>CM048915.1:49223915-49543915 GCA_026686955.1 Epinephelus cyanopodus
TTCCAGAGAGGGGAGAGGGAGAAATATAACAAAATAAGATTAAATAGGAAAAACCTGTCTCCCTTTTTATTTTATTTTCAGTGTTTAATCAAGGGTGGGGGGTTGAGGTGGTAGAAGTTACTTTCTTTTGATGAGTAATTGATGGCTATTTGTGACTCAGATTTGTTTATTTATTCAGTCTGAAAGTTATTTTTATTTGATATTTATTTATTTATTTCAGGTTGAATTTTTTATTTTATTTGACTCAACTACTGTATCTACAGTTCATTTGTTATTGCCAATAAAGGTTGTCAAGTTAAATGGCAAGTTGTTGTACGGTCATTTTGTACCTATGATACATTTGGGATGGGGGCCTCCAAATAAAATTTCGCTTAGGGCCCCAGTTTGGTCAGAGGCAGCCCTGCTGTCACACACTGTAAAACACTGTCACATACTGCTACAAACTGTTACACTGTAACACAGTTACACAATAACATACTGTCACACTCTGTCACACACTGTTACACACTAACACACTGTAACACACTGTAACACGCTGTTACACACTGTAAAACACTGTCACATACTGCTACAAACTGTTACACTGTAACACAGTTACACAATAACATACTGTCACACACTGTAACACGCTGTTACACACTAACACACTGTAACACACTGTAACACACTGTTACGCTTCACATACTGTCACACACTGTAACACGCTGTTACACACTAACACACTGTAACACACTGTTACACTTCACACACTGTCACACACTGTAACACACTGTTACATACCAACACACTGTAACACACTGTAACACGCTGTTACACACTAACACACTGTAACACACTGTAACACGCTGTCACACTTCACACACTGTCACACACTGTTACATACCAACACACTGTAACACACTGTCACACACTGTAACACACTGTCAGTTTCATTGAACTATAAAAACACATGGTGAGCTGAGGTTTCTAGAACAAGACGAAGAGATGAACTCTGGACCAGGAAGTGCTCTTTATTTCACCTCAGCACAACTTCCTGTCAGACACTCTGACGTCCACACAGACAGGACGCCACTAACTGTGTTTACGACTGAACTCACTTTGACCACGACATGAACTGTGTCCCATCAGAACCTCTGAGATGTACACAAACAGTCATCACTGTGTGACATCACTGAGTTACGACAAGTATCACAGCATGCTGGGAAACTCCGCCCATTTAGCCACAACACACCACAACATGTTCGGTGCACAGTGACGTGTTCATCAGCTGCAAACTAATTAAAATCAGTTTTATACATTTGAGTCAAATTAACTCAAACATAAAAAATTACGTCAAACTCACAGTGATGAGTTCTTGTGTCGTCATCTGCGTAAACTTTACATTAAACTTTGTGTCATGGACGGACGGAGGTCACAGTCTGGACACAGAGGACAGTTTGGAGACGTCCCTGTTTGTGTCCATGACTGAGCAGGACTTGTACAGGTCAGTGAAAAACAAGGTTCAGGTTTATGATCAGGATGCTGCTGTTGTGTCAGTGTACGGGACATGATGTCACAGTGATGTCACATAATGAGGGCACCGTGACAGAGACTCACCGCAGGCAGAGCGAAGAATGAAACTCCGATCAGAGTGAAGGTCGCTGCCAGGAGGCGGCCGTTCCAGGTGATGGGGAACTTGTCTCCATAGCCAATGGTTGTCAAGGTGATCTGACAGAGACGGAAACAGACCAGTCAGATTGTTCCAGAGTTTAGACTAGTGTAGCTGAGAGGCCACGCCTGTATCTGACTGTACTGTGACATCATCATCCCATGTTTACTAAAAACAAAAACAACAAGACATATTTATTGATCAACAAACACGAAGCTTCACCTTCAAACTAAATGTCACATAATGTACCTGTATCACATGGGACACCTGTCTGTCTGTCTGTCTGTCTGTCTGTGTCTATCAGTATCTCACCAGTCCCCACCAGAGGGCGTCTGCATACGTCTCAAACTGTTCGTTGTCCTCTTTCTCTGCCAAATAAACCAGGAAACTGGCAAGAATGAGACACAGGAAGCCGATATACCACGCTGTGATCAACTCCTGCAGAGGGACGGACACAGAGGTATCATCAGAGACATCACAGTACAATGAGACGAAGAGATCATCAGAGACATCACAGTACAATGAGACGAAGAGACATCATCAGAGACATCACAGTACAATGAGACGAAGAGACATCATCAGAGACATCACAGTACAATGAGACGAAGAGACATCATCAGAAACATCACAGTACTGTGAGACAAAGAGACACAGAGACATCACCAGAGACATCACCAGAGACATCACGGTACAGTGAAACACATAGACACAGAGACATCATCAGAGACATCACAGTACAATGAGACGAAGAGACATCATCAGAGACATCACAGTACAATGAGACGAAGAGACATCATCAGAGACATCACAGTACAATGAGACGAAGAGACATCATCAGAGACATCACAGTACTGTGAGACAAAGAGACACAGAGACATCACCAGAGACATCACAGTACTGTGAGACAAAGAGACACAGAGACATCACCAGAGACATCACCAGAGACATCACAGTACTGTGAGACAAAGAGACACAGAGACATCACCAGAGACATCACGGTACAGTGAAACACATAGACACAGAGACATCATGAGAGACATCACGGTACAGTGAGACAGAGAACTGGGAGTCCTGAACAGAGGTTAGACAAGACAGGCAATCAATAACTGTGATCAATAGAGTCCAGGATCAATGGACAGGATCAGATGTCAGGAAGAAGGCAGTGTTGATGCAGTATTTCCCAGGTTACCTTGCTGTGGGCGTAGACGACTGATCCCAGCAGTTTCCAGGTTCCTCCCCGCCGGTCCATCCTGATCTCTCAAAATCTGAAGGAAACGAAGTGACCTGATGGCTGATGTGGCGAAGACGTTCCCCTGAGTCCCTGCGGCCAACACTGAGATGGACGCTATCAACACCATGATGTCTGCACAGGGACAGGTCACAAGACGGACAGGCCGACAGGTGGTTAGAACGTCTTACATTCATCTGTCTGAAGGACAAGAACGTGTTGTTAAAGTCATCAGACTCACCAATGACACAAAAAGGTTTCCTGGCGAATTTGAGTCGTCCTCTCCATCCTCTGTAGCGACAGCAGCAGCCTGCGGCCCAGATCCTCACCATGTACTCCACCCGAACACCACAATGGTCACCACTTCCTGTTACACAACAACACACAGTGTTTCCTCTGAATGACCCCGTCACCGTTTCATAATGACCAAAAACATTTTTACACTTCTAATAAAAATGTTCCGTCTCACTGTCAGTATATCAGCATCATTACTGCTCAGATCGATACGGCCACTGTGTTTACACAAGTCCAACAACAACCTGTTACCTGCGTCCCTCACCTGTTACCTGTGTCCCTCACCTGTTACCTGCGTCCCTCACCTGTTACCTGTGTCCCTCACCTGTTACCTGCGTCCCTCACCTGTTACCTGTGTCCCTCACCTGTTACCTGTGTCCTCACCTGTTACCTGTGTCCCTCACCTGTTACCTGCGTCCCTCACCTGTTACCTGTGTCCCTCACCTGTTACCTGCGTCCCTCACCTGTCCACATAAACTGTGAGAGAATTTTTTTGATTTTGGGTTGCTGATAAAAAAAAACAAAAAACTTGACAATGACTAAAGTTGGATGAAGGCGTGGACACAGACTGACCATCACACATGTCACATGTCTACACTGACATACTGACTCCTGTGACCCTAGCTAAGAATCTGACAGCGTGATGTTTACAGACGGATGGATGAGATGTAAATTACCAGGATGTAGAGAGCATCTTCGGAACTCTTCTCGTACTCTTTGATGGTGGAGAACACGGACAGAACCAAACAGGAGAACACCAGCAGGAACCTAAACACAACACACTGATCTGAGGTCTGTTACCAGTTATCAGTTATTGAGTCTGAAAGCAGATGAATGGATGGATGGATGGATGATGGATGGATGGATGGATGGTTAAATAGATAAAGATGGTTATTTGAGGAATTTCAGTCAGGATTTAGAGTGCATCATAGCACTGAGACAGCACTAGTTAAAATTACAAATGACCTTCTGATTGCTTCAGACAAAGGACTCGTCTCTGTACTTGTTTATTAGATCTTAGTGCAGCGTTTGACACAACTGACCATGAAATTCTGCTACAGAGACTGGAACACTTAATTGGCCTAAAGGTTCTGTACTAAGCTGGTTTAAATCTTATTTATCTGATCGTTTTCAGTTTGTTCACGTTCATAATGAATCATCCTTACGTACTAAAGTTTGTTTTGGAGTTCCGCAAGGTTCTGTGCTTGGACCAATCCTATTTATTATATATGCTTCCTTTAGGCAACATCATTAGAAATCACTCTGTAAATTTCCATTGTTATGCGGATGATACACAGCTGTATTTATCGATGAAGCCAGAAGAAAGTGATCAATTAACTAAACTTCATAATTGCCTTAAAGACATAAAAACCTGGATGAGCAGCAACTTCCTGATGTTAAATTCAGACAAAACTGAAGTTATTGTTCTTGGCCCCAAACAACTCAGAGACTCTTTATCTGATGACATAGTTTCTCTCGATGGCATTGCTCTGGCCTCTAGCACTACCGTAAGAAACCTCGGAGTAACATTTGATCAAGATTTGTCTTTTAATTCTCATTTAAAACAAACCTCACGGACTGCATTTTTTCATCTGCGTAATATTGTGAAAATTCGGCCTATCCTGACCCGAAAAGATGCAGAAAAATTGGTCCACGCTTTTGTTACCTCAAGGCTGGATTACTGTAACTCTCTATTATCAGGTAGCTCTAGTAAATCATTAAAAACTCTCCAGCTAATTCAGAATGCAGCAGCACGTGTACTAACAGGAACTAAAAAACGAGATCATATTTCTCCTGTTTTAGCTTCTCTGCACTGGCTCCCTGTAAAATCCAGAACTGAATTTAAAATCCTACTGTTAACTTATAAAGCTCTAAATGGTCAAGCTCCGTCATATCTTAGAGAGCTCATAGTGCCATATTATCCCACCAGAACTCTGCGCTCTGAGAACGCAGGGTTTACTCGTGGTCCCTAAAGTCTCCAAAAGTAGATCAGGAGCCAGAGCCTTCAGCTATCAGGCTCCTCTCCTGTGGAATCATCTTCCTGTTACGGTCCGGGAGGCAGACACCGTCTCCACATTTAAGACTAGACTTAAGACTTTCCTCTTTGATAAAGCTTATAGTTAGGGCTGGCTCAGGCTTGACCTGTACCAGCCCCTAGTTAGGCTGACTTAGGCCTAGTCTGCCGGAGGACCACCTATAATACACCGGGCACCTTCTCTCTCTCTCTCTCTCTCTCTCTCTCTCTCTCTCTCTCTCTCTCTCATTGCAGTGGTGCCTGGATAGTGTGAAGTGTGTGGTTGTGCTGCTGCCGTGGTCCTGCCAGATGCCTCCTGCTGCTGCTGTTATCATTAGTCATACTTCTACTGTTATTATACACATATGATTATTGTCACACATGTATACTGCCAGATATTAATATATTATTATTAATTATATTATATATTAATTATATATAATTATATTATTACTTTCATTAATGTTGTTGTAAGCTACTGTCATTACCATGTCCTGTCCTGCATCTCTCTCTCTCTCTGTCTCTCTTTCTGTCTCATTGTGTCATACAGATTACTGTTAATTTATCGTGTTGATCTGTTCTGTACGACATCTATTGCACGTCTGTCCGTCCTGGAAGAGGGATCCCTCCTCAGTTGCTCTTCCTGAGCTTTCTACCGTTTTTTTCCCTGGTAAAGGATTTTTTTGGGGAGTTTTGTGATATTGGGCTTTATAAATAAAATTGACTGACTGATTGATTAAATAGATGATGAATGGATGATGGATGGTTAAATGGATGGATGAATGGATGGATGGATGTGATCCATCCATCCATCCATTCATCCATCAGGTAGACGGACAGTTGTGTGTGTTCAGGTATTTTTACACGTAGGCGTGATAGATGAAGCCCATCCTCGAGGTCTCTCCAGGACGTTGTACAGGAAGTTCTGTAGGCGTCTGTAGAGGGCGTTTCTCTTCGGAGGTTTCTTTCCTCCAGAGACGCTGCTGCGCTGCCGCCGCGGCCCTCCTCCCCGCCTTGACACACAAAACAACGTCCAACATTTTAACTTTCAAAATAACAAACACAAATTATTTAATATCAGTTTATCGTCTGCTTCTTATCACATCCTCCATAAAAACACCCTGCTGATGTTCTTAAAAGTCATTCTTTTTTTTTTTCTTTAAGAAACATGCTGTCCCGCAGTGTCTGAATGTGTGAAAAGTCCGTTTTAAACTTAAAAATTAAAAGTTTGTTACGAGTTTCTCTGATCAGGAGAAGAAAAAAAAACATTTTATGGAACATCTTTCTTTAATTAATTAAGTCACGAGGTCAACAGCCAATCACAGGAAAGCACCTGTCCGATCTCCTCTAACCCGATTGGTCCAAATCTGCAGGTCATTTGGGCTGTTTCCATCCAGTTCTCATGTTTACATGACATCATCTCACACACACACACACACACACACCGTTAACGGTCCCGGTAATGACCGGCAGCTGTTTACCTGCCGCTATGAGCAGAGCTCCGTCCCTGCTGGACTCGGTCCTCCGGCCTCCAGACCCACGAAGCCGACCTTCAGCTTCTTCTGGTCGGCCTGCGCTCCGGGGAACACCCCGCCGTTCCGGGATTTCTGCACCATGACGGAGAACCTGCACCGACCTGCTCAGCTACTGACGGCCCGCAGACAGAGAGCCGAGGCCGGCCAGGCCCGGCGGGAACATCGCTGCTGAGGAGGAGGAGCAGAGGAGGACGAGGAGGAGAGACGATGAAGAGAGGAGGAGGATGGAGGAGGACAATCAACCCGCAGAGCGACACACAGCAGTTTGTCTGATCAGCAGCTTTTTCTTTTCCTCACCGACTTCCCGCACTAAAAGGAAGTGGAATGACGTCACTGACGGTTATTGATCAGCTCAGAAATAAAAAAATAAAAAAGAAGGCACGTGATCGATCTGGTCACAGTGTGTGTGTGTGTGTGTGTGTGTGTGTGTGTGTGCGTGTGTGTGTTATACATCATCTCTGACTGTCACCATGGTAACCGGATAATCTGTAAGTGGTAACCATGACAACCGGAGGAGAGGCAGAGGGCGGGCTGTGATTGGCTCATTAAAATGTATAAAACATCAAAAATAAACTGAAAATAAAATCAAACAAATAAAATTTAAAATATAAACAAGAGTGTGACGTCATCAGAGGCTAATCAGGAGCCAATAGAGAGTTTATTCACAGGTTCGATCCCTGCCTGTCACCTGACACTCAGTTATTATAATAATTATATATTCATGATTGTACCACAGTTAGTTCCGACCGAGTAATTTGATTGGACGAGAGGCTGATGTCGAGCCAGGGATGGACAGTATTTCTATTACTTGTATTTAAAATACATATTTCAATTACATGTGAGTATTTTGAAATTTGTATTTGATAAGGTCGATAAAAAGCAAATGTAATTTGTAACTAAATACTTTTGAGTGGAGTAATTTTGTATTTAAAATACCCCATTAATTCCCCATGAATCAAAAAACAAAAGTAATAGACTACACATTCTTACAATAATAACAATAATATTGGAGGTAACAATAGGCTATTTGTTACTTATTTTTTATATATATTTTTATCTATATGTTTTTCAAAACTTGGGCCCTTCAATGACCTCGTGGTCTGTTTCGACTGTGCAGCACATAGGAAACTGTATGTTGTGGTTGATGCTTGGGATGAGTCTGCTACATATGAATTGCCTCACATGGGATCAATAAAGTTGTCTGAATCTAAATCTGAATCAATAAATAATATTTTAGGGTAGCCTACATGTCCCTAGCTGTTTTTTCTCTTTGTCATTTGAAAGAGTTGAACACAGGCTCCAAGTTAGACAGCAAACAAGTGAACTACAGTATCTTGCTGCTGTTTAGCTCGACCGTTGCTGTTCAGTCTGGTTAATAAATATTTATACATAATCAAGTTGTTGTCTTTTAATGGATTTGCTTAGTTACACTTAGTTCTGTGACTGTTCACCAGAGCTTTGTGTTTATCCTACAGCCCAAACCCGAATCCTCTGCTGCACCAAACTGGGAGAAAACAAGCACAAATTTGCAACAGCTGCGTCCACATTTGCTGCTATCACGCCATTAATGGAAGAATCATGGTTGTTCTTTCTGGTACAGTTGCTCATGGTGTCTAATTGCAGCATGTACAGGACTTTTTGAGTTATTCACAAAAAGCTTTGTGGACCTGCCGACCGACAGAGTGACCTATAGAGCTGCAGGTCGCTGCTATAAAGAAAAAGTATTTTCTGTATTTGTAAACACAAAATACTTGTATTCTATTTTGATACATTTATTTGAGGGATATTTTGTATCAAAATACATTTTGACGTATTGTTGCCCATGTCACATGTATGAAACGCTTGGAACATCACGCAGCATCTTCACCGACACATCCAGGCGTCGACTCAGCAGACGAGCCTGCACCTTCCAGGCAGAATAACGATACGAGGGTGAATCCTGACGTCCTACAGACTCCACCCACCCCAAACTCTGTCTGTCGTCTCTGTCACAGCTAGATGAAGCTCCATCTTTAAGGTGGAGACGATGAATACAGCAGCATGTTTGGGACAAACTTCCCTCTGCGGCCAAAAGAGGAAGTGACATAAACTTTTACTCTTAAACAAATTTTAATTTGTCCGAGCGGTTTGTTTTTATTATTAAAGAAAAATAACTTTATAAACTGAGATTTATAAAAAGCAAATAAAACTTCATCCTGAGCTTCGTTTGAGACTTTATTTCATTTAATTTCTTTAAGCTTCCTTTTTTTCTCTCTGATGTTTCGGAGACGTTCAATTCCTGTTGTGAACCTTCGGCTCTACGATCAGACGATGCGTTTCCTGTGGGTAGATTGATCTTGAACTCCATGGAACGTCTGAGTGGTTTGTTTGTTGTGGGATTCGTATGAAGCGTCTTCTTGGCGAACACAACACAGCGTTGCACATGCTCAGTAAGTCCGCTGCAAACCTGCTGTTGGAGGGTTTTATAATTCGCTTCCTCTCAATAGTTGGTTTGGGACGACACTCGGGGGGGCGGAGCCTCTGTGTGAAGGTGGAAAAGGAGTTCAGGTGGTTGGGAGAGGTTTAAGGGGGCGGGGCTTGGGTTAGTCTGTAAACGTGAGCAGCAGTGAAATCACTCATGAGACAGATTCATCCAAAAAAATTATTTGTCCCTTTAAATCAACAAAAACACTAAAATAAAGTTTCACATTCAAAACAGAGACTGACGGCAGTGCTCGTTTCCATGGCAACGGATCACCATAGCGTCGACCAAGAGAAGCGATGTGATTGGGTGAGGTTGAGACGTTTCATTTCCTGCAACAGTAATCTGGTTACCGGGCAACACAAAGCAGTGCTGTGCTGATTGGCTGGCAGTGAGAGAGAAAAAAAATTCAAAGTATGGCAGCCTGAAGAGTCCAAACAGAGGTCAGAGGTCAGTAGGGCTGTTTATTGATGAATCTGGAGAAACATGGTGAAGGCAGCGATCGGTTATCTGTTGGAACCATGTGACCAGAACCCTGCAGGAGGACAGAGGTCAGACAGGTGAGCAGCACAGCCCCGCTCCCAAAACACCTGGATGACATCACAGGGTCAGTGACTGTCAGCTGATGAGGAAGAAGGTGTTTACCTTTACAGTGAGGAAGGCGATGTTGTCAAACTCTTTGACGAAGCCTCCGACCTGCCGACCGTCGTTGTCATCATAGACCCACGTACGCCGCTGAACCTCCACCTGAGAGACACGGCAAGGTTAATACACCTGGAGCCGACCTGCCGCCCGGCGTCATGTCCAGAGTCTGTCAGGAGCTGACACAGGACACGTGTTCTCACTCCTTCATTAAGACCTGCACCTGCTGAGCTCTGACAGAAACCGTTACATGATATTAACCTGTCTGGTGGTCTGTGCGTGATGCCTTTAGGGACACGTGGAATTTGTAGGTACAGATAAAAACCTGGGGACGCGATAATGAACTGAGTTTCTCAGTGAAGTTGAAAATCAATCATTTTCTTCTGTTGTATCAACGTCAGTGTCGACGCATCACAGCGGCAGAAAACTCTGATAACACGGCTCGAATCAGATCAAACACATGACTTGATTCAGGGTCCACGTGAACAGGTGACACTGTAATCAGATTACAGAAAGAGGTCCAACAGAATCTGACCTGATCATCAGTCTGATCCACTTATTGATGGTTGATTGACAGATTTTAATCTGAAGTTACCTGCTGGTGCAGAGACTCGACAAACCACTCGTCCCCCATGAAGTTACAGGCCATGTCCACGTCCCCGTTGTAGACCAGGACCCGGTACTTCTGCACAGAGAACACAACAAGAACCTGGATAAACAGGCCACGCCCACCTGGGCATTTTTAGCCTTTAATGTGCAGGACAGACGAGTGTGAAGAAAGAAAGAAAGAAAGAAAGAAAGAGCAACAACCTTGTACATGGGGCACCTGCTTATCCACTAAGCCACCGACGCCCCATGTTATCGGGCTTTATAAATAAAATTGACAGCCTGACGCCGTCCTGCTGAGCGCAGGTCGCCTGAGTCGTTTCAAGGCTCCGCCCACAGAATTAAAACGATGACTGGAGACGGAGAACAAAGAATCAACTGGTCTGAATGTGTCACTTCCTGTCACCTGCCCTGAGAGTGGCCACGTGAGACAACCTCACCTGTGCTGATGGACATGTCCCTGAGGTTGTCTTACTGTACGTTCAGACCAAAAGAGGCAAAAGAGGCAAGGACGCCGGAAGTTAATACATTTTCAATGAGAGCCGGGCGTCCTGAGCGGCCAAAGCGTCAGCCGCCGTCAGCCGCGCGTCCAGAGCGTCCAAAGCGGCAAAAGCGTCCAAAGCGGCACCAGATGAAAGTTGAACCTCGGTTAACTTTATGGTAATTAGCTATGACGCGGTTCAGCGGCAACCGGCGGCAACCAATCAGAGTAGAGGTGTCCTTCGCTCGAGCGGGCCCCAAAGAACAACGCATGTAACTTTGGTTCCTAGTTCCGGCCGATGAATTCTCCGAGCTCCTCACGGCGCCGGAGAATCTCGTTATTTTATACAGTCTATGGTGCACCCAAACCGGCGACGGCGTCTTCTTCGGGTGTACAGGCAGGCAGCAGCACACATCACAGCGATGTCATCCAAATCCATGATGAGTCGATATGATTTTGAGGGTTAAAAATTATACAGTACAATATTTTATACAGTCTATGGGTTAAACGCGCATATTTTATAGTCGCAGACCATGTTGATGATACAATAATAACAATTATGAGCGGGAGTTAATTTAATTCGCTAACCGCCTCACCCCATTTTCCCCGTTCTTCCAAAAAAGGAACACTCTTTGGCCACACACACACACACACACACACACACACACACACACACACACACACACACACACACACACACACGATGACTATAAATATGCGCGTTTAACCCTCAAAATCATATGGACTCATCATGGATTTGGATGACATCGCTGTGATGTGTGCTGCTGCCTGCCTGTACACCTGAAGAAGACGCTTGAAAAAAAAAAAGCACTTTTCACTGCACACATCAAGATATTTTTGCTCTATTTAAATGTCACTTAGTTGATAAAATGCTTTGTTGTGCAATGTGTCATCTCATTCAGATGAAGCAAGAAAGGCTTGCATGCCCAGGGTACGTCTTTGCCACAGAATTTTAGTATATTTCAAAGTTGTAAAGGTTTGATGTTGTGGTGGGTAAATCATAATGCCCTTTGTTAATTGCTTCCTCCTCAATAGTCAATCCGCTCGTGACTAGATGGTGATTTTGATTTATGTTCATGCTCTGAGATTTTTTTTTTTCTGTATTTAATGACACACAAAACCTCCTATGTAACTCGGCATGCTTTAAACTGAAGGTGAACAACAGCAAGCAGCACTATGCCGCTGTCAAGAAGTCTGCTTTGCGGCTCCTTTAAATGACTAGCGCGATTTAACTTTGACGTCAGTCACGTGAAGAGCGACCAAAGCGGCTAAAATATTTTGCCGCTTTGGAAGCTGTCCTGTTTCTCGCGCAGCCTCGGGCGTCCTTGCCTCTTTTACCTCTTTTGGTCTGAACGCACAGTTAGAGTCCTGAAGGACGTTACAATGTTCAGACTGAGATTGGAGGACAGATGGAGGACAGGTGGAGTGGAGGACAGCTGGAAGACATGTGGAGTGGAGGACAGGTGGAGGACAAGTGGAGGACAGGTGGAGTGGAGGACAGGTGGAGTGGAGGTAGAGGGCACGTGGAGGACAGGTGGAGTGGAGGACAGGTGGAGGACAGGTGGAGTGGAGGACAGGTGGAGTGGAGGTAGAGGGCACGTGGAGGACAGGTGGAGTGGAGGACAGGTGGAGTGGAGGAAAGGTGGAGGACAAGTGGAGGACAGGTGGAGTGGAGGACAGGTGGAGAGGACAGGTGGAGTGGAGGTAGAAGGCATGTGGAGGACAGGTGGAGTGGAGGACAAGTGGAGAGGACAGGTGGAGGACAGGTGGAGTGGAGGACAAGTGGAGGAGGTGGAGTGGAGGACAGGTGGAGGACAGGTGGAGGACATGTGGAGGACATGTGGAGGACATGTGGAGGACATGTGGAGTGGAGGACAGGTGGAGGAAATGTGGAGTGGAGGACAGGTGGAGAGGACAGGTGGAGGACAGGTGGAGTGGAGGACAGGTGGAGGACATGTGGAGGACATGTGGAGTGGAGGACAGGTGGAGGAAATGTGGAGTGGAGGACAGGTGGAGAGGACAGGTGGAGGACAGGTGGAGTGGAGGACAAGTGGAGAGGACAAGTGGAGGACAGGTGGAGTGGAGGACAGGTGGAGGACAGGCGGAGTGGAGGACAGGTGGAGGACAGGTGGAGTGGAGGACAAGTGGAGAGGACAGGTGGAGTGGAGGACAAGTGGAGGACAGGTGGAGTGGAGGACAAGTGGAGAGGACAAGTGGAGGACAGGTGGAGTGGTGGACAGGTGGAGGACAGGTGGAGGACATGTGGAGTGGAGGACAGGTGGAGGACATGTGGAGTGGGGACAGGTGGAGGAAATGTGGAGTGGAGGACAGGTGGAGAGGACAGGTGGAGTGGAGGACAAGTGGAGGACAGGTATGTTGCGTTCACTGACAGAGCAGAGAGCAGCTTCAGATATTGTTTCCTGACGTCCAGGTAGAGACGACCATAGTTCAGGTTCACCTCAGAACTGCGACACAGATCAGGGGGCGGAGTTACAACTTTATTCAAACATCTGAACAACAACAAACACAGATGACATCGTCACCTGAGGTGATCCGTCAGGTATGTTCAGGTGCACTCAGGTGCATTACCTGCAGATGACCCAGTCCAGAGCCTTGGGGCTGATGTGCAGAGCCGCTCTGACGTACGGGTTGTTCAGGTAGAGGAAGGAGGGGGTGGAGTTAGTGCAGGGCGGGTCCAGACGGACGGACAGGTGTAGAGACGCCAGACCTCGTAAACTTCTACTCACACACAGAGTAAGAGGACAACCTGGTTTCTACCTGTCCAACAGGTGAGGGGACGTTAAAGATCAGATGATGTCACACTCACCTGGTTCCACAGCTGAGTCCACTGATGGTTGATGAACGAGTTACCCAGGTCTCTGATCACCAGCTCGCCTCGCTCAACACTGACAAACGACAGGAAGTCAACCTGTGAGGTCACACGACAGCTGGCGAGTCAGAGGTCAAAGGTCACAGCTTACCTGACTCTCTGCTGGACTCCACCTGGACAGGGGGGGCGTACAGGTTGTACATGTTGAGTCCTGAACTGTAGACGATGTCCTGGACCTCTGACAGCTGTGGGACAGACACGACACCTGAGACGGACTGGTCCCACCTGACAGAACCAGTTCAGACTGAACCCAGCTGAAAATATAAACTAGCTACAGATGAAACCGGTTCAGACCAGTTGAGACTCACGCTGGCGGAGCAGTTCTTGTTGGGGTTGTTGTAGAAGTTGCACTTCCCGTCGCTGCAGCAGAACGTCTGAAGCTCCGCCCACAGACGACTTCCCAGCAGACCGTGGTAGTAGGCGAAGAACACCAGAGAGTTATCGTTCATCTCGTAACTGGACATCCCGTTTCCCACGGCAACACCCTGCAGGACAGGTGAGACACAAGACAGGTGAGACACAGGACAGGTGAGACGCAGACACAGGACAGGTGAGACACAGGACAGGTGAGACGCAGACACAGGACGGGTGAGACACAGGACGGGTGAGACGCAGACACAGGAGACACAGGACAGGTGAGACACAGACACAGGAGACACAGGCACAGGAGACACAGGACAGGTGAGACACAGACACAGGAGACACAGACACAGGAGACACAGGCACAGGAGACACAGGACAGGTGAGACACAGGACAGGTGAGACACAGACACAGGAGACACAGACACAGGAGACACAGGACAGGTGAGACACAGGACGGGTGAGACACAGGACGGGTGAGACACAGGCACAGGAGACACAGGCACAGGAGACACAGGACAGGTGAGACACAGGACAGGTGAGACACAGGACAGGTGAGACAGCATGTCTCGGTACCTGCAGGTTGAGGCTGGCGTCCTCCATCACCCTCTCGGCGAGCGTGGGGATGTAGATCCCTCCGTAACTCTCTCCGGTCAGGAACAGCGGGTTGTTGCTGAACTCGGGGAAGAGCCGCAGGAACTCCTTCAGAGCCAGGAAGTTGTTCATCGACACCTGAGGAGGAAAGAGACGCCGTCAGGGCCTGCCAGCCAATCAGGAGCTGAGTTTCAGGAGCATCACTGACCTCTGTGTCGTTGGTGCGGTAGTTCTTATCATCAGAGTACGAGAAGCCGACACCTGCAGGAGACTCCAGGTACAACACGTTGGCAATCTGCTCAGGAACAAAGAACCAATCAGCTCACAGGACTCAGCTACAGTAAGTTAAGCTCCGCCCACAAAATGGCCGTTTGTAAACCAGTTTGTCCCAACGTGCCTCAAATGCATCAAGAAAACTTTTTCTCTCATGGCTCCACAGGAAATGCACAAGACTGCCGACTGACTGACTGACTGACCGATCGATCAACTGATTGATCGGTGACGTCTCTCACAGCTGAACTGAATCAAACTGTTGTGCAGCGGCCGCAGTTTAATCCAGTCGGAGGATCAGGACTTCAGAGTCCTGAACATGGCAGGACTCGTCGAGACTCACTGATTTACAAGCGCTCATTTTGGGCGGTGCCTTCTTTTAACCAATCAGCTATCTCTTGCTTTGGTCACATGGTTAATGAGGGTGGAGCTCCTGAGTCACATGATGGCGAGCAGAGATGAACTGACCTTGTTCCAGGAGTACTCGTTGTACTGCAGCGTCATTCCGTCGTCCTGGATCTGAAACAACACAGGTCAGAGGTCAGTAGGCGTCACTGTGACATCACACTGACATCACAACGTCAGGTGGGCGAAGTCAGATGGTACCTACCAGGAAGGGTCCATGTTCTGTCAGCAGTCCGTCCAGAGAGCTGCAGCCGGGGCCGCCATTCAACCACAACACCAGCGGGTCAGAGGACGAGTTCTTCTGGGACTCCACAAACCTCAAAACAACAACAACAACAACAACAACAGTAAAAACAACAACAACAACAACAACAAAACACAGGGGCCTGTATCACGAAGCGAGATCAACCTATCCTGGGTTGACTAACCCTAACAATGGCAATCAGGATAATCGGTATCATGACGCTGGATATCAACTCGGTAACTGAACCCAGGGTTGTTTTATCAAGAGCCGTGAACGCGCAGGCAGCGGACCAATCACAATCATGAGAGAAGCGCAGCATCACAGAGCGTCCTCACAGAGCGTCCTCACAGAGCGTCCTCACAGAGCGTCCTCACAGAGCGCCATATGTGAGGGGAACAAGTATTTCTCATGTGAGGATCAGAGATTAATTCTACTAAAATATAAGGAAGGAGAAAAGCAACATTACAGAAAAGGCCAACACTGTGGCAGCTGCAGGAGGAGGAAACATGCGGGGCAACACATAACGGGATGAATAATGTTTAGTTTTAGTTTAGATTAGTTTATTTGCACATAATGTTAAAAACAGACAGTATAAATTTTACAAGACTAAAAAAAGAAAAGTGCCGGAGAGGTTAGAAGCCACTAAAAGCTCATCAAAGAAATTCCCCTGTCAAAACATCAATGAAATCACATAATAGAGAAGAAAATAAACGGGTGAGGAAAGAAGAAATAGAGGAGGAGAGAGGGAAAAATCAAGACAACACAAGGGAGCAAATAAAATGATGTGCAGGTTAAATTACTCATCACTGGTTCAAGTAGCTACAGTACCTGTACCTGCACATCTGACACTGATCACACCCTTGAATCCCATGAAATCAATGCTGCGCAGATGAATTGTGTGTGTTACAATTATCGTCTGACATCATTGCGTCTGATAAACTGGTCTTTGTCATAACGTTATATATGCTACAATAAAGCTTAAAGCTGACGCCACAATTAAATCATGTCAACACCAAACTGATAGTGTGAATAAAATCATCCTGATATTGAGCTGTGTTAGAAATTAACAGCTGCACAAAAATATACCTACTGTAGTCTCCCTCTTTAAAAAAACAAAAAGGAAAATCCCTCAAACACCATGAAGTGTAGACATGACAGGCTACTGTCCACATTTCCAGCAGCAAAGCTGTCAGTTAGGCACATTATCTTTAACAGGGATCATTTCCTCCAACAAAACAAAATGTTGGCACTAATAATGGGGCTATTAAGTGTCTGCAAATGATCAGTTTCTTTCTTATGAAGGGTGGGATGAGATTTCGACTTCTTTCCACTCCTTTGTGAACAATCTCTTCATTGTCTGTTGTTGTTTCTTTCTTTTCTTTTTTAATGTTCAGAATAAACTTTCAAATCAAAATCAATCAAATGAATTAAACTTCCCGTCATGACTGGGCTGCATTTCTGTCAGCGGAGTCATTTTTTTCCGAACAGCTGATTGGCCAGTGGGTGGAGCTTTTTATAGGATCAGATTCAACCCTGAACTTACCTGCTCCGGAGCAGGATAGCCGTTCAGAGTCAGTTACCATGGTGATCTACCCCGATAAGACCTGAACCGGCTTCGTGAGACCGAAAACCAGGTTAGCCCTGAAGTTACCTCGCTGAGACATTAATCCTGCTTCGTGATACAGGCCCCAGGTGGATGTGACCATCAACGCTACTATGAGCTCAACTGGACGCTTGATTGAGCTGCAGGCGCCACAGTGACGCACAGACACTGAGGGTGGACGCACAAGTGAGTGAGTGTGTGTGTGTGTGTGTGTGTGTGCCGCCATTATAAGTGTCCTAAGGGCCATCTTTTACAGTGTGAATGTAATTTTTACTGTAAAATCCCAAAATGGAAAATTCTCTTAACATTAATTAAAGACTTAAAAAAATAACATAAACATTCATTAACTTTTCAATCAAAATAAATTACGATCGTCATCTCAAAATAATGAAAACAGCAAATATTTGATACCAATAAATGAACGACACTAAATCCTACAGATTCATATCGACCCAGAAGTTCTGTATCAGTCGATACCGGTGTGTGTGTGTGTGTGTGTGTGTGTGTTTGTTTGTGTGTGTGTGTGTGTGTTACTGACCAGTAGTGCAGGTGTTTCCCGTCAGACACATTCAGGTAACCAGAGTAATGTCTGAAGCTTGGCTGTTTGCTCAGCCCGGGCAGGAAAGTGACCTCATCCGCAGCTGGAGCCGCATCACTGCCCAGCAGTGACAACAGGAAGTAGCACAACACCGCCACCTGCATCTAAAATACAACAGGAAGTGAGATCAGACAGACAGGATCACATGTTCTGATGTCGGTGGTTGTTTTTCTAGAAACTAAAATGACCTCAGGAGGGACCTGACGGATGACCTGACGGACGCCGTGAGGAACAACCTGACGGAACATCCAACGGACGACCTGATGAACGACCTGACAGCTCAGATTCACCTGACACAAATATCATTGTGATATTTGTGTCAGGTGAATCATATCATCGTGAATGTAACATCAAACAGTTCAGAGGTGAAGTGTGTGTGAGCCCAGAAACAGAAGTGACATGTTCAGATGTGTCTGACTGAAGTCTGTCTGACAACAGGTGACAGCAGCCGGAAATGAAACAGGGTGAGCAGCTGGTTTGTGTCTCAGTAAACACGGCAGGGGGCGCTGCAGCATCAATGACACACATCCTTTTCTCTCAGGCAGCAAAGAAACCTCGGCACAGATCTGAATCAGATCTAATGTCGAATAAATCCCATCATCGCATGAAGAGGATGAAGCTTTCCCATCAGCCGAGTCATGACTTTTTCAATGAGTAAGAAAATACATACAAATACAGTTCTGGTACTTTTACATGAAGTTTGGTTTACAACATAACGGCGGTGATGTGGCACGATGGAGCAGCAGAGGGCGCTACGACACCAACACCTTATTTTATACAGTCTATGACCAAAACACACCATGTTAAGAGGAAGAAACGTTTTTCTTGTTTTACTGTCCGCCGAATTTATCACCAAAAGTTTCTCATCCAGAATCTGTGATACATTTCTTTAATTACCTGATTACTGGCGTTGAGTCTGATAATAAATGTTAATTCAGTTCTTCCTGAATGAAGTTTGGTGGACGACACGTGGCGGGACGGGAACCGTTTCTCTGACCGTTCACACAAACTACACAGAAACTTTAATTTAACTTTAAACACGCTGACGTCACTTTGTGTTCACAGCTTTACAACCCGGAAGCAGGTCAGCTCATGCTAACAGCTAACAGACAGCACAGTTAATCAGGAAGCAGACGGAGCTCTGGACTCACCTCTTCGGTCTGTCTTCACCTGGACGCGTGTCTTTACCTGGACGCGTGTCTTCCTTCAGCAGGTGACGCTCTTGTGACTGCAGCTGCCGACTCTCAGGAATCACACAGTCACATGACAGCGGCAGGTCACATGACCACACCCCGCAGCACGTGACTGTTACGCTGCACTGTTCTTCTTCTCTTGTTGTTGAAACAGGCTCGTTGGAGTTTCCAGCAGCCTTCAGGCCGCACAGGAAGTCACAGACACACTAACATCCTGTCTGGAATGATGTCCGTTCATTAACAAAGTGATCAGACCCATATATCAGTTTGTTTTCAGTCTCCAGTTGTTTTAATTATGAAAGATTAATTTATTGAAACGTTTTACAGGTGATCTGTAGTTTTATCTTCATGGTTCATGAACTCTGCTGTAAATCAGCATCATGTCAGTTTGACCTGTCGCCTCAGCTACACAGCCTGAACACACTGAGTCTGACTGTAAGCTTCATATTTTATACAAGACTACAGCTTTCATTAAGGCTCAGTCAGATACAGTCAGGGCTTCACATCTGTACACGTTATTAAGAGTCCCACATCCCACTGACCACCAGTCTGTGTTGCTAAATACTTCAATTATTAAACAGTCCAGTGTTAACACACAGTAGACTCTGTGTAGTGTGTAGTTTATGATAAATGTGAATGTCTTAATCTCTAAAATTCAACAAAAATGAAAAGTCACGTCATCTTGTTGAGTCGACATCTGAACCAATCAGCTGTTAGATCAGGTGAGAGCCAGGCGGTGCAGTTGGTGGAGAGCAGCTGCACCGCCTGGCTCTAACAACTGCGGCCACCTCGCTCTCGTGGTTTTTCACGTCCACTTTTGTAATACGTCAGAATGAACCTATTATCATTGTTGCTGTTGTGATTATGATGCCTGTAGTTGTTTATGTCTGTTTTCAAAATAAAAGCTTCACAGTGACCAACAGACGTGCAGTTTGAATCTCCATCTTGCTCAGCGCATTGCATGATGGTCAGTATTGTTTTTCTTTCTACGGACTTCATTCTATCAATATTAGGCTGAGGTTCATTTAACTGCTGTGAAATGACTTCATGTAATCTCCTTATTCTCACATGGAGCTATTATGGGATGTTGAGTCCCATCAATGAGCCAGTTACACCGCAGAGTCTTTGAATATATGAAAAGTATTCATGAGTCACTGCATCATGTATCCCACGTAGATTCATTTCTCATTAACACTGACAAACCTGCACTTCTTTTTTTTTAACATTTTTGGGGCTTTTGTTGCCTTTAATGTCAGGACAGCATAACGTTATGGGGAGAGAGGGAACGACATGTAGCACAGGACAGCAGGCTGGGTTTGAACCCGCGGCCGCTGCATCAGAGGCTGGGCGTCTGATCATGGCCCCCGCTCCATCCACTAAGCCACCGATGCTCCGTGGTTTCCTTTGATGATCCGCTCTGATTTATGTCCAGTGAAAACCACAACAGTCCAAAGTTTTCAGAGCCAGAGACACTTTTCTTACGGGCCGACAAACCGCTGTCTCTCTGATGTGTTCAGTGTCTCTGATGTGTTCAATGTCTCTGACTGAACAAACTCAGAGTTTCAGTGAAAAAAATCCATTCAGTTTTTATTCTTTCACTTTATGTCAAGTGTTAATAAAGTTAAAATTGTTCAGAACTCGTTGACTTGAGTCTTTTATCAGATCATAGACTAGTGTAACATTCACTGACCGCTGATTATTATTTAATTCACTTTTATTTGCTTTTTTCCACCTGTATTGGTCTGATCAGAAATCAAGCTGATTGATTAGAATTAATCTTTAAACCTGAAAACGTTAAATAATTTGACTTTGGTCAGATAACTCCCCTCTCTGCCTTTACACCCACCAACAGGTTGTTTCGTTCATGTGGTGCCACCATCAGGTCAGTATGTTAATGACTCCTGAAAGTGAGCGTTAGTGATGTAACTACAGCTCAGACACAACGTCTGAAGCTCCACCTCCTGTAATATTAGTAAAATGATCCCAGCTCTGATTGGCTGTTACTCCAGACTTTTATTGAACTGGTTACCATAGAAACTGAACAGCCGAGGTTCGATTCAACCATCCTGAAGAAACTTTATTAAAAAACACAAAACCCAAGATTTAAAAAAAAAAAAAAAAAAAAAAAAAACTATACAACATATGAGTCTGAGGGGGCGGGGCTACCTCAGGGCGGGGGGGCGGTCTCATCCCGGGAGGAGGTGGTCCTATGAAGAGAGACAGGTCATATGTTTGTTTTTATACAGTCAATCATGTGATTAATGATGCTGCAATCCCATTGGCTGCTCAGACTAAAGTCATCTCCATGGTAACAGCTTACCTCTCATGCCAGGGGGCGGCGGCCTCATGCCTGGTGGGGGCATCCCCATCGGAGCGCCTCGGCCTGGAGGCATCCCCATTGGAGGACCCATGGGGGGCCGCATGCCAGGGGGCGGGCCCATCATGCCTGTAACCAATCAACACGCAGACAGTTAACAAGAAACCAAAGTTTGTAAGTGGTTAATGCAGCAGCTACCTGGCAAAAGGTAAGCAAGAGAGCAGCCAATACATCACAAAACATCACATGTCCAGTCACCTGGAGGCGGGGCTCCTCTACCCATCGGGGGTGGGGCTCCTCGTCCAGGGGGATACTGCGTGGGAGCGCCAGCGATACTCGCCCCTGCTGCTGCCGCAGCGACTGTCCCTCTGCCCTGCGGAGTCATCACCTGAAGACACAGAGGAAGCTGTCTTCATCAGAGTGCACACACACACAAAAGAGCTGTTGTTGCCATAGTTACCTGCTGTGAAGGTCCGCCCACCCCTCTGACGGGTCCGGCGAGTCCTGCTGGAGCCTGAGGCATCGGAGCTCCTGCAGGGACGCCCCGCCCCGCCGCCCGGCCCACACCTGGGCCTCCAGCCACACCTGCCAACGGGACGCGAGCTATACCAGTCTGTAAGGGGGGGGGGTAAAGTTTGAATAAAATCTGATGTTGACAAACAATTCTGATGATACAGCTGTTTATTCATTTTACATACAAACATGTTTACAGAACAGCTGAATTATTATGTTTGTTGACTTGTTTTTATTGTGTTTAAATTCTTTAATTACATGGCAGCGCCACCACAGGTCTGCCTCCTATTGGCTGCAGGAGTCTACTTACATCTTTAGGGGGCGGGCCCTCCACCGTCATAGAGACCAGGTTCTCCCCCCTCAGCAGAACCAGACCCAGAACCCTCTTCTCCTCGCGCTCCGGCTGCTTCGAGTTCTTCGGCCTGAAGGATGAAACAAAACACTCGTTACCCAGCATGCCTCAGTGCTGACTGGACTCATCACCCAGCATGCCTCAGTGCTCCTCACTGAATGTCAACACATTCAGGTATGAAAATGTGATCAGTGGGCGGCGCCCTGCAGCAGACTGGTTGGACGAGGACAGACTTCATCAGGTTCAACATTCGTATTAAATGTTTGGCGTCATGTGACTCTTCTACCACATGACACGGAGTGACGGCATTTAAAGAGCTGTTTGTTCTGAAAAATCTAAAAATATCACTGCTCGGTGACATCATTGACTAACTGTGATAGACTGTTACCTTCTCCAGTCTGGCGCTCTGAGCCGTAATTGGGAGACACTGGTTTTCTGTAGATTATCTTTATAACCTGGCTCGTGGCTGTAACTAGCTGCAGGAGTCCGGACCAACTCCGCTTGAAGAATGAGGATGCAGAACTGACATCCGTGCAGAAGCACATTTATTTCTCCTCTACAGCAGGAAAACATAACGTAACGCAGGGCCTTCTCACAGAGACTCTGCTGTAACTGGATCTAAACACTGTTAACAGACTGTAACCACCCGTAGCATGAACAATACTGTCTTCACAGTGCGTTCCCGTCCGTACACTCTAGACGCCGCTTTACTTCCTACAACATCTACTATGTCACACCAACACAGCCACCATCTTAAAGTGAAGGGCTGGCCAGTAACAACTGTGAATATGACAAAAAATGGTGTTTGGTCAATATTCTACGTGCTCCATTCTGTTAAAACGGCGTGTTGGTTAAATGGCCCGTTTGGTTGGTATTTGGATACCTGGGGCAGTACTGGTGTAATGAAACAGCACCACCCAGTGGTGAAACCCATGTACACCAAAAAGAAAATTACCCACCGTAAATGTTTGTATACCAACTCAGCCCTAATCACTGCTGCTGTAAAAAAGGTGAGAGAGGATCAAGAGGAAGAGCGTCTTGATGCTAGTTAGCCAGTTAGCACATGAACAACACAATCAGAGCATATTTACCGTGCACCAGTGAACAATAACAAACCATCAGGAAAGGTTTCTGCTGAAGAGAAAAATAATCTGACCTCATGGAACAAGTTGGTTTTGGTCTTTAGCTCCTCCTCCTTTACTCAACTCACTTCCTGTTTCTCTGCTCCTCACCTGAGCTCAGCTGATGGTCAGAGGGAGGTCATTCACCCACAGATTCAACATGAGGAAGGAGCCAAAAGGTCAACAGGGGGGTGACACCTCAGTGACGATGGCTGACTGTCGCTTTGATGTGTCACGTCCTGGTTCTATCCCATAATAATCAATGCAGTCTGAGTATCACTGTGGTACCAGTGGACTGTCAGATGTACGTCAGCCCCTCCAGGACTCTGGATCGCACCTGTTCCTCTGTCCCTCAGAGTCAAAGTGGACGGTGATAAAACCGCGAGAGCGAGGTGGCTGCAGTTTTTAGAGCCAGGCGCTGCAGCTGCTCTCCACCGACTGCACCACCTGGCTCTCACCTGATCTAACAGCTGATTGGTTCAGATGTCGACTCAACAAGATGGCGTTTTAGATCAACTTATTTTTTGTTGAACTTCTGAGATTTAAATTTAATTTGTCTGATCTGAAGGTTTATTGTGTGAACAGAAACATGTTGCGTGACTGATGGTGAAGTTAAGTCGTCACTGAATACATTCATCATAAACTACACAGAGTCTACTGTGTATTAACACTGGACTGTGACTTTAGTGTTTAACGTCACAGACTGGTGGTCATTCTTAAACTAACATCTGCACAGATGTGAAGCTCTGACTGTATCTGACGGATGTTTAATGAAAGCTGTTGTCTTGGTTACCTCGCTTTCAGACGCACCTTATAATCTGTGTTGTATTATCATCATTATTTTCATGTAATTATCTTTTCTTGCTCCATGATAATTATTTACTTGACTGCACCTTATGTCTGACTCAGTACTGGCTCACTCACAAATAACTCTGTTGATATATTTATTCCCAGTGGTACACTTGTCTTTTTGCACTATACCAACCATTGGTCCACTTCATTTAGCTCTGTCTGATATTTACTCACTGCTGTAACTTCTATCCTCCATCCTTTTGCACTACTACACTTTTTACTCTGTCCATCCCAGTCAGTTCTGTGTATGTATTTATTTATTTATCGATTTATCTCCAGTGCATTTACTTTTTTGGTGCTTATCACACTACAACCATTTGTCCTTTCTGTTCATTCAGTATTGACCCACCTCATTTAGCCCTGTTTAGATATTTATTTATATATTAACTTCCTGCTGTAATCATTGTTCTCTTGCACTATAGCCACTGTTATTCATTTCTTGTTCTAATTATACAGTCCTGTTATAAAAAAAAATATAGAAACTGCAAATTTTAATGTATATAGTGTTTCCTCTAGGATTTTTTTCAGCAGCGAGGGGTGAGAGACATACTGGCTGTTCAGGTACTACTAGACAGTCATGACAACAAGTTATTGATCCGTCGCCGGTAAGCTGTTATCATGCGCCGCCATATTTGACAGAAATACATATTCCTGTCCGTGTCTGACTGCCGTTTCGTTTCTGCTGCTGGTTGAAATCTGTACTCACAGCGTGCTGAATGGTTTCTTTTGCCCGCACAAAACTCTTTTTAGTTGCAAATGCAAGTGCGGTGACGGACGGAGTAAAATCGCCACACTGCCGACATTTTACTTCGTCCGTCACCGCACGCTGTTTGATTGCGTTATCAAAACACGCCACTATTATTCGGCCTTGCTTTTCACTTATCCCACCGAATACCAAATGTGTGTTTCTTTGCAATATTCGGCCAAAATAAAGTAAATGTTTTGAAGAAGCAGCCGCGGCGGCACGGAATGAATGTAGCGGAAACACTGATATATAGACATACACACACCACTGATAACATTTTTTCAAGAGACACTTCTCATTCTTAAACATACACAGTACATAGTTTACTATTTTGTAGATTTGTACATACCTGTGTCTTGTGTATATTATTCTGTCAGCTAACACTTTGTTTTTGTATCTAACCTTTGTGCTTTTCTAATGCTGCTGCTCTATGTGCCTTAAATTGCCCCCTGGGAACAAATAAAGTTTTTTTAATTAAAATTTGTATAAACTATGAATTCTGACAATGTGCAAAAACATGCACCCGGGTCCCAAAAGGCTTTCTGTCTGTGCCTCTCTTCTACCCACGCCCAACGCCATTTATTTTCAAGCCCTTTATCCACTATCTGGATGTTTTCCCCGAGTTTCATTAACTTACTTTCCATCTTGAGAGTCTATGGTATGGGCTCCACTACAATCTGAATGATGGCTCTGAACCAAGTTTGTTCCTCCCCCCTAGACCGGCCCCCGCTCTACTTCTGATTGGTAGACCAACTTTGGTCTGGTTGAGAGTGAGAGGTCTCCGTTTAAAGCACTTTTAACCAGAGCCCATCTACTGTCTGCGACGCACACATGCATCCCGCATACACCCCCCCCCCCCCCCCACACACACATTTTTTTTTTTAGGAACTTTTGCCTGCACCATCTGATGGGGGGACTAGCAATGGAAATCAGCCCTCGGCTACGACTGGGTGCATTTACATTTTTATTTCTATAAAAATGTTCATTAATGTTCACTGTCGCCCTGGAGACATAAATGACATGTAAAGTTGACCTACTTGATCTTCCTGAACTCGTCGCAGTCACACAGGATCAGGTTCATGTGTTTGTCGAAGGCCTTGAAGGTGCCGATGAAGATTCGTCCATCCTGCAGGATGCACCTCATCCTGAAGTCGATGTGCTGCAGCATCTTACTGCTCTTCCCCACCGTCTGACAGCCAATCACACACACACAGACATCACTATGACATCATCATCATCATCATAATAATTCAGGGTCTGAAACTCCGCTGTTTTGTGTGTATCTTTTTTTCCTTCATAAATGTTTTAGTATATTTTTTTCGTGAGATGTTCCATCGTGAACACGTGAAATTTTCACCACTGATTTTAGGTTTTGACAAATGGTGCTCAACAAATGTGACACCATGCGGCCAGATGGAGGCGCTGTACTTCAAGCCCTAACATGTGATTTTGTAAAGGCCACGCCCCTCACACCATAAGACTGACCTCGACCGTGACGCGTGTGCAGCTCAGTGAGCTGAACGAACTGTCTCAGGAACCCCGTTCTTCTGACCGGTACCAGAGTTTCTGCGAGTCATCACTGGACCAAACTCATTAATATTCATTAAACCTTGATGATTTCTCCGCGTTTAAACATACTGACCAATGAAGCTTAAAGGGGGCGTGGCTTAGCACATAAATAAACCTGACTCCATCACTGCTGAGCCAAGCCGCACTAACTCCAGCACATCGTCCACTTCAGCGCCTGAAACATCGCCTGATGATTTAACTCATATCGACCGGCAGGGGGCGCAACAGGTGCAAAGGGGGCGTGGCCTCACAAAGACCATAAATCAAAACGTGCTTGTTTCATTATTACAAGCTGTTAAAATAAAAATAAACTGTGTGTGAAACTTCTCTGAAGTTGCTCCAATGTGTCCGTCTGATGATCAAACATCAGAACCTGCTGAATGATTATTGATTCTTTCTGTGGAAGAAGTTTTCATTCAGTCCTCTGATCACCTGTAAACTGATCACAGATCAATAACAGATCACAGCTCCATGACTCATTGGGTCGATACTGATTAATGACTGTTACAAACACTCGCGGACACGTGCAACGGATCAGTAAACTAAACAACTCCACCGTTAGCATGTAGCATCATTAGCTCAGTGTCTGTTCCGGTAACTGCGGTCTCCTCGGGAGTAAGTAAACATTATCCGGTACATGTCAGTGTAAAGGGCCCCGGTGCGGGCAGTGCTGTGACCAAACGTTGAGGCGGTAAATGTAACGGCCCCGGTAAACTAACGCTTCAACACGCGCGGTAACACTTTTCATTCATAAGACCTAATAGTTAACGTTAAGCTAACCGGGCAGCTAACAGCTAACAAACACTGCAGCCTTGTCCCGGGAAATTACCGGCTGCTCATCACACAGAGCCCCGTTAACGGTATGCACACGGCAGGTAAACGGATTATTGATCTGATCCCTGATGAATCGATTACTTGGACTCCTCTGCGGCTCTTCACCGACGTTCCACCGACGTTTATTCAAACTCCCGCCATTACCGGTATAAACCCGTAAACCGGAGTAAATTCGGTGACCGCTGCGACGGGCGGTCCGCGGACACTTTGCCCGGTAAACACTCACCATGTTTGCGGTTCTGATGGCTCCGATTCCCGCCGGATTCACCGAACAAACCAAAAAAATTGAGCCGCGGAGTTTCCGCCAGGCCCGTCTTTATCACTGATACACAGGAAGTGACGCAGCAGCAGTGCGTGCCGCAGCGGAACTGTTCCTACCCGAACAAAGGAAACACAGAGTTCCCACATATGGTTCCCTCCCGGCCCGCAGGTCAGTTTCTTTTAGTTCCTACTTAATCTGAACATTAATGAAATAATAAACATTTTAATGAGTTTATTATTTATTATTATTATTATATTATTATATTATTATTATTATTATTATTATTATTTAATTATTACATTTTATTCTTTTGTATATAGATGATTGTTTTTTTGTGTGGTATGTTATGGACCTCTCTCTGTATTTTTATTGTTATTAACACTGAACAAAGATATAAACGCAACACTTTTGTTTTTGCTCCCATTTTTCATGAGCTGACTTCAAAGATCTAAAACTTTTTCTATACACACAAAAGACCATTTCTCACAAATATTGTTCACAAATCTGTCTAAATCTGTGTCAGTGAGCACTTCTCCTTTGCTGAGATAATCCATCCCACCTCACAGGTGTGGCAGATCAAGATGCTGATTAGACAGCATGATTATTGCACAGGTGTGTCTTAGGCTGGCCACAATAAAAGGCCACTCTGAAATGTGCAGTTTTGCTTTACTGGGGGGTCAGAAAACCAGTCAGTATCTGGTGTGACCACCATTTGCCTCACGCAGTGCAACACATCTCCTTCACATAGAGTTGATCAGGTTGTTGATTGTGGCCTGTGGAATGTTGGTCCACTCCTCTTCAATGGCTGTGTGAAGTTGCTGGATATTGGCAGGAACTGGAACACGCTGTTGTATACGCCATTCCAGCATCCCAAACATGCTCACTGGGTGACTTGTCCGGTGAGTTTGCTGGCCATGCAAGAACTGGGATGTTTTCAGCTTCCAGGAATTGTGTACAGATCCTTGCAACAAAGGGCCGTGTATCATCATGCTGCAACATGAGGTGATGGTCGTGGATGAATGGCACAACAATGGGTCTCAGGATCTCGTCACGGTATCTCTGTGCATTCAAAATGCCATCAATAAAATGCACCTGTGCTCGTTGTCCATAACATACACCTGCCCACACCATAACCCCACCGCCACCATGGGCCACTCCATCCACAACGCTGACATCAGCAAACTGCTCACCCACATGACGCCACACACGCTGTCTGCCATTTGCCTTGAACAGTGAAAACCGGGATTCATGCGTGAAGAGAAACCTCTCCAATGTGCCAGACGCCATCGAATGTGAGCATTTGCCCGCTTAAGTCGGTTACGACGACGAACTGCAGTCAGGTCGAGACCCTGATGAGGACGACGAGCTTCCCTGAGACAGTTCTGACAGTTTGAGCAGAAATTCTTTGGTTATGCAAACCGACTGTTGCAGCAGCTGTCCGGGTGGCTGGTCTCAGATGATATTGGTGAACATGCTGGATGTGGAGGTCCTGGGCTGCTGTGGTTACACGTGGTCTGTGGTTGTGAGGCCGGTTGGATGTACTGCCAAATTCTCTGAAATTCCTTTGGAGACGGCTTATGTAGAGAAATGAACATTCAACACAGGCAACAGCTCTGGTGGACATTCCTGCAGTCAGCATGCCAATTGCACGCTCCCTCAAAACTTGCAACATTTGCGACATCTGTGGCATCTGTGGCATCTGTGTGCTGTGTGATAAAACTGCACATGTCAGAGTGGCCTTTTATTGTGTCCAGCCTAAGACACACCTGTGCAATAATCATGCTGTCTAATCAGCATCTTGATCTGCCACACCTGTGAGGTGGGATGGATTATCTCAGCAAAGGAGAAGTGCTCACTGACACAGATTTAGACAGATTTGTGAACAATATTTGTGAGAAATGGTTTTTGTGTGTATAGAAAATGTTTTAGATCTTTGAGGTCAGCTCATAAAAATGGGAGTAAAAACAAAAATGTTGCGTTTATGTTTTTGTTCAGTGTATTTAGTCACAAATATGACATAACAATGTTCAATGTCTGAAACAGAAGCCCCTCCCAATGATATAAGCCCCTCCCCTCAGCCCAAATAAAGACACAGCCCCCCCACACAATAAATAACTAACAGTCCCTAACCTCAGCCCAAATAAAGACACAGCCCCCCCACACACAATAAATAACTAACAGTCCCTAACCTCAGCCCAAATAAAGACACAGCCCCCCACACACAATAAATAACTAACAGTCTCTAACCTCAGCCCAAATAAAGACACAGCCCCCCACACAATAAATAACTAACAGTCCCTAACCTCAGCCCAAATAAAGACACAGCCCCCCACACACACAATAAATAACTAACAGTCTCTAACCTCAGCCCAAATAAAGACACAGCCCCCCACACAATAAATAACTAACAGTCCCTAACCTCAGCCCAAATAAAGACACAGCCCCCCACACAATAAATAACTAACAGTCCCTAACCTCAGCCCAAATAAAGACACAGCCCCCCACACACACAATAAATAACTAACAGTCTCTAACCTCAGCCCAAATAAAGACACAGCCCCCCACACAATAAATAACTAACAGTCCCTAACCTCAGCCCAAATAAAGACACAGCCCCCCACACACAATAAATAACTAACAGTCCCTAACCTCAGCCCAAATAAAGACACAGCCCCCCCACACAATAAATAACTAACAGTCCCTAACCTCAGCCCAAATAAAGACACAGCCCCCCCCACACACAATAAATAACTAACAGTCTCTAACCTCAGCCCAAATAAAGACACAGCCCCCCCCACACAATAAATAACTAACAGTCCCTAACCTCAGCCCAAATAAAGACACAGCCCTCCACACACACAATAAATAACTAACAGTCCCTAACCTCAGCCCAAATAAAGACACAGCCCCCCACACACACAATAAATAACTAACAGTCCCTAACCTCAGCCCAAATAAAGACACAGCCCCCCCACACACACACAATAAATAACTAACAGTCTCTAACCTCAGCCCAAATAAAGACACAGCCCCCCCACACAATAAATAACTAACAGTCCCTAACCTCAGCCCAAATAAAGACACAGCCCCCCACACACACAATAAATAACTAACAGTCTCTAACCTCAGCCCAAATAAAGACACAGCCCCCCACACAATAAATAACTAACAGTCCCTAACCTCAGCCCAAATAAAGACACAGCCCCCCACACAATAAATAACTAACAGTCCCTAACCTCAGCCCAAATAAAGACACAGCCCCCCACACAATAAATAACTAACAGTCCCTAACCTCAGCCCAAATAAAGACACAGCCCCCCCCACACACACAATAAATAACTAACAGTCTCTAACCTCAGCCCAAATAAAGACACAGCCCCCCCCCCACACACACAATAAATAACTAACAGTCCCTAACCTCAGCCCAAATAAAGACACAGCCCCCCACACAATAAATAACTAACAGTCCCTAACCTCAGCCCAAATAAAGACACAGCCCCCCACACACACAATAAATAACTAACAGTCTCTAACCTCAGCCCAAATAAAGACACAGCCCCCCCACACAATAAATAACTAACAGTCTCTAACCTCAGCCCAAATAAAGACACAGCCCCCCCACACAATAAATAACTAACAGTCTCTAACCTCAGCCCAAATAAAGACACAGCCCCCCCCACAATAAATAACTAACAGTCCCTAACCTCAGCCCAAATAAAGACACAGCCCCCCCCCACAATAAATAACTAACAGTCTCTAACCTCAGCCCAAATAAAGACACAGCCCCCCACACAATAAATAACTAACAGTCCCTAACCTCAGCCCAAATAAAGACACAGCCCCCCACACACAATAAATAACTAACAGTCTCTAACCTCAGCCCAAATAAAGACACAGCCCCCCACACAATAAATAACTAACAGTCCCTAACCTCAGCCCAAATAAAGACACAGCCCCCCACACAATAAATAACTAACAGTCCCTAACCTCAGCCCAAATAAAGACACAGCCCCCCACACACACAATAAATAACTAACAGTCTCTAACCTCAGCCCAAATAAAGACACAGCCCCCCACACAATAAATAACTAACAGTCCCTAACCTCAGCCCAAATAAAGACACAGCCCCCACACACAATAAATAACTAACAGTCCCTAACCTCAGCCCAAATAAAGACACAGCCCCCCCCACACACAATAAATAACTAACAGTCTCTAACCTCAGCCCAAATAAAGACACAGCCCCCCCCACACACAATAAATAACTAACAGTCCCTAACCTCAGCCCAAATAAAGACACAGCCCTCCACACACACAATAAATAACTAACAGTCCCTAACCTCAGCCCAAATAAAGACACAGCCCCCCACACACACAATAAATAACTAACAGTCCCTAACCTCAGCCCAAATAAAGACACAGCCCCCCCCACACACACAATAAATAACTAACAGTCTCTAACCTCAGCCCAAATAAAGACACAGCCCCCCCACACAATAAATAACTAACAGTCCCTAACCTCAGCCCAAATAAAGACACAGCCCCCCCCACACACACAATAAATAACTAACAGTCTCTAACCTCAGCCCAAATAAAGACACAGCCCCCCACACAATAAATAACTAACAGTCCCTAACCTCAGCCCAAATAAAGACACAGCCCCCCACACAATAAATAACTAACAGTCCCTAACCTCAGCCCAAATAAAGACACAGCCCCCCCCCCACACACAATAAATAACTAACAGTCTCTAACCTCAGCCCAAATAAAGACACAGCCCCCCCCCACACACACAATAAATAACTAACAGTCCCTAACCTCAGCCCAAATAAAGACACAGCCCCCCACACAATAAATAACTAACAGTCCCTAACCTCAGCCCAAATAAAGACACAGCCCCCCACACACACAATAAATAACTAACAGTCTCTAACCTCAGCCCAAATAAAGACACAGCCCCCCACACAATAAATAACTAACAGTCCCTAACCTCAGCCCAAATAAAGACACAGCCCCCCACACAATAAATAACTAACAGTCCCTAACCTCAGCCCAAATAAAGACACAGCCCCCCCACACACACACAATAAATAACTAACAGTCTCTAACCTCAGCCCAAATAAAGACACAGCCCCCCCCCACACACACAATAAATAACTAACAGTCCCTAACCTCAGCCCAAATAAAGACACAGCCCCCCACACAATAAATAACTAACAGTCCCTAACCTCAGCCCAAATAAAGACACAGCCCCCCACACACACAATAAATAACTAACAGTCTCTAACCTCAGCCCAAATAAAGACACAGCCCCCCACACAATAAATAACTAACAGTCTCTAACCTCAGCCCAAATAAAGACACAGCCCCCCCACACAATAAATAACTAACAGTCTCTAACCTCAGCCCAAATAAAGACACAGCCCCCCACAATAAATAACTAACAGTCCCTAACCTCAGCCCAAATAAAGACACAGCCCCCCCCCCACAATAAATAACTAACAGTCTCTAACCTCAGCCCAAATAAAGACACAGCCCCCCCACAATAAATAACTAACAGTCCCTAACCTCAGCCCAAATAAAGACACAGCCCCCCACACACACAATAAATAACTAACAGTCTCTAACCTCAGCCCAAATAAAGACACAGCCCCCCACAATAAATAACTAACAGTCCCTAACCTCAGCCCAAATAAAGACACAGCCCCCCACACAATAAATAACTAACAGTCCCTAACCTCAGCCCAAATAAAGACACAGCCCCCCACACACACAATAAATAACTAACAGTCTCTAACCTCAGCCCAAATAAAGACACAGCCCCCCACACAATAAATAACTAACAGTCCCTAACCTCAGCCCAAATAAAGACACAGCCCCCCACACACAATAAATAACTAACAGTCCCTAACCTCAGCCCAAATAAAGACACAGCCCCCCACACAATAAATAACTAACAGTCCCTAACCTCAGCCCAAATAAAGACACAGCCCCCCCCACACACAATAAATAACTAACAGTCTCTAACCTCAGCCCAAATAAAGACACAGCCCCCCCCACACAATAAATAACTAACAGTCCCTAACCTCAGCCCAAATAAAGACACAGCCCTCCACACACACAATAAATAACTAACAGTCCCTAACCTCAGCCCAAATAAAGACACAGCCCCCCACACACACAATAAATAACTAACAGTCCCTAACCTCAGCCCAAATAAAGACACAGCCCCCCCCCACACACACAATAAATAACTAACAGTCTCTAACCTCAGCCCAAATAAAGACACAGCCCCCCCACACAATAAATAACTAACAGTCCCTAACCTCAGCCCAAATAAAGACACAGCCCCCCCACACACACAATAAATAACTAACAGTCTCTAACCTCAGCCCAAATAAAGACACAGCCCCCCACACAATAAATAACTAACAGTCCCTAACCTCAGCCCAAATAAAGACACAGCCCCCCACACAATAAATAACTAACAGTCCCTAACCTCAGCCCAAATAAAGACACAGCCCCCCCCCACACACACAATAAATAACTAACAGTCTCTAACCTCAGCCCAAATAAAGACACAGCCCCCCCACACACACAATAAATAACTAACAGTCCCTAACCTCAGCCCAAATAAAGACACAGCCCCCCACACAATAAATAACTAACAGTCCCTAACCTCAGCCCAAATAAAGACACAGCCCCCCACACACACAATAAATAACTAACAGTCTCTAACCTCAGCCCAAATAAAGACACAGCCCCCCCACACAATAAATAACTAACAGTCTCTAACCTCAGCCCAAATAAAGACACAGCCCCCCCACACAATAAATAACTAACAGTCTCTAACCTCAGCCCAAATAAAGACACAGCCCCCCCCACAATAAATAACTAACAGTCCCTAACCTCAGCCCAAATAAAGACACAGCCCCCCCCCACAATAAATAACTAACAGTCTAACCTCAGCCCAAATAAAGACACAGCCCCCCCACACAATAAATAACTAACAGTCCCTAACCTCAGCCCAAATAAAGACACAGCCCCCCCACACAATAAATAACTAACAGTCTCTAACCTCAGCCCAAATAAAGACACAGCCCCCCACACAATAAATAACTAACAGTCTCTAACCTCAGCCCAAATAAAGACACAGCCCCCCACACAATAAATAACTAACAGTCTCTAACCTCAGCCCAAATAAAGACACAGCCCCCCCACACAATAAATAACTAACAGTCTCTAACCTCAGCCCAAATAAAGACACAGCCCCCCCACACAATAAATAACTAACAGTCTCTAACCTCAGCCCAAATAAAGACACAGCCCCCCACACAATAAATAACTAACAGTCTCTAACCTCAGCCCAAATAAAGACACAGCCCCCCCCCCACAATAAATAACTAACAGTCTCTAACCTCAGCCCAAATAAAGACACAGCCCCCCACACAATAAATAACTAACAGTCTCTAACCTCAGCCCAAATAAAGACACAGCCCCCCACACAATAAATAACTAACAGTCCCTAACCTCAGCCCAAATAAAGACACAGCCCCCCCCCCACACACACACACAATAAATAACTAACAGTCTCTAACTTCAGCCCAAATAAAGACACAGCCCCCCCCCCACACACACACACAATAAATAACTAACAGTCTCTAACCTCAGCCCAAATAAAGACACAGCCCCCCCACACAATAAATAACTAACAGTCTCTAACCTCAGCCCAAATAAAGACACAGCCCCCCACACAATAAATAACTAACAGTCTCTAACCTCAGCCCAAATAAAGACACAGCCCCCCACACAATAAATAACTAACAGTCTCTAACCTCAGCCCAAATAAAGACACAGCCCCCCACACAATAAATAACTAACAGTCTCTAACCTCAGCCCAAATAAAGACACAGCCCCCCACACAATAAATAACTAACAGTCTCTAACCTCAGCCCAAATAAAGACACAGCCCCCCCACACAATAAATAACTAACAGTCTCTAACCTCAGCCCAAATAAAGACACAGCCCCCCCACACAATAAATAACTAACAGTCTCTAACCTCAGCCCAAATAAAGACACAGCCCCCCACACAATAAATAACTAACAGTCTCTAACCTCAGCCCAAATAAAGACACAGCCCCCCCCCCACAATAAATAACTAACAGTCTCTAACCTCAGCCCAAATAAAGACACAGCCCCCCACACAATAAATAACTAACAGTCTCTAACCTCAGCCCAAATAAAGACACAGCCCCCCCACAATAAATAACTAACAGTCTCTAACCTCAGCCCAAATAAAGACACAGCCCCCCCCACAATAAATAACTAACAGTCCCTAACCTCAGCCCAAATAAAGACACAGCCCCCCCCCACACACACACACAATAAATAACTAACAGTCTCTAACTTCAGATCAGAATCTGTTTCCACTTCCTGATCATTGATTTATTTCTATAAGTTTCCGACAGATCCTCTGAACTTCCTGTCTGATGACGTGTATTCACCTGTGTGGTCATGAACCGATCAGCTTAGTGATCAGCTTTGTGATCAGGTTAGTGATCAGCTTATTGATCAGGTTATCGATCCTCTCTGCTGTCTATCACCAGTCACAGATATCCCGTCATCCCGCTGCGGGCCGGTTGCCATGGTAACCCGGGCTCCCGCTGCCGGCCGCGCGCCGCAGTGAGCAGCAGAGAGACGGAGGAGAGACGGTGAGTCACCGAGACCAGCCCCGGTGAGCGGCGACCGACAACCGACAACCGGCCCCAGCGACCGACGGACTGAAGACACACCGACAGACCGCCGGTTAGCCTGTTAGCCTGTTAGCTCCCCCGCTGCTGCGGTGGCGCGCGACGATCACGGAATGTTAATGAGACCGATGACAGGCAACCACCGCAGTGTTGCTTCAACCTGAGAGATTAACCGCAACCACAGCAACCAGACTGTTGCTGCAGTGTTGCCTCGGTCTGACGGAGACTAACGTTACACACCTCCAGCAACCAGCAGCTGCACCTGCAGCAACTATATCAACCAGACTGTTGATGTCTGAGGACGATCATGTTGCTTCAACCTGACAGAGACAACAACAGCTACAGCAACCAGACCCACAGAAACAGCACCCGCAGCAACTACACTTAAAGCAACCAGGCCACTGATTTTCCTCAGCAACTTAAAAGGAGAATACAGCAACTACAACAGCCGAACTGACAGCAACGCAACCTGCAACAACTACAACAGCCGGACTGACAGCAACACAACCTGCAGCAACCACAGCAACCTCACAGCTGATGATTAATAAACACATGTTGTTTCAATCTTAAAGCTTCAAGGACAACAGCAACTAAACGCACAGCAACAACAGCAACGGAACCTAAAGCAACCAAATCCACAGCAACTGTATCTATGGCAACAGAACCTTAAGCAACTTGTAAACAGAATGTTGATGTTTACTAACCACCATGTTGCTTTAGCCTGAGGGAAACTACAGCAACGAGCAACCAGACTGTTGATGGTTGATCATCAGTGTTGCTTCAGTGTGACGCCACAGCAACTCAACCTGCAGCTACATCTACAGCCACCGTCAACTCAGCCTCCATCATCCAGCAGGTGAGCAGCATCACGTCTCTGTCAAGATTTACAGCTCTCAACCAGTGATGTCACAGCCATGGTGATGATGTCACAGCCATGGTGATGATGTCACAGCCATGGTGATGATGTCACAGCCATAGTATTGATTAGGATTGACTGATATGTTTTTTTCTTTGGGCTGACACTGATTGGTAGCAATCAAACAAAATGATAATCAATATTTGGCACCAGTTCACAGTAAAAATAAAAAAGTAGAACATCATTTGTTCCAACACAGAGTGTTGTTGAAACATTGATAAAACGTTGAAACGTTGTGAAGTGTCCTGTGTTTGTCGTCATTACCTTCAAACAAAAAGAGCCGTCACTCTCACACTTCCTGTTCCATGTTGTGTTCTCTGATCAGCCTCCTGCAAGTTGACACCTGTTCGTCGATAAAAAAAAATGCTGAACTGTGGAACATTTATAAACACCTTAGAACATTTATAGCCACTGTGGAACATTTATCAATCAATCAATCAATCAATCAGTTTTATTTATAAAGCCCAATATCACAAATACAATTTGCCTCACAGGGCTTTACAGCATACGACATCCCTCTGTCCTTTGGACCCTCACAGCTGATCAGGAAAAACTCCCCAAAAAAAACCCTTTACTGGGGAAAAAAAACGGTAGAAAGCTCAGGAAGAGCAACTGAGGAGGGATCCCTCTTCCAGGACGGACAGACGTGCAATAGATGTCGTACAGAACAGATCAGCATAACAAATTAACAGTAATCTGTATGACACAATGAGACAGAAAGAGAGAGAGAGAGAGACAGAGAGAGAGAGATGCAGGACAGACGGTAATGACAGTAGCTTACAACAACATTAATAATATTAATATTATAAGTAATAATATATTAATATCTGATAACATATATGATAATAATCATATGTGTATAATAACAGTAGAAGTATGACTGATGACTAATGATGGCGGCAGCAGCAGCAGCAGCAGCAGGAGGCATCTGGCAGGACCACGGCAGCAGCACAACCACACACGTCACACTATCCAGGCACCGCTGCAATACGAGTTAACCTGAGAGACAGTGGAGCACAAAGGCTCCGGAGAAGAAGCCGAGTTAGTGACATGCAGAATGGCCGAGTTAGCAAGATGCAGTAATAGGACACGAGAGAGAGAGAGAGAGAGAGAGAGAGAGGGAGAGAGAGAGAGAGAGAAGGTGCCCGGTGTATTATAGGTGGTCCTCCGGCAGACTAGACCTACGTCAGCCTGACTAGGGGCTGGTACAGGGCAAGCCTGAGCCAGCCCTAGCTATAAGCTTTATCAAAGAGGAAAGTCTTAAGTCTAGTCTTAAATGTGGAGACGGTGTCTGCCTCCCGGACCGTAACAGGAAGATGATTCCACAGAGGAGCCTGATAGCTGAAGGCTCTGGCTCCTGATCTACTTTTGGAGACTTTAGGGACCACGAGTAACCCAAGCTCTAAATGGTCAAGCTCCGCCATATCTTAGAGAGCTCATAGTGCCATATTATCCCACCAGAACTCTGCGCTCTGAGAACGCAGGGTTACTCGTGGTCCCTAAAGTCTCCAAAAGTAGATCAGGAGCCAGAGCCTTCAGCTATCAGGCTCCTCTCCTGTGGAATCATCTTCCTGTTACGGTCCGGGAGGCAGACACCGTCTCCACATTTAAGACTAGACTTAAGACTTTCCTCTTTGATAAAGCTTATAGTTAGGGCTGGCTCAGGCTTGACCTGTACCAGCCCCTAGTTAGGCTGACTTAGACCTAGTCTGCCAGAGGACCACCTATAATGCACCGGGCACCTTCTCTCTCTCTCTCTCTCTCTCTCTCTCTCTCTCTCTCTCTCTCTCTCTCGTATCTCGTATCCTATTACTGCATCTTGTTAACTCGGCCATTCTGCATGTCACTAACTCGGCTTCTTCTCCGGAGCCTTTGTGCTCCACTGTCTCTGGTGTGTGGTGGTTGTGCTGCTGCCGTGGTCCTGCCAGATGCCTCCTGCTGCTGCTGCTGCTGCTGCTGCTGCCATCATTAGTCATTAGTCATACTTCTACTGTTATTATACACATATGATTATTATCATACATGTATACTGCCAGATACTAATATATACTTTCAACATATTGTACCACAGTAGCCAGAACTATAACAACAATATTATTACTTTAATGGATGTTGTTGTAAGCACTGTCATTACCGAGGATGTCCTGCATCTCTCTCTCTCTCTCTCTCTTTCTCTCTTATTGTGTCATACAGATTACTGTTAATTTGTTATGCTGATCTGTTCTGTACGACATCTATTGCACGTCTGTCCGTCCTGGAAGAGGGATCCCTCCTCAGTTGCTCTTCCTGAGCTTTCTACCGTTTTTTTTTTCCCCTGTTAAAGGGTTTTTTTTTGGGGAGTTTTTCCTGATCAGCTGTGAGGGTCTAAAGGACAGAGGGATGTCGTATGCTGTAAAGCCCTGTGAGGCAAATTGTATTTGTGATATTGGGCTTTATAAATAAAACTGATTGGTTGATTGAAATTCAATTCTGGATTTTACAGGGAGCCAGTGCAGAGAAGCTAAAACAGGAGAAATATGATCTGGTTTCTTAGTTCCTGTTAGTACTCGTGCTGCTGCATTCTGAATTAGCTGGAGAGTTTTTAAGGACTTACTAGAGCTACCTGATAATAGAGATTTGTGACAAACAGTGATAAACAAACAAACACACAGTGATAAACAATGACAATTAACAAACACAGCGATATACAAACAGATAAACAAACAAACAGTGATAAACAAACAAACACAGTGATAAACACAGTGATAAACAAACTGATAAACAAACTGATAAACACAGTGATAAACAAACAAACAGTGATAAACAAACTGATAAACAAACAGTGATAATCAAATAACCACAGTGATAAACAAACTGATAAACAGTGATAAACAAACTTATAAACAAGCAGATAAACAAACAGTGATAAACACAATGATAATCAAACTGATAAACAGTGATAAACAAACAAACACAGTGATTAACATGGTGATAAACAAACACACAGTGATAAACAAACAGTGATAAACAAACAAACACAGCGATAAGCAAATAAAACTGATAAACAAACAGTGATGAACAAACAAACACAGTGATAAACATAGTGATAAACAAACACAGTGATAAACATGTGATAAACAAACAAACAGTGATAAACACACAGCTGTATAAATAAAGGTGGAGTTCGGCCTGACAGTTCTTTAAACTGAGGAAGTGACGTCATCAGCTGATCACATCTGACTCCTCTGATTGGCTCATCTGAGGTTCAGCCACAGGTAAAACTGTTGCCATAGCAACATCAGCATCCCCAGTGTCCCCTCCCCGGTTACATAACAGCTGCAGTCTATAAATACACCACAGTATGTGTGTGTGTGTGTGTGTGTGTGTGTGTGTGTGTGTGTGTGTGTGTGTGTGCGCTTCATAGATGAACATCAGTAATAAACCAGATGAGTTCTCTCAGTATGTGCACTGATAGTCTCTGTGTCTGTCTCTGTAGATGGCGTCCTCTCAGAGTGCCACACGCATCAGCTGATCTGGAGTCAGGTGGGTACCTGATGCTTCATCTGTGTGGAGACAGATTGACCAATCGCATGACACATCACTTACTAATAATAATAACAATGATAATAATAATAATAATAATAATAAACATTATTGATTCATGGTTTTCAAAACTAAGTTTACGAAGTGCAGCAGACTGGAGTCAGGTTGATGATGTGCCAAACAACAGAAAAAAATAAACAAATAAAAAGTCCCAAATATGTAAAGTAATGAAAACATTAAACAAACAAAGTAACACTTGTCATCAAAAGACAGTTTATGAAAATGAGTTTTAAAGAGAGGACAGTGAGGTTTGTATGTGAGAGTCAGAACGCAATGTGTCGCACTCTGGAAGCCCCGCCCACTGGACGGGTAAACAGCCACCACAATCTGCAACCAACGGCTGAAATGCCAGCGACGTGTCTGCAGCTACAAACATCAGACATCAGCCTGTAGCGCCCTGCATCCACCAGAGAGAGACAGACTGTCCATCTGTTTGAAACACAGAGTCAGTCAAGACCCATGAAATGTTTTCCTCTCCGGTGTGGGCGGGACTTACATGCGCTCTGTCTCTATTAGTGGCAAGCTGTCATGGTCTGCTGAGCACAGAACTCAAAGTACGTAGACTGATGCACGTGACGCGGAGGCAACTTTTACAAGCGTCAGTTCAGCCAGTGCGTCAGATTCAGGAGGATGTAGTGTCGTCTGTTAGCAAAACGTCTCCTGGTCAGAATTCCTTTAGTGTTCAGGAGCTGATTCACACCAGGAAGACAAACATCAATGTTTCTGACACTGCGTTACAGAGACGCTGCTGAGAATACATCTGATTAAAGAGAGCACAGCTGATTAAGAGAACACAGCTGATTAAAGAGAACACATCTGATTGAAGAGAGCACAGCTGATTAAAGAGAGCACAGCTGATTAAAGAGAGCACAGCTGATTAAAGAGAACACATCTGATTGAAGAGAGCACAGCTGATTAAAGAGAACACATCTGATTAAAGAGAGCACATCTGATTAAAGAGAGCACAGCTGATTAAAGAGAGCACATCTGATTAAAGAGAACACATCTGATTGAAGAGAGCACAGCTGATTAAAGAGAGCACATCTGATTAAAGAGAGCACAGCTGATTAAAGAGAGCACAGCTGATTAAAGAGAGCACATCTGATTGAAGAGAGCACAGCTGATTAAAGAGAACACATCTGATTAAAGAGAGCACAGCTGATTAAAGAGAGCACATCTGATTAAAGAGAACACATCTGATTGAAGAGAACTCAGCTGATTAAAGAGAACACATCTGATTAAAGAGAGCACAGCTGATTAAAGAGAGCACATCTGATTAAAGAGAACACATCTGATTGAAGAGAGCACAGCTGATTAAAGAGAACACATCTGATTAAAGAGAACACAGCTGATTAAAGAGAGCACAGCTGATTAAAGAGAGCACAGCTGATTGAAGAGAGCACATCTGATTAAAGAGAGCACAGCTGATTAAAGAGAACACATCTGATTGAAGAGAGCACAGCTGATTAAAGAGAACACATCTGATTAAAGAGAGCACATCTGATTAAAGAGAACACATCTGATTAAAGAGAGCACAGCTGATTAAAGAGAGCACATCTGATTAAAGAGAACACATCTGATTAAAGAGAACACATCTGATTAAAGAGAGCACATCTGATTAAAGAGAACACATCTGATTAAAGAGAACACATCTGATTAAAGAGAGCACATCTGATTAAAGAGAACACATCTGATTGAAGAGAGCACAGCTGATTAAAGAGAGCACAGCTGATTAAAGAGAACACATCTGATTAAAGAGAACACATCTGATTAAAGAGAGCACAGCTGATTAAAGAGAGCACAGCTGATTAAAGAGAGCACATCTGATTAAAGAGAACACATCTGATTGAAGAGAGCACAGCTGATTAAAGAGAACACATCTGATTAAAGAGAGCACAGCTGATTAAAGAGAGCACAGCTGATTAAAGAGAGCACATCTGATTAAAGAGAACACATCTGATTGAAGAGAACACAGCTGATTAAAGAGAACACATCTGATTGAAGAGAGCACAGCTGATTAAAGAGAACACATCTGATTAAAGAGAGCACAGCTGATTAAAGAGAGCACAGCTGATTAAAGACAACCCAGCTGATTAAAGAGAGCACAGCTGATTAAAGAGAACACAGCTGATTAAAGAGAGCACAGCTGATTAAAGAGAACACAGCTGATTAAAGAGAGCACATCTGATTAAAGAGAGCACATCTGATTAAAGAGAGCACATCTGATTAAAGAGAACACATCTGATTGAAGAGAGCACAGCTGATTAAAGAGAACACATCTGATTGAAGAGAGCACAGCTGATTAAAGAGAACACATCTGATTAAAGAGAGCACAGCTGATTAAAGAGAGCACAGCTGATTAAAGAGAGCACATCTGATTAAAGAGAACACATCTGATTGAAGAGAGCACAGCTGATTAAAGAGAACACATCTGATTAAAGAGAGCACAGCTGATTAAAGAGAGCACAGCTGATTAAAGAGAGCACATCTGATTAAAGAGAACACATCTGATTGAAGAGAACACAGCTGATTAAAGAGAACACATCTGATTGAAGAGAGCACAGCTGATTAAAGAGAGCACATCTGATTAAAGAGAACACATCTGATTGAAGAGAGCACAGCTGATTAAAGAGAACACATCTGATTAAAGAGAGCACAGCTGATTAAAGAGAGCACAGCTGATTAAAGACAACCCAGCTGATTAAAGAGAGCACAGCTGATTAAAGAGAACACAGCTGATTAAAGAGAGCACAGCTGATTAAAGAGAACACAGCTGATTAAAGAGAGCACAGCTGATTAAAGAGAGCACAGCTGATTAAAGAGAACACATCTGATTAAAGAGAGCACAGCTGATTAAAGAGAACATATCTGATTAAAGGGAGCACAGCTGATTAAAGAGAGCACATCTGATTGAAGAGAGCACAGCTGATTAAGAGAACACATCTGATTAAAGAGAGCACATCTGATTAAAGAGAACACATCTGATTGAAGAGAGCACAGCTGATTAAAGAGAGTACAGCTGATTAAAGAGAGCACAGCTGATTAAGAGAACACATCTGATTAAAGAGAGCACAGCTGATTAAAGACAACACATCTGATTAAAGAGAACACATCTGATTAAAGAGAGCACAGCTGATTAAAGAGAACACAGCTGATTAAGAGAGCACAGCTGATTAAAGAGAACACATCTGATTAAAGAGAGCACATCTGATTAGAGAACACAGCTGATTAAGAGAATGCATCTGATTAAAGAGAACACATCTGATTAAAGAGAGCACATCTGATTAAAGAGAGCACATCTGATTGAAGAGAGCACAGCTGATTAAGAGAACACATCTGATTGAAGAGAGCACAGCTGATTAAAGAGAGCACAGCTGATTAAGAGAACACATCTGATTAAAGAGAACACATCTGATTAAAGAGAACACAGCTGATTAAGAGAGCACATCTGATTAAAGAAAGCACATCTGATTAAAGAGAGCACATCTGATTAGAGAGCACAGCTGATTAAAGACAACCCAGCTGATTAAAGACAACCCATCTGATTGAAGAGAGCACAGCTGATTAAAGACAACCCATCTGATTAAAGAGAACACATCTGATTAAAGAGAACACATCTGATTAAAGAGAACACAGCTGATTAAGAGAGCACATCTGATTAAAGAAAGCACATCTGATTAAAGAGAGCACATCTGATTAGAGAGCACAGCTAATTAAAGACAACCCAGCTGATTAAAGACAACACATCTGATTAAAGAAAACACATCTGATTAAAGAGAGCACAGCTGATTAAAGAGAACACAGCTGATTAAAGAAAGCACATCTGATTAAAGAAAGCACATCTGATTAGAGAACACAGCTGATTAAAGAGAGCACAGCTGATCAGATCAGAATCCCACACTCTGGATCTTTGAGAGTATTCTAACTGTTTGTCTTCCATTCAGCTGACGGCCTCAAGTTGAGTTAGCTCCGCCATCTTTCAGGTGAGGACGACAGCCAAAAGAATGAGCCAGCTGAAGGAGGCGGAGCCTGGCCGGGAGATGGAAGCCAAGGTGAGATTTCCAATCAGCACATATTCAGAGCAAATAAACCAGGAGCCACAAACAATTCTGATTGGTCTGAAGAGGTTCCATTTCTCTTGATACTTCCACAAATCTTAGACTGCGATTGAAATTAACTTTTTGTTGTGGTGCATTCAGGGTCATTAACTCTTTGGTATGGTGTGTTCACTGACATTTACTCTTTGTCGTGGTGCGTTCACTGACATTAACTCTTTATTACGATGCATTCAGTGTCATTGACTCTTTGTTTTGGTAGGTTAAGTGACATTAACCCTTAGATATGGGGTGTTCAGGGTCATTAACTTTTTCCTGTGCATTTAGGTGCAGACCTGGGCTCAGTCTCTGGTTTACACTTTGGAGGAACTTGAGTGTAAAATATGCTACAACCGCTACGACACTCGCAGCAGGAAACCCAAACTGCTGGGCTGTCTGCATCGAGTCTGCGCCAAGTGTCTGAAGAAGATGGTGGACATGGGTGAGTTCACCTGTCAGGTAAAGTTAGCTGTGAGGAGGCAGGGCCATTGTTTGACTAAGAGCTCAGCTGTAGACCTGAGATCTGGGGCCTTGCTTATAAAACTGTGCACAGGAGAGGTGACTAAAGGTGACGTACAAACAAAGCACAGGAAGGGTATGTATAGAAATATCCTGATTTATAACACAGTGTGCACACATGTCCCATGACAGTTTCCCTTTATAAATCACAGTCAACTTGAAATGTGGTGCACGTGAGCGAGCGTCTGGCCCCGCCCACAGGTGGCTATTAATGGTTAGTGAATTATTATTGATGAACAGAAGTTTAGATCGCCACATGATTCCCGAGCGCAGCACCACTGCTGCTCACTGCTCCCTCAGGGCATGGGTCAAATGCGGAGAACAAATTTCACACACTCAGGTGTGTGACAATCAGTGGGACTTAGACTTAAACTTAAGCAGCAGGAAGCAGAGCAGGGCCAACAGCAAGGAAAGGTAAGAAACCAACCTTGACACAGTGAAGCTAAATTTGTTGTTGGAGAGGTAGAAAGAAGACAATGTTTGGTGGACTCAGTGTGGATGTTACCAAGGCTCAAACTGCAGCTGGTGGCTGATGCTGTGAATGCTGCCGCCTCAGACTGTCTCACAAATCAAGAAAAAGTGTCACATATGAAGTGTCACATATGTTCATGGGTGCTGATTTATTCAGACAGAAAACTGACTGTCTGAAATAAACTCTCGTGTTCATAAATGATGCGTAACAACCAGGCGCTGGCACCCAGCAGCAGCATTTGGCTCAGATACCTAGAGACAGAGGTCGGGGTGGTTTTTCAGGTGTCACAGCACCGGCACAGCTTGGTTCCTGTGGGTGCTTCTTTATAACGCCGGGCCCGAAGCAACGCAGCAATCCAGCAGCACCACACCCAAGCAGTCTGAACTGACTCATAAGCCACTCATCATTGCTGGCCAGTAGGACCAGCTCCAGAGTTGAACTCCACTGGGTGACACCAGATGTGTTGTTGGGCAGAGCTGAGCTGACAGATGATCAGGGAGATCTGGGCCGTAATTTCCAGTGTTTAGGGTCGTACCCGCCACGTTTATCGCCATCGTTGTTAACGCAGACACGCTGCAGGTGCTCAAACACCAGAGTGACGCCATCATGGCATGCATGTGTTAAAGCAGGCTGTGATGCAGTGCTGGTTATTGTTGCTTAGCAACTTCAAACACAACCTGCCTCAGCCCGTTTGACAAATGGCGCAAAGTGGCGTCCAGTGCCCGACCTCGACCTGTGCTGACACAGAGCTGGTTGTAAAGTTTAGTTTGAGACTTGAGAGGTTTGACGAGTCACATCTAACGAAGACTCGATGATTGATGTTGTGAAACTTCTCAGCAGAGGCCATTCTGACCAGCCAGTGACATCATCTCTGTCCGTCCAGTACAATGACCAATGTGATGTGTGATGATTCTGACATCAAGTGTGTCAGATGATTCTTCTGGTTGATTTTCAGGAGAGTCCTCGCCGTCCGTCATCAGCTGTCCCTTCTGTCGTCATGAGACCCACGTCCCCGACGAGGAGGTGAGACTTTATTAGCCAGGAGGTGAAACTCCTCCCCCTTCTGAGCTGGACAGACTGACGTTCTGCTGTCCTCCTCTCTCTGTCCTCTGCAGGTGTGGTTGATGGAGGATGACCGACACATCCTGGCTGTTCTGTCCTGTCAGGACCGAGTCCGGCGAGGAGGAGGAGCAGGAGGAGCAGGAGGGGAGGTGGTGCTGAGTCCAAATGGTCTGACCGGTAAAAAAATGGCGACTTTCTTCTCTAAATGTTTTTTATGTCTGGGCTCCAGACCGGAACATTAAGCTCCTCCCTCTCTGTCTGACAGGAGGCGGCGGCGTGGACTCGTCCCACCGCTCCTCAGACTGTCTGGTCATCACCATCATGGAGCTCCCAGAGGAGTCTCCGTCCTCGGACTCACTGAGCATGCTCAATGTGGTGGGTCTGTACCGGCCCCCCAGCCTGGACTCGCTGCCCTGCAACCTGCCGGCTCACAAGTGTCGCGCTTGGACGTCCCGCAGTTTCCCGCGCTGCCTGCTGGGGGCACTCTGCCTGGTCAGTATACTCCAACCCAGTCAAACCAGTACTAGCATGTAGTGTGTGTGTGTGTGTGTGTGTGTGTGTGAGTGAGAGACTGACGAGGTGCTGTCGTGTGTTTGGACAGGTGTACTTCAGCTCTCTGCCTCTGGGGATTTACCTGCTAATGATTGGTCAGCTGTGGCTGGGCGTGGTCCTGGTCAGTCTGGTTCCCTCCACACTGCTGCTGCTCGTCCTCTACGGCTTCTGTCAGTGTCTGTGTCACGAGCTGATGGAGGTGCTCGCCGCACGCACACACACGCTGCCATGACGACAACGACATGCTGCAGTGTTGACACGAAAACGCGCTGCTATGACGATGATGACAACATGATGTAAACAACAACACTGACAGCATGAGCCGTCACACCTGAATCACTCACCTGTAGACCCTCACATCACACATACCAGCATTAACCCTGCCCCTCATCAGGTTGCAGCCAATCACACCAGGACCAGCTGATGACATCATCACAGATGGTGTGTACTGTGAAGGTTTTTGTCTTTGTCGCCTCCTGCTGGACAAACTGATTTCATTTCAGAAACAACAGAAGGACCCAACAGGACACCTGTCAGCCAATCAGAGAAGAAGTTACAGCTGAACGCTGACAGAGACGTTCAGTAACACCAAACATCAAACAGTTCAAGGCTTGTGTGAAGCCGACATTGAACACGTCCTCAGGGACTGCTAGCCTAGCTTAGCACAAAGACTGGAAGCAGGGGTAAACTGTTAGCCTAGCTCAGCACAAAGACTGGAAGCAGGGTAAACTGTTAGCCTAGCTCAGCACAAAGACTGGAGGTAGGAGAAACTGTTAGCCTAGCTCCATCACAATCCTGACTTCCTGTTGGGCAGTTGTTATTATGGGATGCCTGAATGGATCTCTGGGGAGCTTTGTATGTCAGCGAACAGGTAACGTAACGTAAAAACTGAGACTGACCTCGACTTTCTGAGTTGCTTCAAACAGCAACTCAGTTGGACTTACATCTGTGTCGGGAAAATCCAAAGGATTTTATGTCATGTGCATATGTAATGTTAGCTAAGTAATGGCATCCGCTAATGTTAAAAAACAGCCAGTCCACACAGGCTGTGTTGTAATTATAATGAAAACATATTTTAGCCGCGGCTGTGTCGACCCAGTGGAGCCAAAACAAGACTGAGCACGGGGGGTCTGATCCAGGACCGTCCTCTCTACCGCCCCAAGTTCTCGCCAGATTGGCAAACTTTATGTTACTGCTGTTCCACAGATCAGACCCCACGCCGCCGCTGAGAACCCTGGGCTACCGTTTGCACAGGCTGAATTCAAGCTGCTACAGTGGCTAAAGTTTGAGCTGCCATCCACTCTCCTCCTGGGGATGTGGCGTTCCTAGTGGCAGGTAGTGAAGTTGAGGGTCGGCAGGCTGTGTTAATAAGCTAGTCCTTGTCTCATTTCAATTGAATTCATTAAACTTTATTTATACCAAAGGAAATTCTACTGCCAGAGAACGCTTCAATTACAGGAACACAAATGAACCCTGACAAACTACCACTACTACTGCTACTACCATTGCCGTGACTACTACAACTAGTACTGCTATTAATCAATCAATCAATTTATTTATTTTTCAATCAATCAATTTTATTTATGAAGCCCAATATGACAAATCACAATTTGCCTCACAGGGCTTTACAGCATACGACATCCCTCTGTCCTTTAGACCCTCACAGCTGATCAGGAAAAACTCCCCAAAAAACCCTTTATCAGGGAAAAAAAAAAACGGTAGAAAGGTCAGGAAGAGCAACTGAGGAGGGATCCCTCTTCCAGGATGGACAGACGTGCAATAGATGTCGTACAGAACAGATCAGCATGATAAATTAACAGTAATCTGTATGACACAATGAGAGAGAGAGAGAGAGAGAGAGAGAGAGATGCAGGACAGACGGTAATGACAGTAGCTTACAACAACATTCATGAAAGTAATAATATATAGTTATAGTTCTGGTTACTGTGGTACAATATGTTGAAAGTATATATTAATATCTGATAGTGTACATGTGTGATAATAATCATATGTGTATAATAACAGTAGAAGTATGACTAATGACTAATGATAACAGCAGCAGCAGGAGGCATCTGGCAGGACCACGGCAGCAGCACAACCACACACGTCACACTATCCAGGCACCGCTGCAATACGAGTTAACCTGAGAGACAGTGGAGCACAAAGGCTCCGGAGAAGAAGCCGAGTTAGTGACAACCAGAATGGCCGAGTTAACAAGATACAGTAATAGGATACGAGAGAGAGAGAGAAGGTGCCCGGTGTATTATAGGTGGTCCTCCGGCAGACTAGGCCTAAGTCAGCCTAACTAGGGGCTGGTACAGGTCAAGCCTGAGCCAGCCCTAACTATAAGCTTTATCAAAGAGGAAAGTCTTAAGTCTAGTCTTAAATGTGGAGACGGTGTCTGCCTCCCGGACCGTAACAGGAAGATGATTCCACAGGAGAGGAGCCTGATAGCTGAAGGCTCTGGCTCCTGATCTACTTTTGGAGACTTTAGGGACCACGAGTAACCCTGCGTTCTCAGAGCGCAGAGTTCTGGTGGGATAATATGGCACTATGAGCTCTCTAAGATATGACGGAGCTTGACCATTTAGAGCTTTATAAGTTAACAGTAGGATTTTAAATTCAATTCTGGATTTTACAGGGAGCCAGTGCAGAGAAGCTAAAACAGGAGAAATATGATCTTGTTTCTTAGTTCCTGTTAGTACACGTGCTGCTGCATTCTGAATTAGCTGGAGAGTTTTTAATGATTTACTAGAGCTACCTGATAATAGAGAGTTACAGTAATCCAGCCTTGAGGTAACAAAAGCATGGACCAATTTTTCTGCATCTTATCAGGTCAGGATAGGCCTAATTTTCACAATATTACGCAGATGAAAAAATGCAGTCCGTGAGGTTTGTTTTAAATGAGAATTAAAAGACAAATCTTGATCAAATGTTACTCCGAGGTTTCTTACGGTAGTGGTAGAGGCCAGAGCAATGCCATCGAAAGAAACTATGTCATCAGATAAAGAGTCTCTGAGTTGTTTGGGGCCAAGAACAATAACTTCAGTTTTGTCTGAATTTAACATCAGGAAGTTGCTGCTGATCCAGGTTTTTATGTCTTTAAAGCAGTTATGCAGTTTAGTTAATTGATCACTTTCTTCTGGCTTCATCGATAAATACAACTGTGTATCATCCGCATAACAATGGAAATTTATAGAGTGATTTCTAATGATGTTGCCTAAAGGAAGCATATATAGAATAAATAGGATTGGTCCGAGCACAGAACCTTGCGGAACTCCAAAACAAACTTTAGTACGTAAGGATGATTCATTATGAACGTCAACAAACTGAAAACGATCAGATAAATAAGATTTAAACCAGCTTAGTGCAGAACCTTTTAGGCCAATTAAGTGTTCCAGTCTCTGTAGCAGAATTTCATGGTCAACAGTGTCAAACGCTGCACTAAGATCTAATAAAACAAGTACAGAGACGAGTCCTTTGTCTGAAGCAATCAGAAGGTCATTTGTAATTTTAACTAGTGCTGTCTCAGTGCTATGATGCACTCTAAATCCTGACTGAAATTCCTCAAATAAATTATTATCATGGAGAAAATCACACAGCTGGTCTGCGACTACTTTCTCAAGGATCTTTGACATAAAGGGAAGATTAGATATTGGTCTATAGTTGGCTAACACCTCTGGATCCAGGGTGGGCTTTTTTAGTAGAGGTTTAAATACAGCTACCTTAAAAGACTGTGGTACATAGCCTGTTAATAAGGATATTGATCATGTCTAATATATGAGTGTTAACTAAAGGTAAGACCTCCTTGAGTAGCCTAGTTGGGATGGGGTCTAAGAGACACGTTGATGATTTAGATGAAGAAATCACTGCGGTCAATTCTTGAAGAGAAATTGGGGAGAAGCAATCTAAATAAATATTAGGTGCTACAGCTGTGTTTGATGTTAGGTAGGTACTATCTGAGGACAGGAGGTCATGAATTTTGCCTCTAATAGTTAGAATTTTGTCATTAAAGAAGCTCATAAAATCATTACTGCTAAGGGCTAAAGGAATACAAGGCTCAATAGAGCTTTGACTCTCAGTCAGCCTGGCTACAGTGCTGAAAAGAAACCTGGGGTTATTCTTGTTTTCTTCTATTAAAGCTGAGTAATAGTTTGCTCTGGCATTGCGGAGGCCCCTCTTATAAGTTTTGAGACTGTCTGACCAGATTAAACGAGATTCTTCCAGTTTGGTTAATCGCCAATTCCTTTAGAATTTTTGCGATATTTGTTTTAACTTACGGGTTTGAGAGTTATACCAAGGAGCGAACTTTCTTTGTTTTGTTAACTTCTTTTTAAGAGGAGCTACTACTTCAACTACAACTAGGACTACAACTACTACAACTACAACTACAGCTACAACTACTACCACTACAACACTTGTACAACTAGTACTACCACTACAACTATTACTGCAACTACTACTACCACTACTACTGCTGTTACTACTACTACAACTACTCTTATTTATTTATCCTAAAGGAAGCTTTAAATTTAACAAAATCTCACATGCCAGGAGAGAGAGGCCTGGCTGGCACCTCAGTCAACTACAAACAACAAACACAAAGTGTCACAATATATATGTACATATATGGATACACACATAAGGACGAGGGATGAAGGAGGAGTATCACATACATGCTCTTTATGAATATCACACGAGTAACGTGCGACATATTCTGAACTCACGTTGAAGGAAAAGCCTCACTGTGGTAGCGAATGTTTAATCTATTTCTCTGTTGATAAAAATAATCTGAGCTTCCCTCCACCTTCTGACATAAACTCCGCCTGTTCCGAATACAGATACAGATAATGGTGCGTTCACCGTTTCTCTGACCGACATGTACCTTTATCATCTCTGCTTCTACAGCTGCTCAGTAAACTATACGTTTCCTGTTTACTGACTTTGTGCTAAGCTAAGCTAAGCTAAGAGTTTCTGATGTTATCAGGCTTTGTGCTCAGCTAACAGTTTCCTTCTGTTTATAGTCTTCATGCTAAGCTAAGCTAACAGTTTCCCCTGTTAGTCTTTGTGCTAAAGCAAGCTAAGCTAGCAGTTCTCCTGTTTTCAGGCTTTGTGTTAAGCCAAGTAAACAGTTTGCCTCTGTTTACAGTCTTTGTGCTAAACTGAGCTAAGCTAACAGTTTTCCCTGTTAACGGTCTTTGTGCTAAACTAAGCTAAGCTAACAGTTTCCCTGTTTCAGGCTTTGTTGCTAAGCTAAGCTAACAGTCCCTCTGTTTACAATCTTTGTGCTAAACTAAGCTAAGCTAAGAGTTTCCCCTGTTATCAGGCTGTGTGCTAAGCTAAGCTAAGATAACAGTCTCCCAGTGTGAAACCTGAGAACCAGATGATGTAATAAAGTGTTGAACTGTTCCTTTAAGTTCTCTGTAATTTGATTTGATGTTTGATTAATGAATCCTGACATGATGATGATGATGATGATGACGATGATGGGGAGGATCACGTGACACCACATGAACTCTAGTGGTCAGCTGACCTGCAGCAGTTGTTGTGTCACTTCCTGCCTCTGTAGTGGGCGGAGCATTGAATAAACTACAGACACTGAACTATTACTCATCACAGTGTTTGAAATACTGCACATATGACTACTACTACAATTACTACTACTACTACTACTACTACTACTATTACTACTACAACCACTACTACAATTACTACTACAACCACTACTATTACTACTATTACTACTACAACCACTACTACAATTACTACTACTACTACTACTATTACTACTACAACCACTACTACAATTACTACTACTACTACAACCACTACTATTACTACTATTACTACTACAACCACTACTACAATTACTACTACTACAACTACTACTACAATTACTACTACTACTACAACCACTACTACAACTGCTACTACTATGACTACTACAACCACTACTATTACTACTATTACTACTACAACCACTACTACAACTACTACTACTACAATCACTACTACAACTACTACTACTACTACTACAACTACTACAACCATTACTACTATTACTACTACAACTACTACTACTTCTACTACAACTACTATTACTACTACTATACTACTACTACTACTACAACAACAACTACTACTGCTACTACTACTACTACTATTCTACTACTACTAACTATTACTTACAACTACTACTACTACTGACTACTACTACTATACTACTACAACCACTACTGCAACTACTACTACAACTACTACTATTACTACTACTATACTACTAATACCACTACTACTACTACTACTACTATTTACTACTACTACTACTATTCTGCTACTACTACTACTACTACTACTACAACACTACAACTACTACTACTACTACTACTACTACTATTACTACTACTACAACCACTACTGCAACTACTACTACAACTACTACTATTACTACTACTATACTACTAATACCACTACTACTACTACTACTACTATTCTACTACTACTACTACTATTCTGCTACTACTACTACTACTACCACTACTACAACCACTACTACAACTACTACTACTACTACTACTACTACTATTACTACTACTACAACTACTACTACAACTACTACTACCACTACTACTACTACTATTACTACTACTACTACTATTACTACTACTACTACTACTACTACAACTACTACAACCACTGCTGCTGCTGCTGCTACAATTGCTACTACTATGACTACTACAACTACTACTATTACTACTATTACTACTACAACCACTACTACAACTACTACTACTACAACCACTATTACAACTACTACTACTACTACAACTACTACAACCACTACTACTATACTACTACAACTACAACTACTACAACCACTACTACTATTACTACTACTATACTACTATTACTACTACAACCACTACTACTATTACTACTACTACTACTACAACTACTACAACCACTATTACTACTACTACTACTATTACTACTACAACTACTACTACTACTACAACTACTACTACAACTACTACTATTACTACTACTACTACAACTACTACTATTACTACTACAACTACTACTACTACTACTACAACTACTGCTGCTGCTGCTGCTGCTGCTGCTGCTGCTACAGGTGTGATGGGTTAAGCTCGTGTTTGTTGTCCATAATTACTGAGAGTTGAGGTTCTGTGTCAGTGGTTGTTGTGTTTGGTCTTGGAGACAGGACAGAGGACAGAGGACAGAGGACAGAGGACAGATGGGAGACAGACTGGACTGACAGAAGTTGGAGGACTGATTTTAGGTGAACGTGTCCAACAGTGGTGGTGACACTCGAACAGTCTGGGATGATGTTCGTTATCTTGATCGTCTCTGTGAAGGCTCTTGTCTGTCCACGTCCCTGATGTCTGTCCATGTCCTGATGTCTGTCCACGTCCCTGATGTCTGTCCATGTCCCTGATGTCTGTCCACGTCCCTGATGTCTGTCGGTCCTGAATGTCTCACGTCCAACAGGCATCGTCATCAGAGTCCAGGTGACTGATTCAAATGTCCTCCAGGTGCTATACTGACGGGACACTGACGGGATGGAAAAGACAAGAACAGCACCAGGCCGGATCCTCTGTGTATAAATAAGCCTGATGTGACGCAGCCTACCTGGACAGGTGAGTCCCTGACAGAGAGGTTTGCCTGCGAGGCAGAGCTGAGGGTAAAAGGAGCGTTCCTGGGAGGACCTCAGCTGCTGTTCATTAAAAACACTGACGGTCCCCGAGAGGAGAAGTGGACTGTTTATAGAAACCTGCCCTGACACCACAGAAGAAGAAGAAAAAGAAGAAGAAGCAGGTGGATGGAGTCGTGATCTGCAGCAGGTAGGACGACACCACCCAAGTTTCATACACCTTTGAACCCTGATGCTGGGCGACCTGCAGGCAGAGACGTGTGGTGGTACATGTTCTGCCTTATTGCAGCTGCCTTTGAATTGTTGCTGCTGTGGATGCTCAGTGTTGTTGATGCTTGTGTCCACCTTGTGTGTTGTGTGTGTGTGATTATGCTGCTGCCTGTCGCGGCCAGGACGCTCTTGTGAAAGAGATTTTTAATCTCAATGAGTCTTTTCCTGGTTAAATAAAGGTTGAATAAAAAATAAGGAAATAAACATTCTCTGAACCTCTGCGACGTCTAATCTTAACCACACGTCACACGAAGTGGCAGCACATCACAGTCTGAAGCTCTTCATCAGTGTCACGGTGAAACTGATGACATCATCAGCCTCCACCCCTTGATTTGTTACAAATGACGGAGTTACTCATGGATCATAAATCAGACTCACAGATGATCAATCGATCAGTCATTTATTCTTGTACCTTGTTTATCAATAAAGATAAACATTCATCATCCATATGTTTAAAAAAACAGCTTGAAGTTCTGACATGTTTACACGTTTGTTTGACAGTTTCTTTGTTTGACAGATGTTTGTTTGACAGATGTTTGTTTAACATGTTTGTTTGTTTGGCAGATGTTTGTTTAACATGTTTGTGTAACAGATGTTTGTTTGTTTGGCAGATGTTTGTTTGACAGATGTTTGTTTGACAGATGTTTGTTTAACAGATGTTTCTTTGTTTGACAGATGTTTGTTTGTTTGGCAGATGTTGTTTGACAGATGTTTGTTTAACAGATGTTTGTTTGTTTGGCAGATGTTTGTTTAACAGATGTTTGTTTAACAGATGTTTGTTTGTTTGGCAGATGTTTTGTTTAACAGATGTTTGTTTAACAGATGTTGTTTGTTGACAGATGTTTGTTTAACAGATGTTTGTTTAACAGATGTTTGTTTGTTTGGCAGATGTTTGTTTAACAGATGTTTGTTTGTTTGGCAGATGTTTGTTTAACAGATGTTTGTTTAACAGATGTTTGTTTGACAGATGTTTGTTTAACAGATGTTTCTTTGTTTGACAGATGTTTGTTTGTTTGGCAGATGTTTGTTTGACAGATGTTTGTTTAACAGATGTTTGTTTGTTTGGCAGATGTTTGTTTAACAGATGTTTAACAGATGTTTGTTTGTTTGGCAGATGTTTGTTTAACAGATGTTTGTTTAACAGATGTTTGTTTGTTTGACAGATGTTTGTTTAACAGATGTTTGTTTAACAGATGTTTGTTTGTTTGGCAGATGTTTGTTTAACAGATGTTTGTTTAACAGATGTTTGTTTGTTTGACAGATGTTTGTTTAACAGATGTTTGTTTAACAGATGTTTCTTTGTTTGACAGATGTTTGACAGATGTTTGTTTATGTTTGTTGTTTGACAGATGTTTGTTTAACAGATGTTTCTTTGTTTGACAGATGTTTGTTTGACAGATGTTTGTTTAACAGATGTTGTTTGTTTGGCAGATGTTTGTTTAACATGATGTTTGTTTACAGATGTTTGTTTAACAGATGTTTGTTAACAGATGTTTCTTTGTTTGGACAGATGTTTGTTTGACAGATGTTTGTTTAACGATGTTTGTTTGTTTGACAGATGTTTGTTTACAGATGTTTGTTTGTTTGCAGATGTTTGTTTGACAGATGTTTGTTTAACAGATGTTTGTTTGGCAGATGTTTGTTTAACAGATGTTTGTTTAACAGATGTTTGTTTGTTTGGCAGATGTTTGTTTAACAGATGTTTGTTTAACAGATGTTTGTTTGTTTGACAGATGTTTGTTTAACAGATGTTTGTTTGTTTGGCAGATGTTTGTTTAACAGATGTTTGTTTAACAGATGTTTGTTTGTTTGGCAGATGTTTGTTTAAACAGATGTTTTGTTTAACAGATGTTTGTTTGTTTGGCAGATGTTTGTTTAACAGATGTTTGTTTGACAGATGTTTGTTTAACAGATGTTTGTTTAACAGATGTTTCTTTGTTTGACAGATGTTTGTTTGTTTGGCAGATGTTTGTTTAACAGATGTTTGTTTCTTTGACAGATGTTTGTTTGTTTAACAGATGTTTGTTTAACAGATGTTTGTTTGTTTGGCAGATGTTTGTTTAACAGATGTTTGTTTGACAGATGTTTGTTTAACAGATGTTTGTTTGACAGATGTTTGTTTGTTTGGCAGATGTTTGTTTAACAGATGTTTGTTTGTTTGGCAGATGTTTGTTTAACAGATGTTTGTTTAACAGATGTTTGTTTGTTTGGCAGATGTTTGTTTAACAGATGTTTGTTTGACAGATGTTTGTTTAACAGATGTTTGTTTGGCAGATGTTTGTTTAACAGATGTTTGTTTGGCAGATGTTTGTTTAACAGATGTTTGTTTGTTTGGCAGATGTTTGTTTAACAGATGTTTGTTTGTTTGGCAGATGTTTGTTTAACAGATGTTTGTTTGTTTGGCAGATGTTTGTTTGTTTGGCAGATGTTTGTTTAACAGATGTTTGTTTAACAGATGTTTCTTTGTTTGACAGATGTTTGTTTAACAGATGTTTGTTTAACAGATGTTTGTTTGTTTGGCAGATGTTTGTTTAACAGATGTTTGTTTGTTTGACAGATGTTTGTTTAACAGATGTTTGTTTAACAGATGTTTGTTTGACAGATGTTTGTTTAACAGATGTTTCTTTGTTTGACAGATGTTTGTTTGACAGATGTTTGTTTAACAGATGTTTGTTTGTTTGGCAGATGTTTGTTTAACAGATGTTTGTTTAACAGATGTTTGTTTGTTTGGCAGATGTTTGTTTAACAGATGTTTAACAGATGTTTGTTTGTTTGGCAGATGTTTGTTTAACAGATGTTTGTTTAACAGATGTTTGTTTGTTTGGCAGATGTTTGTTTAACAGATGTTTGTTTGACAGATGTTTGTTTAACAGATGTTTGTTTAACAGATGTTTCTTTGTTTGACAGATGTTTGTTTAACAGATGTTTGTTTGTTTGGCAGATGTTTGTTTAATAGATGTTTGTTTCTTTGACAGATGTTTGTTTGTTTAACAGATGTTTGTTTAACAGATGTTTGTTTAACAGATGTTTGTTTGGCAGATGTTTGTTTAACAGATGTTTGTTTCTTTGACAGATGTTTGTTTCTTTGTTTGACAGATGTTTGTTTGTTTAACAGATGTTTCTTTGTTTGACAGATGTTTGTTTGTTTAACAGATGTTTGTTTCTTTGACAGATGTTTGTTTGACAGATGTTTGTTTTGTGGAACCATCTGCTGGATTTTCTCTAGACAGAGTCCAGGACGTGCTGTAATTATTATGTTTATTATTATTTTGTTTACCTGTTGAATGTTTATATTTATTCAACTTATAAGACAGATAACTGAACATGTTTGTTTATTCTTGTCTTTATGTTATGAAGTCTACACTGCAGTAAACATGACATCACAGAATATGATGGATGTGTCTGTGACATCAATCAGTCAATCAATTTTATTTATAAAGCCCAATATCACAAATCACAATTTGCCTCACAGGGCTTTACAGCATACGACATCCCTCTGTCCTTTAGACCCTCACAGCTGATCAGGAAAAACTCCCCAAAACCCCTTTACCGGGGGAAAAAACGGTAGAAAGCTCAGGAAGAGCAACTGAGGAGGGATCCCTCTTCCAGGACGGACAGACGTGCAATAGATGTTGTACAGAACAGATCAGCATGATAAATTAACAGTAATCTGTATGACACAATGAGACAGAAAGAGAGAGAGAGAGAGAGAGAGAAGCAGAAAAGATGAGCTCCTGAAATATCTTCAACTTTTGGATGAAAAAACGAAACAGAGGAAACTGATATCCTGTAAATAGCAACATAAGGATATAAAGATTGAAAAGGAAAACAAATAACAAAATAGTGCCAAAACAAGAAGATCTCCAGCACATCTAACCTGAAAGCAAACCAACAAACCCTGCTAGCCTGACAGAAAACCTGGAGATGAAGTGAGAGAAGAGGAAAAGAAGCAGAAGACAAAGACACTTCATTTACAATGTTGAAAGTAAATCTGAAGACATATTAGCTTAAAATAACAAAATTAGCTAGTTTTGTGATTTTGGCAGTTGGCATAAGGTGTTGTCAGTGTGTTACCATGGAGACCGAAGATAAGAACAGCTGCAGCTGCAGCAGAGAGGCAGACGACCCTGCTAACTGTAGCAGTGCTAAAGCCAAGAAACAACACAACGAAACAAAACTTTAATCAAATCCAGAACAACTGTTTGCTGACTTCATCTTCTGCAACGGAAAGAAGATAAAAAACAACGTCCTCTTCCATACAGAGAACATCACCACATGGAAGGAGATCATTTGTAATAATTACAAACATATTGCCACAGAAGGCATTGGACAAGGTGGCCGCCTAACTGTGTGTCAGGATGAAAACATGGACACAGACAACCCTCTGCTCACTTTCACCTACTATACAGAAAAAAGCACAATACTGGTCCAGGGAAATGAGGTAAGCCTCAATGCCTTTGAGGAACTTTTTCCCATGATGAAGGCAGAAGCTCTGAGAGATCAACCCAGTACGAGCAGTGACACTATAGGAGACACCTCACCAGAACAGGAAGAGGAGGACGGCAAAGAGGTTACACAGTCAGGCCTGAAGCAAACAATCAGTCCACCTGGTCCCACACGACCAACACCCCAAGCTCCTCCAACAACTGAGAGAGAGCCTGACGCTCCTGGAGCTAGACTTGGCTGACTTCAGGGAGCTCACTTTGGCCAAGCTAGCTGAGTCTGATTCTACCCAAAAGCTGAGACACAAGCTTCAACAGCTGAGGCAAAACAGCCAAGAGGCCATAGCTGAGCTGAGAGAGGAGAACCAGGAAACCAGATCAGAGCTGATGGAGACCCAGAGGAGACTCCAACAGCTAACACAGGCCATGCGTGAGCTGGAGGAGGAGAACACCACCCTACGAGCCCAGGCACTGAAAGTAAAGGAGGATGCTGCCGACAGAGACATCAGCTTCAGCAGAGAGCTGCAGGAGATGAGAGAGCAACTTCAGGAGAGGAGATGCCATGTTTCATCGCCCAGTGACACATATGCAGCACCGACCCTCTCCCCTGCTGCTGAACCACCAGCTCCCACCAACACTGGCAGCCTCCCCCTCTCACAGCCTTTACCCACCTCTCCGACCCTGACACCCAGAGATTCCCCTCCTGACCTCCCTGCCGCCCAGCCCCTGTTACACACAGAGCCCAAATCTGACAGACCAGCCAGGCCAGAAGTCCAGGCAGTCCTAGTCATGGACTAATATATTATATTCAAATATCTGAATGCCAAACGCCTCTTCCCTGGCCTCATCACCACAGCCAAACGCCGCAGAAACACGGGCCATGCCATGGAGCTGCTTAGGCAGGACACACTGGGGAGCCCTCAATACATTGTGGTGAACACAGGAACCAATGACCTCCACACCCTCCACCGGGGCACTGCTGAGGCCATGACCAAGGTGGCTGAGAGGGCCTCCAAAGAGTTCCCGGACAGCAGAGTGATTATTTCTACCCTTCTGCCCAGGACAGACACTCCTCTGCGTGTCATCCATGACATCAACATGGAAGTCTCAAGGAGCTGTGCAGGCCCCCCAAACATCCACCTCGCCCACCACACCAACATTGGGACATGGGATCTCTACGATGGACTATACCTGAACAAGGTTGGGATAAGAACATTCGCAAAAACCCCGAAGGATGTTACTCTTGGTCACAACCCCGACAATCTGGTCCACACAGCTGCTGCACCCAGGATCTACATACACATTCTTCAACATTGACATTCCAGTTAAAATATGGACAAAAATATTTGATTATGTAATTTTGCCAATAGCCTTGTATGGAAGTGAGGTCTGGGGTCCACTCAGTGGATTGGAGTATGGCTCATGGGATAAACACCCAATTTACTCTATATATGCTTCCTTCAGGCAACATCATTAGAAATCACTCTATAAATTTCCATTGTTATGCGGATGATACACAGTTGTATTTATCAATGAAGCCAGAAGAAAGTAATCAATTAACTAATTTCATAATTGTCTTAAAGACATAAAAACCTGGATGAGCAGCAACTTCCTGATGTTAAATTCAGACAAAACTGAAGTTATTGTTCTTGGCCCCAAACAACTCAGAGACTCTTTATCTGATGACATAGTTTCTCTCGATGGCATTGCTCTGGCCTCTAGCACTACCGTAAGAAACCTCGGAGTAACATTTGACCAAGATTTGTCTTTTAATTCTCATTTAAAACAAACCTCACGGACTGCATTTTTTCATCTGCGTAATATTGTGAAAATTAGGCCTATCCTGACCTGATAAGATGCAGAAAAATTGGTCCATGCTTTTGTTAGCTCAAGGCTGGATTACTGTAACTATCTATTATCAGGTAGCTCTAGTAAATCATTAAAAACTCTCCAGCTAATTCAGAATGCAGCAGCACGAGTACTAACAGGAACTAAGAAACGAGATCATATTTCTCCTGTTTTAGCTTCTCTGCACTGGCTCCCTGTAACATCCAGAATTGAATTTAAAATCCTACTGTTAACTTATAAAGCTCTAAATGGTCAAGCTCCATCATATCTTAGAGAGCTCATAGTGCCATATTATCCCACCAGAACTCTGCGCTCTGAGAATGCAGGGTTACTCGTGGTCCCTAAAGTCTCCGGGCACCTTCTCTCTCTCTCTCTCTCTCTCTCTCTCTCTCTCTCTCTCTCTCTCTCTCTCTTTTTCTCATATCCTATTACTGCATCTTGCTAACTCGGCCATTCTGCATGTCACTAACTCGGCTTCTTCTCCGGAGCCTTTGTGCTCCACTGTCTCTCAGGTTAACTCGTATTGCAGCGGTGCCTGGATAGTGTGACGTGTGTGGTTGTGCTGCTGCCGTGGTCCTGCCAGATGCCTCCTGCTGCTGCTGCTGTTATCATTAGTCATACTTCTACTGTTATTATACACATATGATTATTGTCACACATGTATACTATCAGATATTAATATATTATTATTAATTATAATACTATTACTTTCATTAATGTTGTTGTAAACTACTGTCATTACCGTCTGTCCTGCATCTCTCTCTCTGTCTCTCTCTCGCTCTTTTTTTTTCCAGAAACTGTAAAACTTCTTAAATCTATCTCCTCCCACAATTTTTGCTCAATTGACACCAAACTTGCTACAGAGCATCTTCAGACTGTCCTACAAAAACTAATTTCTCATATTTGTGATTTATCAAAAATTGAGCCTACAGTGCATCAAAATGTTTGACTGTAAACGGAACCGTAAACATATACATGCAAAGTCTTGCTAAATAAATCTTCAACGTTCATGAAAAAAATGACAAAACTCTAGAGTCATGGTAGATGAAGGGTGGCAAATTTCAGAATTTTATCTCAAAAACTGAATTTTTGACAGAATAGATCAGCCTCTCATTGGGCAGAACAAGCCACCCGCTGAAGTCCCGCCCACCACCTCCGGTTGTGTAGCAGTTTTCAACACGTCCTTTACTAACTCTTGCGGTGTTTGGTCTTGCGGGGATGTAGCCATGTAGCCATGTTTCTGCCATGGTTTGCATCCTGTAGGCGATATTTTTGTTGGAGTGTTGCACCAAAACGTGTTTCCCCCCGGCAATATTTTTGCAAGCACACCATTGCTGTGGCACCGCCCAGAACGATTGTGACTGGTTGAAAGAAATACAAGCAGCCAGGGCGTTTTTTTCTCCAATCTTAAAGTGAGAGTTGGCCCAGCCAGACCTTTCTTTTCTTGAGAAAGGTCTGGTGAGTGAGACTAATATAAGGTTGACACACAGAGTATTCTGTGTAATTTATGTCTTTATGTATATATGTGCTTATTATCTGACTCATGGATAGGATGATATAAGATTAAAACAGGGTGGCGGTAGAGGGGTAGGATTAAATACGTTTTACTTCTTCCTACTCCTTTTTTAACATGTACAGTGCTGACAGATCAGAGGGGTATTCCAGAAAGTGGGTTTAGTGAAAACTCTGAGTATGTTAACCCTGAGATGAGGGAAACTCTGGGTTTTCAGTTCCAGAAAGAGGTAAATCAAACTCTGAGTCAGTCACCATGGCGACTGACTCTGTGAGCAGGTTAGGTTTTTCTCTGTCTCCTCCCTCTTACACGCTGTTTCATTTCCTCATTCATTCAGTCCGTGTCAAAGCTTGTATGAAGCGCATTCATTAGCGGAGATTTACCGTCTGTCACAGTCTAAATCCTGCTGGATATTAGTTTGTTACTCTGGACTGTCTTAAGTTACTGAATTTATGCACATCAATCATTTCTTTGAACATCAGTTTTTACAGTCTTTACATTCAAATATTACACAGCGATAATTCACCCTCAGCTCAGAATCAAACCTCTGTCCTTTTATTATTTTATTATTTATTTTATTTAACAGATTACTGTTAATTTATCATGTTGATCTGTTCTGTACGACATCTATTGCACGTCTGTCCGTCCTGGAAGAGGGATCCCTCCTCAGTTGCTCTTCCTGAGCTTTCTACCGTTTTTTTTCCCCAGTAAAGGGCTTTTTTTGGGGAGTTTTTCCTGATCAGCTGTGAGGGTCTAAAGGACAGAGGGATGTCGTATGCTGTAAAGCCCTGTGAGGCAAATTGTATTTGTGATATTGGGCTTTATAAATAAAATTGATTGATTGATTATTATTTATTATTGTTTATAACACTGTGCACAAGGATCGACATGTTTATTGCACATAATGTGTGGGTCTAATTATTTACATTTTAAAAATCGGTATGAAGCTTTAGACACGTAGTATCAATGACTAATGATCTCTATCACTGATGTCATTGGTCGCACTGATGGAACATAATTCCTACAGCCTAATATTGGGGATTATATGTTCATATTTCTGAGTGAGCAATGGTGCAGCATTTCAGTGTCTTTAAATTTACTACATTTGTAGCTGAAATAAAGACACTGAATGCTGCTGAGTCAAGATACAAACAGATGTGCAACATTTTAAAATCTACTGTATTTTAACCTCAACATCTTTTCAAGTGCAAATCACCAAACATATTATTACTGGGTCAGACTGTGAGTTTACAGTCATGTCTTTATGTCTTTGATCTATAGCCTGGCCTATATGTTTTAAATCTTCCTATTTTTCAGTTGCTGCCTCCTGTGTTTTTCCCCATCAGATTAATCAGAATCAGAATCAGAATCAGAAATACTTTATTGATCCCCAAGGGGAAATTATTTAAGTTACAGGTGCTCCTTGCAAGAGAGGAAAGATATGTGAAAATATAAGAAATATAAACAATAGTATTTACAAATATATAGTTAAATAAACAGGAATTATTAACAAAATTATTTACACAAACAGAATAAATACAGTCAGGGTGAAATGGGGTTATTGCACAAGTTACATTAGATTATTGTAGTATGTGAAAAAGTCTCAGGGACACTCAGAGGGAGGAGTTGTACACAGGCAGGAATGATTTCCTGTGGTGCTCAGTGGTACATCTTAGTGGTATGAGTCTCCCACTGAAAGTACTCTTGTGCCTGACCAGCACATGGTGGAGTGGGTGTGAGACACTGTCCAAGATAGTGCGTTGCTTAGACAGCATCCTCCTCTCTGACACCACCATCAGAGAGTCACACTCCGTTCCCACGACGTCACTGGCCTTGCAGATCAGTTTGTTAGTAGTAGAGGGTGAAGAGGAAGGGAGAGAGGACAGTTCCCTGCGGAGCCCCGGTATTGCTGACCACTCTGTCTGACACACAGCGTTGGAAGCGCACATACTGTGGTCTGCCAGTCAAGTAGTCTACAGTCCAGGACACCAGGGGGGCATCCACCTGCATTGCTGTCAGCTTGTAAATCTGAATCTTCATTAAGGAAATGTAAGTCTGATAAATGATGAATAAACGGACAACACTGAATCAAACTTTTTTATTAACTTTATGGTTAACTTATTTACACTTTCCTCGCTCTGACTCAGGCTCTTCTTTTAAAGATAAACGTGCACCGTCTGCTACACATGCATTAATATCTCTACATCCACTGGATTAAAATGGAGGCGCTGTCTTTTATCTACCTGTTGCCATGGTGAATCGTAGAGTCGGAGCTCCATCGATGGCTTTTTATTGTGGGCTTAACTCAGAGTGAACATACTCAGAGTTGACTGAACTAACTCAAATCAGCTGGTCTGGAACCGGTAACTCAGAGTTTCCCATCTCAGGGTAAATCAGCTCAGAGTTCAGGGTTAGACTCAGAGTTTGTTGAACCTCCTACCTGGAATACCGCTCTGGTGTGTTTCCTTTTGTCTTGTTTTTTATTTTGTTGTTGGGTTCTTTTTTATTTTTTCTATTTTTAACTGTTTATATGTTCAAAATAAAGCAATTGGTTTGGTTTGTCTGTAGACTCAAAGATTCATTACGAGCTAACGAGTGTTTCATGAACCATCTCTGCATTAAGATAAGTCCTCCTCACATGTCCCTCCTCACCTGTCCTCCCCGGCAGGTGGGTGATGACATCATGAGCCGGTGGCGTCGTTCAGTGGACGAGCTGGCAGCGCGGCGTCGGCAGCAGGTTGAGTGTGAGCGCGCTCAGGAGGCTCTCAGTCGGGTCACTTCCTGTTTCCAACAGCTGGCAGCATCACTCGGCAGCTCTGCAGACTGCAGCTTCCTGCGAGATGAGATGGACGAGACTAGAGCGCTAGCACACCGAATCTGCAGCGGTACAAAGACCTGTCCACCCAAACACCTATCCATACACATGTCTGTCTGTATCTCACCTGACTGTCTGTCTGTCTGCAGGCCTATCCCGGCGTCTGGTGCGTCTGCTTTCTGACAGTGACTCTGCCCCCACAGGTGTGGAGGACAGACAGGTATCAGAACGTCTGTGGGTTCTCTTCCTGTCATCATTAGAGAGCTTCCTGTCTGACCTCCGTAAGGCCTACGTTCTGATTGGACAGTTCCCTTTGACCCAGCGCTATGACAGACGCTCCCTGGTCAACACAGGTCAGCTGATGTCTTCAACTTCCTGTCTGTGGAAGCTCTGTGATTGGTTGAGCCATGTGTCACAGCCTCCTGCCTTTGAAACTGTCTTTCTTACCTTATTTCCTCACCTTTCTTCCTTACTTTCTTTCTTGTCTTCCCATCCACTGAATTGTGAAGAGTCTCTGAATCCTGGAACTACCTTAAGGGTCTTGAGCAGAGTTGGGTAAGGGTTACTTTAAAAATAATCAAAGTACTTAACTGCATTTTTTTTTTTTTAAAGTAACCAGTTTCTTTACTGCGTTACTCCCTGAGTAAAGTAACTCAAGTACTTTTACGTGTACTTTTGAGTATTCTACATTTCCTATTGGGCAATGGACCACAGGGCGCTAAGCCTACATTTCTTTGTCTCCAAAATTAAAGTTATGGACCACTTGCCCTTCACTGACATCCAGTTCTCCCATCACAGCCGTCACTGTGACCAGTAGAAACACAGAACGATCTGCTGCCATAGACACTGTATGACAACAACACCCCAGCGTTTTTAATATTTCCTCTAGGGATGTTACCACACAGAGTAAAAGGGGGAAATGATGGTGTGAAACAGCAGAAGCACTTTGTCAACCCGCTGAGTTAACGTTACTGTCATTAGCATCAAGCTAGCAAACAATGCTACATCCTCACGGTCGGACATAAAGTAATAACATTAACAAATAGCGGCTTTTACTCAGCACAGCTGCAGAGGCTCCAGCTTCATTTGAAACACTGCTCCATTGTCTTTGTAAAGTTAACATATCGCGCTGTCATTTCAAACTCAACACTTCCTGAATTCCTTTCAAATTAAATGCCTTTATAACCGCAGCTGAGAGAATCCCTCCATTTTCTAAATAGGCTTTTATTGTGAAATATTTGTAGGAACTTGGTTGTGGAGGATACAGTAGCTTGAATGTTTACGTACAGTGGCACATGAACAGACAGTGACTCAGATAATAATGAAAGTCATAAAAATAGGACAAGAATAACCTGATGACATCACACACGCCGTGAAAGACGACCGGGGATAATTGGTGAGTACCATCTTGTAGTGTGTCATGTCCAAGTCACAGCACGATTTTATGACTCCACAATTGTGTAATGTGACATTGTGACTTTCAGAACGGGCAGAAAAGTCGTGTAGTGTGAACCAGGCATAATGCAAGTGCTGAGTCTGACCTGTCTGTCAGCGAGTCCTTCTCCACCTTTTTTTAGACTCCACCGTAGACAACAGCAGTATTTCTCCGACCGCGTAGCGAGCCACAAGCTTCATGGCTTCTTTCGGACTGATAGGTTTAACATTATCTCCGTTATTAGAACCAAACGACAGCCGTTGCTGTTTCGGAGCTGAAGGACCAGCGTTCTAAAAGTAACGGAAGTAACTGATGTCTTGTTTGAAAATGTACTCAAGTCTTTGATTACTCAAACAGCAAACTAATGCATTAGGTTTCTCGTTACTGCAAAAAGTAATCAAAGTAATCTAACACGTTACTTTGTAACGCGTTATACCCAACTCTGGTCTTGAGAACCTTTTGAGGACACCTGTGTGCTCCTCAGGAAGTCCTGGAGCTACTACCTACTTTGCAAAACAGTACAGTGGGAATGCGTTTGGAGGCAGGAGCTGTGAGAAGTGGATGGCTTGTTGGTGAGCATCTTTTGCTCTGGTCTTTTATTTCAGTTTTTTTAAGTTAGTATTTTCAGTAAGTCTCTATTCCGTTAATGTTAAAATGTTATATTGTTTGGGTGACCGGGCATATGGCCTTAAAACATGGCTGATGACACCATACGCAAACCCTGAAACCCCTCAAGAGGTGCGCTATAATAACATACATGCCCACACACGCGCCGTATAGCGCACTTTTGGTGTGCTTAAGGGCCGTTGGATGTGTTTGGATCAGATACGGCCGGTGGCAAACTACTTTATACCCCTGAGAAGGTGCAAGATCATCCTGGCATGCTGTGTCCTCCACAATCTTGCAGTGACCCATGGCATTCCTGTAAGACCTGGCGCCATCGCTTCTAACACACTGTGAAATTTACTACTTTTCTCCTCACGTAACCGCTTCCTTCATTCATGAATCAACTCTAGGCAAGCGGTTTCCTTATATGGAGAGTGGTAGTATTCTGATTGCAGATCACGGACACGCGCCTGTCAATTTAGAATGGTTCTGATTTACTAACATACGCACGGTGGTGAGAACAAAATTGGCCGGTACGCACGTGTCATGAATCCAACGGTGACTTTGCGCAAGTACTTATTTTTTGCGGAGAGTAAGAACATTTCTGTGCAGATATTAGTGAATGAGGCCCAATGTGAGTGTCCTCAAAGATACCTCTTTTCAATGATCCCTCAAACCTCATTGTGTATAGTGCAGCAAATCATTCAAGGACCACCCCTACAACCTTAATGAAGGCCACTGGAACTTCTTTAAGGAGCCATGAAACCTCAGAAATAACCTGAACATCCAAGAGGAGGCCAAGGATACCTTTCCCTCATGGGTTGTTGATCCTTGTCTTTGTGGGCAAACAGATATTCTTCAAGGTCTCAAAGAGCATCCTCAGAAATGCCTAGAACTCCATTGAAGGGTCTCTGGTAAATCTGAAATAAATGCTAAAACATTTGAAGGTCTAACCCCCTTTAGGATTGTAACATCCTAAAAGACCCCTCCAACCTTCATCTGAGCCACTGGAACTTCTTCAAGGAGTCGCAGACACCCCTCAAGAACTTAATAATAACAGTTTGTAATATGTTTTACTGACCTCAAACCTCTCACCTTTCTGTCTCCTCTATTTCTCCAGGATGTATTGATGGCGTGGTGGGAGTGGCAGCTCGAGTGGCTTCAGTCCAGGCACCGTGGCTCACCTTGGAGGAGGAGCCAAGCCCTGATCTGACCAGTCATATAGCAGGACTGGAAACCATGCTGAGTGAGATGCAGCTGAGGGTGAGATGAATCACAGACAAGGAACACTTCCTGTTTAGGTCAAAATGAACATGACAAGGTTTCACCTGCAGACCAGACACTGGTTTAAAGGTAGAACCGGGTAGGACCTGGGGCCTGTATCACAAAGCGAGATCAACCTCTCCTGGGTTACCCAGACCTCTCCTGGGTTGACTAACCCTAACAATGGCAATCAGGATCATCGGTATCATGACGCTGAATATCAACTCAGTAACTCATCCCAGGGTTGCTTTATCAAGAGCCGTGAACGCACACGCAGCGGACCAATCACAATCATGAGAGAAGCGCAGCGTCACAGAGTGTCACAGAGCGTCCTCACAGAGCATCCTCACAGAGCGCCGTATGTGAGGAAAAATGAAGTATTTCTCATGTTAGGATCAGAGATTAATTCTGCTAAAATATGAGGTGGAGAAAAGCAACATTACAGAAAAGGCCAACACTGTGGCAGCTGCAGGAGGAGGAAACATGCGGGGCAACACATAACGGGATGAATAATGTTTAGTTTTAGTTTAGATTAGTTTATTTGCACATAATGTTAAAAACAGACAGTATAAATTTTACAAGACTAAAAAAAGAAAAGTGCCGGAGAGGTTAGAAGCCACTAACAGCTTATCAAAGAAATTCCCCTGTCAAAACATCGATGAAATCACATAATAGAGAAGAAAAATAAACAAGTCCGGAAAGAAGAAATAGAGGAGGAGAGGGAAAAATCAAGACAAAACAAGGGAGCAAATAAAATGATGTGTAGGTTAAATTACTCATCACTGGTTCAAGTAGCTACAGTATCTGTACCTGCACATCTGACACTGATCACACCCTTGAATCCCATGAAATCAATGCTGCGCAGATGAACTGTGTGTGTTACAATTATTGTCTAACATCATTGCGTCTGATAAACTGGTCTTTGTCATAACGTTATATATGCTACAATAAAGCTTAAAGCTGACGCCACAATTAAATCATATCAACACCAAACTGATAGTGTGAATAAAATCATCCTGATATTGAGCTGTGTTAGAAATTAACAGCTGCACAAAAATGTACCTGCTGTAGTCTCCCTCTTTAAAAACAAAAAGGAAAATCCCTCAAACACCATGAAGTGTAGACATGACAGGCTACTGTCCACATTTCCAGCAGCAAAGCTGTCAGTTAGGCACATTATCTTTAACAGGGATCATTTCCTCCAACAAAACAAAATGTTGGCACTAATTAATGGTGCTATTAAGTGTCTGCAAATGATCAGTTTCTTTCTTATGAAGGGTGGGATGAGATTTCGACTTCTTTCCACTCCTTTGTGAACAATCTCTTCATTGTCTGTTGTTGTTGCTTTCTTTTCTTTTTTAACGTTCAAAATAAACTTTCAAATCAAAATCAATCAAATGAATTAAACTTCCCGTCATGACTGGGCTGCATTTCTGTCAGCGGAGTCATTTTTTTCCGAACAGCTGATTGGCCAGTGGGTGGAGCTTTTTATAGGATCAGATTCAACCCTGAACTTACCTGCTCCGGAGCAGGATAGCCGTTCAGAGTCAGTTACGATGGTGATCTACCCCGATAAGAACTGAACCGGCTTCGTGAGACCGAAAACCAGGTTCACCCTGAAGTTACCTCGCTGAGACATTAATCCTGCTTCGTGATACAGGCCCCAGGTGGACTGTTTGTATCTGGGGATTTGGGTTAGGCTTAGGGGGGGTGTTTGTACCTAGGGGAGTGTCTTGTATTTGGAGGGAGTGTCTGTAACTGGGGGAGTGTCCTGCTGTGTTTTGTTAAATCTTGACGGTGCTTTGCAGGTTCCTGTTGCCTTCTGGTCCGTAGAGGCGACCCAGCCAGCGTGGGCTGAAGCTTGCGCTGAACTGGACGAACCAGACGACACCCTGGAAGACCTGATGGAGGTTGAGGTAGTCTCCAACAGCAACAGCAGTAAGATGGTAGCCTGCTGCCAGCCACCATGCTGGGGACTGGGCTGTGTTGGGTAGAGGGTGGAGGAGGTGGAGTCCTGACTCGACTGCATTAAACACACCTGACAAGATTACAGGATACTCATGACTGTGTGTGAATAATAAATGTTTAATAAAAGTTTAGATTAGATTAATCCATCTGTTGATCTGATTAGATTAGATTACTATGACCACTGATCACATTCGATAACTCCAACCATTGATCAGATTCGATTACCATTAATAAATAAAAACATTAACTTAACTCATACGTGTTTGTTCTTATAACGCAGAAACATAATGTCCTCATATCCTCTTTAACATGTGACAAATATTTACAACAAATGGATCAAAGTATAGATTACGGGGGCTGGCCTGGCTGACTCATCTGTAATGTTTGTTTCCCCACATATCCGTGTTGTCCTACTCGTGCTTTTGCACCACAGCTTAACTACAACACTCCTGCTGATCAATTTTGTCGTCAACAATGGAAGATGAGCGAGAAGAAAAGGCCAACGAGTGTATGGACCTTTCCTTCCAGCTTATGCCGTTCACACCAGCCAGAGCCCCCCACAGTCTGTGCGCCATGAAGGTACGAAGCCAGTTCTGCTGTTCTCCTGCTCGCCATAACCATAACAACACCAACAACCCAGGATTTCTTGCGAATCAAGCATGCGCAGGCGTTACTGAATATTCTGGTACGGGGCAGTTTCCGATTAAGGTGTTTACATGTCACAATATTCTGGTTAAAACAGGCCTATGCCAGGGGTCGTATTCAGAATATTCTGCAATCGGAACATGTCCTATTATGCACGTGTTTACATGACTCGTGCACAACCGGAATATTGAGGATATTCTGAATAATACAGGAATATGGTGTGCATGCAAACGTAGTCAGTGAGCAGGAGGATCGGCTTAGTTTAAGAACTGCTCCACAGTCTGGAACAGAATCTGTGCTGATAGACAGTTCACAGGGAGTTCCTATATTTTCAAAAGTTTCTTTCACAGCAGTGACATCAACACCTGGAGACTCGACATCTTCCATCTGTCTGTTCCATCGTTTCACCACTTTAAAAAAACAAAACCTGTTGTACAAAATTTCAATCTTCTACAAGTTCTGAACATTGAGAATATTTCAAACAGCAGTTTCACTTCCTGTCAGCGCTCAGTGTTTCCTTAACCGCTTCATCACACAAAGGGCGGAGGGAAAGTAGGCGGGGCAGGGCGGAGATCATGGCTGACCACCAGCTGGACGCTGAGCTCTAAAGGCGTGTCAAACCAGGGATGAAACGCAGTGAGTCAAAAGAATTGGAGAAGAATAATCAGCTGGAACAAATGACATCATCATCGTTAGAATATCCAGGAAGTGTTTCTGTGGTGCTGTGACAGAAGTTTCCTGTTTCTGTCCAATAAACAGTCAGTCAGTGTCTGTGTGTTGAATTAAGAACTTTATTGATACAGTGAAGTGAACAAACATAAAAATACTGTACAAACAGAAGATAGACAGACAGACAGACAGACAGACAGTCCAGAGAATAAAAGGTGGCTCCACTTCACTTCTGGAACGTCGAATGAAGATGAGCTTTAAAGGCTGTAAGAGACAAAACAGCTGTTAGAACTCCAACTCCCATCAGTCCCTGCAGCCTGTCTCATCTCTAAAAGGCCCTGACACACCAAGGCGACGGTCGGCCATCGACCAAAGTCAGGCCGTCGGTGAGCGTCTGTCGCCCTATTTTTTGCGGTGTGTCCCGCACCGTCGGCACTTTGGCATCGGTGGCTTTTCGGCCGATTGAGCATGTTGAATCGGGGGCGGAGCTTGTCGGTGAGAGAGATCACTCTGATTGGCTGTTCAGGTTTTATTTCCTCGCCCCTGTAGCGAGTGAATCTGCCTGTAGTGAAATCGGGGCTAACCGGTGCTTCCTCCTCAGGCTCCACTTCACTCAGCTGCCCCACAGACCCGCTGCTTCTTCACACTTTAACCTGAATAACAAACCGGAGCTAGCATGACCGGAGGGAAGCACAGCCAGTTAGCCTCCGCTAGTCTCTGAGCTAGCCCCGGCTCTCCGTTTGGATCCAACCGGAGCACCGAGCCCTGGTTTGTTATTCAGGTTAGTGGGAAGAAGCAACAGTTGGCTTTCGTCACCACTAGTTCATCAATGTTGGTTTGGCGTGTCCGCACCTTAACCACATCTGTTGATGCTGCAGTCAGGAGATCAGCTTATCAGTGTGTGATTACTGCATAGTTACATCAGGGATCTACAGCTGCTCTATAAACTCAGTCAGGAGGCGCCAGGACAGATTTCATCAGAGCGGCATCGACCAATCAGTTTTAGCAGTAGATGAACGTGTCAACATTCATACTTTAATTAAATGTCCATCGTTAGATTGTGACGCGGTATCAGCGAACACAGCGGCATTATGATGTGATGTCAGCAAATGCAGCAACATTAAGACGCGATGTCAGCGAATGCAGCAGCATAAAGACGCAATGTCAGCAAACGCAGCAACCTCTCACCTTCCTGGTCGTCCCAGAGTTCGGCAGCTGTCGTATTCAGTGGACTCTCATTGTTTGGCTCTGAAACAAACAAACAGACAAAAGCTGTAAACACTGAAGTTACTTTAGAGATATTTAATCTGTGACATCACACGCAGCCGATTCGCTCCATCCGATTTATGATCTGAGATGGTGACGTGCAGTGAGGGCAGAGCCTCCATGGACACAGAGGGTCATCAGTCTGCTCAGTGTGACACTGAAGGGTTAATCTAACGGTCAGATGATTCGTCCCTCTGACGGTCTTGACATGTGGCTGCGGAGCGGCGCCGTCATCAACAAGGATCTCTGGGAGGTAAAGAACCTTCCGATGACCACCAACCAGCTGACAGTCAGTGGCTGTGGTTACATGATGGCTTCTCATTCAGAAAGAAATAAATCTGAATGACATCATTCTGAATTAAAGTGTTTCCAGGTAGTTTACATGGGAAATATTCATTCTGAATGAGGGTTTACACAGAGATCAGTTTAATCACCTTTATTCGTGTCCACAAGGTTTGGAGCAGGGAAGGTTTCTGATTGGATAGGGGGCAGGGCGGATGTTACGTGTTTACATTTACAGGAAGAAAAACACTGTAGTCCTCGCTCCGGATAACAAGATGCTTGACGACGCCGTTCTTAGTGTCTTTTTCAGGCTTGTTTTGCTTATATTCTTGAAGCAGCAGTACAACAACAACCTTGTTCTGCTAATGCTTCGTCTGTTGAGGAGGAGAAGGGAGGTAGAAGACCGTGCTGTGGCGAATGGAACCGGTGAGTGCAATGAGTCCGACTGCTCTATCTCAGCCCGTTGCCATGTACGCTGTATACGTCATCGCGCCAGAAGGGCAAGGAAACGAGCATGTGCAGAAAGACCGCAATGAACTTAAAGAGGAATGAGAGTTTACATGCACACAACATTCTTTCATTCGGAATGACTAACAGAATAAACCACCCCCTTTAATCGGATTAATTCTCAATTGGAATGAACGTTTACATGACCACTTTTAATCGGAATGGCCTTTCATTCCGGGTGAAAGTGGAATTAAACTGTCCATGTAAACGTACTAACTGACAAACACTTCCTGTTTGAAGCTGTCATGTCCAAACTAAGGCTGATTCTCTGACCTTTGACCTCTGACCTGACAAAAGGTGTCACAAACCGGCTTGGTGAATGTGACAATTAGGGAGTCCACACTAAAGGTTTACTTAAAACAAGCAGAATTTATTAGAAAAGAAGACAGAGACCCAGTGAACACATGAGGCAGCTTTTATTGCCTGGAACCCCAGGTGAGCTGAATCAAGACCCTCCCATGTCAGCCAACTGCCTGATGAGGCTGGCTAAACATTGTCCAAGACAGTGGGAGGGGCGTCACAAAGGTCACTGTTCAGCTGAATTTAAACACTCCTCTGATATCATGTTTTCACACCTGAAAAATGACCGACCGACACCTCATCCACTCTTAACGAACCCTTAATGAACCAGACCTGTCGCGACATGCAATAAGTCAGCTAATTGCACAGTAAATTTAAAAGGGAGACGGTAACTTTTCTGGCCGAGATGTATGTGTTGCAAAGGAACGTGTTTAGTATTAAAACAAACAAAAAGATTATAGCTTTAGTCGTTACTTTTCAGATTAAACTTTATAGCATAATGAGTTCATAATTAAAGATTAAACTTTCATTGGTTACCAGACTTTTTGACTTATAGCTCCTACATCTCTTTTTTGCCTTGGTGCTATTTATTTTTAGAAGCTAAATCATTTAAGCTGTTTGCAAAATTGTATCGTACTTGATGTGAATTAAACAGGCAGTTAAGTCGAAATTTCACCTATGGGCAAGCATGTCATTATTGACATGGATCACATAATGTTGTGGGTGGTGACTTTAAAAAATGGTCTAAAAACAAGAAAAATACAACAATAATAAAAATGGTCTTAAAAGCACAATATTACGCAATATTATCACTTATCACAATAATTTCTGACACAATTAATCGCCCAGCAAAGTTTGTTATCATGACAGGCCTATAATGAACCCTACAAGAACACTTAATAAACCCTTAATGAACACCAAAAACTGATCTTTGACCCCTAAACTCTGATCAGTTCATGTCTGCGTCAAAATGGACGTTTGTGTCAAACTTAAAGAAATTCCCTTTAAGTGTTCTTGAGATATTATGTTCATGAGAATGAGACGGATGGACAGCTTGATGACATGATGTCTCCGTCCTCAGCTGGAGACGGCGGTGGTCAGATATTTGGTTGGAAGGTCAGAGTTAGTCAGTAACACCTGAACACATCAAACACACGGCTGCTGCTCAGCCTGGAGCTACTGGTTACAGCGGTGACACTGGTTACCTCCCAGCAGGCTCTGGATGGAAAGCAGAATGGAGCGGACATCATACAGCGCTGACCATTTGTCCTTCAGGATGTCCAGACAGATGAAACCTTGTTCGTCCACATTGGGATGAAAACAGGAAGTGACGAACTTCACTCGAGGTGCCTGATACGGGTAACCAGCCGGAAACTCAAGAGACAACCTGTACCTGAGACCCTCGTACACCTGAGAGACAGACAGGAGACAGAGACAGGTCAGAGACAGACAGACAGACAGACAGACAGTGGGGACACTCGGTGTCTCACCAACAGAAGGTTGAGTTCATTATCAGTCAGTTAAAGTGTGGTGTTAGCAATTAGCATGGACGTCACATGACAATGTTGACACACTGAGTCCTCACAGACAACAGGAACATAAATATGAGGACAGGGCATGTGTCCACACGTTAGGACTCTACAGGGTGAGGAAGTCTCTGGTTCACCAGGTCAGCTGAATCCATCAAACTTTGGGAGAAATGTCTTGAACAAGCTAACGGTGTGAAGCCTTTCAACCTATGGGCCCTAATGACGCATAGTACGTCCAAATTCACACCTGTTCTTCTCTATGGATTTTCTCCACAACCGTTCGTCATAGCGAGAACGTGAAACAGCAGAATAAAACAGCTTTGCACGCACATTACTCTTGGATGAATTACTTGTGAATACAGGCTCCACAGAAATGCCACACATATCACATGAAAGCGCAGGAGCAGAGCTGTCCAGTGATGCCACGCACATCATTGTTTTTTCATCCCTTCATGCTATAAATCCAAATCAAATGTCTACAAAATAAAAACCTGACGAATTTCTTTACAATCCATTATCAATCAACCAATTCAATTTTATTTATAAAGCCCAATATCACAAATACAATTTGCCTCACAGGGCTTTACAGCATACGACATCCCTCTGTCCTTTGGACCCTCACAGCTGATCAGGAAAAACTCCCCAAAAAACCCTTTACTGGGGAAAAAAATGGTAGAAAGCTCAGGAAGAGCAACTGAGGAGGGATCCCTCTTCCAGGACGGACAGACGTGCAATAGATGTCGTACAGAACAGATCAACATGATAAATTAACAGTAATCTGTATGACACAATATACAGATCTTGTGATCAGTCACTTCGTATAGTGAGGAATAATATTATTTAGTGAGTATTTTTCTATTATCTTAGAGGTAAATATTGCATGTTTCTTTCAGATAAAACACATTTTTGACTTGTGAATGAGTCAATGGAATTTCTTGCAATAATGAAAAAATATTGTCAATCATGTCCGCCTGGCACAAACCACATGTTTTGGACAGCTGTGAAGTGACAGAATGTCCCACCATCATGGTTCTGATATTGCCAGATTCCAGAGAGTCTCCCCTCTTCATATATGGCAGAATATGTCAACTTGCTATGGTGAGATACATGTAAAAATGTAAGAATTTAGTAACACATCATTGATATAAAAATTAATACAAAATACAGGCACATAGAAGGACATGAAATGATGGCAAATCTGGTTAGCGCAGATTGTCCTGGAAAAAAAAAACAAGATATAGCATGTGCATGTAGCCTTTATAATGACTGTGAGCTTAAAAGTAAAGGCAGAGAAAATACCTAAAACAAAGCCGAGGGCCCACAGTGTTAGATGAACAAGCTAATGGTGTCTAGCTTCTAACTGGACAAGCTAACGCTGTGTAGCCTCCAACTAAACAAGCTAACGTCGTGTGGCCTCCATCTAAACAGTGTGTAGCCTTTACATGAACAAGCTAACATCATGTAGCCTCCAACTAAACAAACAGTGTGTAGCCTTTAAAGGGCAAAAAGCGAAATTGTTTCACCGCTAGGTTTGCAGTTGTGCAATTCCTGTAGACCAAAACAAAGTGTGGGAGGCTGGGAAGCTAGCAGAGGCTAACTGGCTGTGCTGGCAGCTGAGTGAAGTGGAGCCTGAGGAGGAAGCACCGGTTAGCCCCGGTTTCACTACAGGCAGATTTAGTCGACACAGGGCGAGGAAATAAAACCTGAACAGCCAACTTAGTTTTGCTTAGTTTAGCGGTTAGCGATGTCTTTCACTCACTCTCAGTCTCTGCTGTGTTTAGCTATTTCCCTGCTTTCCTGTTAGCGTTAGCACTAGTCAACTGCCACGCTAACGTTCCTACTTTTCTCTGTGAGCTGGAGCTGTGAAGAGTAGGGACGTTAGCGTTAGCAGTAGTCGGCTGCCACGCTAACGTTCCTACTCTTCTCCGTGACCCGTGGCTCATGGCTCCAGCTCACGCAGAGTAGGGACATTAGTGTTAGATCCTGGAGTTAGCGCTAGAGCTACTAAGGCTACTGGAGTAACTTACCACTATGGAGCGCTTCCACCAGCTCTTCTAGTCACTGAGCCTCGCCTCCATCTCAGCAAATATTACATTTATTACAGGTACCATCATCATTGAAGTAGGAAGGGAAATAGCTAAACACAGCCCGCTGGGCTACATTTTACAATGCTAATTGCAAATGTTAGCTGCGCTGCCAGACTACTCACCTAACACAACCGTAACGCCTGACCCATTGCTGGGACAGAGCCGCTAATAACTCAAGCTCCAGACATTAACCCATGCTACGATTGTAACATTAAATTTAATTTAATCGACATATCGTCATGTGCAGAATGTTACTGTTACACTAATTAAAACAGACATTTGACTCTGCAATTTCACTTCAAAAATACGCGCTGCCATTGCTCACTGGCTTTAGCATTTTATAGGGAGGGAGGGCCAAGGGCTCCGAGAGGGGATTCACATGAACGCACATGAACGCAGCAGACCAGCTTGTAAACAGTGGGCTGGAGATCAACAGAGAGAGAGGGTGTGTGAGGTCATGCTATACTCCAGATGAAATTACACCTCTAGTTCTTCACATAGCAATTTTTTAAATTCCTTCAATCTGGAAATGACGAATTTCGCTTATTGCTCCTTTAAATGAACAAGCTATCGATGTGCCATGATGTATCGATGCCGGCAGCATCATGCCGCCAACTAAACAAGTTAATAGTGTGTAGCCTCTAAATGAACAAGCTAACAGTGAGTAACCTCTAACAAAACAAGCTAACGTTGTGTAGCCTCCAACTACATTGTGTGTAGCCTTTACATGAACAAGCTAAAGTCACGTAGCCTCCAACTGAACCAACAGTGTGTAGCCTTTAAAGAAGCAACAGACAGCATTTTTGCCTATATATCATGATGAAAATAATGTGTGTTGCACAGGGTAGTGTCCAGTTAAATCACACTATCAGCGTTTACATAGGTTACTTAGTGGATCTGCAATCTTTGCAATAAGCTTCTGCCACCGGGGACGAATTTTTGTGGAAAAAAAAAAATCTGCTTTACGGCAGGAAACGTGCCAGTGAAACTGGTGGGTCAGCCAATCAGGGCCTGGAGCTGGTCCTTATGAGGAGTTGGGCATGAGATAGTTGAGTCACGAGCACAATGGCAGACGGACAAAGTTTGGAGACAAGTGAAAAACGGCCTAGCAAAAGAAAAGGAGCTCCTCTGTGTGAGGAGGCAAAGAAGAGCAAAAAGGAGAGTGATAAAAGAAGAGGAAAAACAAGAGTAAACCTCAGTCAGGCGTTCAAGAGATGGAGGGAGCTCCGTGACCAAAGAGGCTTCAAAACCCATGTGCAGCTAGCTTTCTTTCTAATGGATCAGTAAGTAACACGGCTAAATGTTAGCTAGACCACAGAGGACTGTACTGTACTGGCTGCTAGTTCATTCCTAGCTGGCCAGCATCGCAAATCGCTGCAACCAGGGAGCAGGTAGCGAGTGTTGGTCGGCTGACATCCTGGTTGCCATTCTACGGCAGCCCTCGGACAGTGATACCCGCCTCCCTTCCTTCTGTTCTCTTCTCACGGAGGCAGCTATCCACAGACAGTCAACGGCTCACTATACATTATCCTTTACGTGTTACTGTTGTTTGTACTGATACTGTACATATTGGTACCATTTACTGTGAGCTGCTTGTACTGGTACTGTGCATTCTGGTATAATTATTTGCATTACTATTTGTTGTTTTTTTCTTCAGATAAATCTGATAATTGTTGCTCGGTCTCTTTACTCATTTATTTAGTAGAATGTGTGTGTGTGTGTGTGTGTGTGTGTGGACGTACTGTCCCCTGAGCTCCGTCGATGGTCCCAATCCATTTAAAGAGATTATCTGATTCTGGAAATGCTGAGATCCCCTTATCACCTGACATCTGCATCATCAGGAGACAGATACAGAGAAACAGGTCAGGTGATGTCATCACCAACACAGAGACAGAGACAGAGAGAGAGAGAGAGAGAGAGAGAGACACAGACAGACAGACAGGTGATGTCGTGTAGTATGAGATGTGAGCTCACCATCAAAGTCATGAGCTCCTGCTGCAGCCTGCAGACACACAGAGACAGAGACAGGTTACTGATCCACAGCTGTACCTGAACACACCTTCACATACACTGGTCTATCTGTCCTCTCAGAGACAGTACAGTGAGTATTAATGAGCTGGCTTCATTGTGTTGTTCATGGACACTTGGACATGTGGACAAAAGGAGACAGGGATCTAACCATCCCCAGGGCCCCATCTCAGAAAGGTGGCTCAACAAACTCTGATCCTGATCTCTGGGCTGAAACTCTGAGTCTGTTCAGCCTGAGGGAAGCTGGTTCACAGTGAGCACCAACAGACATCATCAGTAGAGTGCAGATAACGTGATTCTCAGAGACAGGAAGTGGAGTTAAAAGCAAAGCCACTGATTTCATCCAAAACTGAATCCAAGATTTGAAGACATGAAAAATCAATGTGTTCCATTAGCTGAACAGAGGGAGTTGTGATGGGAACAGCCTGCAGAGCGTCTTCGTATGTGAAGTGATGTGATGTCATGTGATGAGGTCATGTGTCTAACATACAGAAACATGTTCTATCTTAACAGTGTTCATATATTTGAATATAATTTATTCAGCTGTAATGTGATGGAGCCCAAACACACTGGGCACAAACTCAACATCAAACACACAGATATTAGACTGGAGGGGCCAACACGCAGCTAAGGACTGCAGCCTGGGTTTGAACCCATGGCCGCTGCAACAAGGGCCAAATCCCTGCACGAGGCGTCCACTCTATCCACTAGGCCACCGATGCCCTGCAGTTTCCTTTGATGATCCTTTGTGATTTATGTCCAGGGAAAACCACAAAAATGGACCAAAGTCTTTTCAGAGCCAGAGACAGATAAAACAAACCTGTGACTCAGCAGAATAATGTTACAGAGTATGTTGCCATAGTAACTGTCTCAGGGTTTCATCTCAGGCTGAACAAACGAAGAGTTTCACTGATGCTGCTCTCTGAAATCGGTCCCTGATCCCATGACAGTGTGATAACATGATGATGTCATCTGTCTTGAGCCTCGTCTGTCCACCTGGGGACACACCCGAGGGACAAGTGTCTCTTCCTGTTGACACACAGTCAATAACCAATCTAACATTCACATGTTTTAACCAGTCTACAGTTAACCAGTGTTAACCAGTCTTAAGTTAACCAGTCTAAAGTTAACTAGTGTTACCCAGTCTAACGTTAACCAGTGTTAACCAGTCTGAAGTTAACCAGTCTAAAGTGAACCAGTGTTACCCAGTCTAAAGTTAACTAGTCTAAAGTTAACTAGTGTTACCCAGTCTAAACGTTAACCAGTGTTAACCAGTCTGAAGTTAACTAGTGTTACCCAGTCTAACGTTAACCAGTGTTAACCAGTCTGAAGTTAACCAGTCTAAAGTGAACCAGTGTTACCCAGTCTAAAGTTAACTAGTCTAAGGTTAACTGGTGTTAACTAGTCTAACGTAACCAGTCTAACGGTAACCAGTGTTAACCAGTCTAAAGTTAACCAGTGTTAACCAGTCTAACATTAACCAGCCTAAAGTTAACCAGTATTAACCAGTCTAAAGTTAACCAGTCTAACGTTAACCAGTGTTAACCAGTCTAAAGTTAAAGTTAACTAGTCTAAGGTTAACTGGTGTTAACTAGTCTAACGTAACCATCTAACGGTAAACAGTGTTAACCAGCCTAAAGTTAACTAGTGTTAACAAGTCTAAAATTAACCAGTCTAAAATTAACCAGTCTAAGTTAACCAGACTAAGTTAACCATTTTAACCAGTCTAAAGTTAACCAGTTTTAACCAGTCTAACGTTAAGCAGTGTTAACCAGCCTAAAGTTAACCAGTATTAACCAGTCTAAAGTTCATCAGTCTAACGTCAACCAGTGTTAACCAGTGATAACCAGTCTAAGTTAATCAGTCTAACGTTAACCAGTGTTAACCAGTCTAAAGTTAACTAGTGTTAACCAGTCTAAAGTTAACCAGTGATAACCAGTCTAAAATTAACTAGTGTTAACCAGTCTAACATTAACCAGCCTAAAGTTAACCGGTGTTAACCAGTCTAAAGTTAACCAGTATTAACCAGTCTAAAGTTAATCAGTCTAACGTTAACCAGTGTTAACCAGTCTAAAGTTAACCAGTGTTAACCAATCTAAAGTTAACCAGTGATAACCAGTCTAAAGTTTACCAGTCTAAAGTTAACCAGTGTTAACCAGTCTAAAGTTAACCAGTGTTAACCAGTCTAAAGTTAAAGTTAACTAGTCTAAGGTTAACTGGTGTTAACTAGTCTAACGTAACCAGTCTAACGGTAAAGTGTTAACCAGCCTAAAGTTAACTAGTGTTAACAAGTCTAAAATTAACCAGTCTAAAGTTAACCAGAGTTAACCAGACTAAAGTTAACCAGTTTTAACCAGTCTAAAGTTAACCAGTTTTAACCTGTCTAACGTTAAGCAGTGTTAACCAGCCTAAAGTTAACCAGTATTAACCAGTCTAAGTTCATCAGTCTAACGTCAACCAGTGTTAACCAGTGATAACCAGTCTAAAGTTAATCAGTCTAACGTTAACCAGTGTTAACCAGTCTAAAGTTAACTAGTGTTAACCAGTCTAAAGTTAACCAGTGATAACCAGTCTAAAATTAACTAGTGTTAACCAGTCTAAAAGTTAACCAGTCTAACATTAACCAGCCTAAAAGTTAACCGGTGTTAACCAGTCTAAAAGTTAACCAGTATTAACCAGTCTAAAGTTAATCAGTCTAACGTTAACCAGTGTTAACCAGTCTAAAGTTAACCAGTGTTAACCAATCTAAAGTTAACCAGTGTTAGTTAACCAGTGATAACCAGTCTAAAGTTAACCAGTGATAACCAGTCTAAAGTTAACCAGTGTTAACCAATCTAAAGTTAACCAGTGTTAGTTAACCAGTGATAACCAGTCTAAAGTTAACCAGTCTAAAGTTAACCAGTGTTAACCAGTCTAAAGTTAACCAGTGATAACCAGTCTAAAGTTAACCAGTGTTAACCAGTCTAAAGTTAACCAGTGTTAACCAGTCTAAAGTTAACCAGTGTTAACCAATCTAAAGTTAACCAGTGTTAGTTAACCAGTGATAACCAGTCTAAAGTTTACCAGTCTAAAGTTAACCAGTGTTAACCAGTCTAAAGTTAACCAGTGTTAACCAGTCTAAAGTTAACCAGTCTAAAGTTAACCAGTGTTAACCAGTCTAAAGTTAACCAGTCTAAAGTTAACCAGTGTTGAGTCTCACCGTTTAGAGACGGAGCTTCTGGCCGCGCTGCCGCTGCTCTCGCTTCCCTTCAGAGCGGCTGTGGAAGAAGCTGCTGCTGCTGAAGGGTCCATGTTCTGGGAGGAGGCCATGATACTGCTGGAGACAGACAGACACACACAGACAGAAACAGACAGACAGTCAGACAGACTTAGAGATAGGCAGACAGACAGCTGATAAACTCGGCTCGTGTTGTCGTTGGCCAACAGCAGCTCCGTGTTAGCTAACAGTACCGTTACTAACGTTACACTGAAGAACATTCACCGGCAGACAGGCAGAGGACACACCGTCCGCTGTTAACGGTCCGGTAACCGTACGGTCGTTAACAGAAGCTTGTTTTGCTCCGGTTGGCTTTTAGCTTCATGCTAACGATAGTTAGCCTGTGTGTGTACACACACACACACACACAGAGTGATGATGATAGTTAGCATTAGCTGAGCCGGCTAACGGAGATTAGCTCCGCCGTTAGCCTGTTTGTTATTTAGAGCCCAGATAAACATCAACAAGTAAACAAACAACAAACACGTCGAGGTGAGTGAAACAGGTGAAGCGTTTACCTGCAGGACTCTCCGTGTGTCGGTGTGTTAGCTCTCCGTTAGCCGCCGTTCAAACTGAACTCACTCCCGCCCCCCGGTTTAAACCGGCTCTTCCTAACACTGACAGCCAATCAGCACCCGACCTTCAAATACAAACCACCTCCTGTTAACCAATGAGTGAGGCGCGGACGGAGGAGACGGCGCTGTGATTGGGCAGCAGGAACGACATTTAGTGTTGACGTCAGAGGCAACACAAACCCTTCCAGATCAAACTTTATGAGTTTTTGTAACGGAAACATTTTTAAATCTCTGTTGACGTGTTTTTTTAATTGTTTATTAATTTGTGTTTGCATGTACACACACACACACACACACACACACACACACACACACACACACACATTATCATAATTATGACACAGACTGTTTATCAGCTTCATGCAGACTGTGTCAGTAACAGGCTGCAGATTCAGTGTTCACACAGTCCTGACTGCGACCAGCAGGTGGCCTGATGCATCTTACTGTGAAGGGCCTTCACTCAGTTCAGTGTGTGTGTGTGTGTGTGTGTGTGTGTGTGTGTGAGGCAGTTTGGAAACATCGCGTCATGTTGTGCCATGTCCGTCCCCCCAGCATATTAAATGTATAAAAACAAGTAATAAAAAACAAAATACATTCTATTATCAAACAAAGCACCATACACATGAATCATCGTAGAAATTAAAGATATATAATTTTTAAGAATCATAAAAAGGCATCCAAAGCACTGATACATAGCCTTTGTTGCCTGTCCCCACAGCCAAACGCTATATTGTACCACAATGAATAATGAATAAAATCCTTCTAAAATGTAATTTCTTTTGCATACAAGTGTTACTTCATATTCTATCTACACTTAAAAAAACAAAATTGTTATAAAAACTTCATTATATTTTGGTTAAAATTCACATTTTATTCCAGTCCCCAGGTTTTCACTCATTGCTGTTACTCAAACACATTTCCCCCTCTGAAAATTTTGGAACATTCCACCACTGACATGTTCAGCACGAAGTGACATCATTTGGGTCTTCTGAAAGTCATGGGAAGACCAAAAGTAAGTTCTTTCATTTATTTTTCCTTAAATTTAATGATATATCAATTTCAATCAGTATTTATAAAGCCCAATATCACAAATCACAGTTTGCCTCACAGGGCTTTACAGCATACGACATCCCTCTGTCCTTTAGACCCTCACAGCTGATCAGGAAAAACTCCCCAAAAAACCCTTTAACGGGGAAAAAAACGGTAGAAAGCTCAGGAAGAGCAACTGAGGAGGGATCCCTCTTCCAGGACGGACAGACGTGCAATAGATGTCGTACAGAACAGATCAGCATAACAAATTAACAGTAATCTGTATGACACAATGAGAGAGAGAGAGAGAGAGACAGAGAGACAGAGAGAGAGAGAGAGAGAGAGAGAGAGAGAGATGCAGGACATCCTCGGTAATGACAGTAGCTTACAACAACATTCATGAAAGTAATAATATTGTCGTTATAGTTCTGGCTACTGTGGTACAATATTTGAAAGTATATAGTATCTGGCAGTATACATGTATGATAATAATCATATGTGTATAATAACAGTAGAAGTATGACTGATGACTAATGATGGCAGCAGCAGCAGCAGCAGCAGCAGCAGGAGGCATCTGGCAGGACCACGGCAGCAGCACAACCACACACGTCACACTATCCAGGCACCGCTGCAATACGAGTTAACCTGAGAGACAGTGGAGCACAAAGGCTCCGGAGAAGAAGCCGAGTAGGAGAACAAAAAATATAAGTTGAAGAAACAAATTAAAGAGTTACAGGATCTTCTGAAGAAGGAAACACAAAGAAAAGAGAAATACAAGAAACAAGTTTAAAGGCTGAAAAGGAAAAATGAGTCTCCACGTACAAAAGTACATACTCATTCCTGTTACCGATTTCTTTCCTGTTACCAAATGTTTTTTTCTGATTATTGAATTGTTTCTCCAAAATTCAAGACAATTCACTGTATTTTTACATTTATATTGGTTCCATCAGCTGTCTGATTGCTTAATGAAATACATGCTCAATCTTTGGATGATTTTTTTTTTTTTTTTAATGTTCTTTAAAAGAAAAGGTCTGATTGCATTATTAAAAAATTACAACTCTGATTTAAATATGGTATTTTTTGTCATAAATATTACTGTTTCATCATGTAACCAACCATTTCTTCTACATTAACTCTTTTTCTATGGGAAACAATGTATGTGGTTGATATTCTTAAACATGGTTTTAAAATGGCATTTGAGTTTTGGTAACAGCACAGAAAAAAATGCAATGATAAATAAACTTTCGAAAGTTGCAATAAATTAAATAAAGTAGCCAGAGATTGACCAGTAGTTATTTTGAATGAGTAAATGTGTATATTACTAAATTCTATGTTGAAATGGAATGAAAAATGAAGTTTAATTTTGAAGAGTTGTAATGAGCAAATGGCACTCTTTCGGCAGAATGACTATGCAACAAATATAAGAGTGAAAGACACAGTTGAACATCTCGATTGGGTTCAGGTCCGGTGACTGTGGAGGCCAGGTCATCTCCGCAGCACTCCATCACTCTCCTTCTTGGTCAAATAGCCCTTACACAGCCTGGAGGTGTGTTTGGGGTCATTGTCCTGTTGAAAATAAATGATCGTCCAACTAAACGCAAACCGGATGGGATGGCATGTCGCTGCAGGATGCTGTGGTAGCCATGCTGGTTCAGTGTGCCTTCAGTTTTGAATAAATCCCCAACAGTGTCACCAGCAACACCCCCACACCATCACACCTCCTCCTCCATGCTTCACAGTGGGAACCAGGCATGTGGAATCCATCCGTTCACCTTTTCTGCGTCTCACAAAGACACAGCGGTTGGAACCAAAGATCTCAAATTTGGACTCATCAGACCAAAGCACAGATTTCCACTGGTCTAATGTCCAGTCCTTGTGTTTCTTGGCCCAAACAAATCTCTTCTGCTTGTTGCCTTCCTTAGCAGTGGTTTCCTAGCAGCTATTTGACCATGAAGGCCTGATTGGCGCAGTCTCCTCTTAACGGTTGTTCTAGAGATGGGTCTGCTGCTAGAACTCTGTGTGGCATTCATCTGGTCTCTGATCTGAGCTGCTGTTAACTTGCGATTTCTGAGGCTGGTGACTCGGATGAACTTATCCTCAGAAGCAGAGGTGACTCTTGGTCTTCCTCTCCTGGGTCGGTCCTCATGTGTGCCAGTTTCGTTGTAGCGCTTGATGGTTTTTGCAACTCCACTTGGGGACACATTTAAAGTTTGCAATTTTCCGGACTGACTGACTTCATTTCTTAAAGTAATGATGGCCGCTCGTTTTTCTTTAGTTAGCTGATTGGTTCTTGCCATAATATGAATTTTAACAGTTGTCCAATAGGGCTGTCGGCTGTGTATTAACCTGACTTCTGCACAACACAACTGATGGTCCCAACCCCATTGATAAAGCAAGGAATTCCACTAATTAACCCTGATAAGGCACACCTGTGAAGTGAAAACGATTTCAGGTGACGACCTCTTGAAGCTCATGGAGAGAATGCCAAGAGTGTGCAAAGCAGTAATCAGAGCAAAGGGTGGCTATTTTGAAGAAACTAGAATATAAAACATGTTTTCAGTTATTTCACCTTTTTTTGTTAAGTACATAACTCCACATGTGTTCATTCATATTGATGCCTTCAGTGAGAATCTGCAATGTAAAATAGTCATGAAAATAAAGAAAACGCATTGAATGAGAAGGTGTGTCCAAACTTTTGGCCTGTACTGTATATATATATATATATATAGCAAGGGCCTTGCTTTAGAGAGGTCACCATCTTGCGCCACCATGTATGTACGGCAGACCGAGTGGACAATCCAGCCAGCCAGAGAACACGTTTCGCGTGTACAAATAAACCAACGAAGACAACGGAAGGAAGAAGGAGGAGGAAACAGCAGAGAGTGTTAGAAGTTCGTTGATAGAGAGTAGTGAAAAGTTTTTTTAGTTATAAAGTTTGCGAATGGACCACACTTACCACGCAACAGGAGAGAATGAACTCGAACCGTCATCTGCGAGGAAAAGAAGACGTAACTTCACTCCTTGTGATGCACTCTCTGCAGCGCTTTGCCTCCTGGTGATATATCTCCCCAACGATGGCAGCACCGAATCCCATTCTGTGCAGCAAAATGGGAGCACAGGATTCAGCCTCTCTCTTCGCCCGCTCAGCATCCAACACGTGGAGTTCCTCATCTGTGTGCTCCAGCTCAAACAGGTATGGCTCTGGGTCTGTGTCCGCTACAAGAAACTCTTCAAAATCGCGTTCAAAGTCGTCTATTGCAGTTACTATAGTGTATTGCTAGGCTAAATAAACAGCTGAGCTCTGTTTACAGGCTACGCTGTCAGTCAGTGTGCAGGCTGGAGATTGGTGGAGCAGAGAGGGGAGGCCCCCCCCCCACCACTAGGTACTGTAAACGAGTATGTGTGTATTAAGTACGTGTGTTAAGCTTGATTTATGGTCCTGCGTTGAATCAATGACATCACTACGTCGTTGTCGTGAACCCTTCGAACTTCTCCGTCACTCTGTTTCGTTGCGGTGCAATTCACCACCAGAGCGGTAGGAGGCTGCGTTCCTTTCCTGAGTGGTTATCGTCGTCTCTGGTTGATTCTTTGATTTGAGAAATGAACGCGGAGCACGGACAGATGGCTTTGTGCGTATCTGTATCCGTATTGAACGTTGTGCATAAATGGGCGTTAATACTGCAACATCTACATCGCAACAGAAGATGTTTAAAGATGGCGGGGATGGCGCAATCTGGAAATACGGAACCGGAAATGCATTGCTACCAAGCAAACCAATCACAGCCCTGCCTGCGCTGGGTCTGTGTCGCCTCGACATGTAGTTACATTTTTGGGGAGGTGCACGTCAGCCTACACCGGGGGCTATGGCGAGCCTTCTGCGTAGCCCCGTACCCTACAACGTAGCAACGTCGTTGATTCAACACAGGACCATAAATCAGGCTTTACGCTATAAGCGTCAGAGTTTGGGATGGAGTCTTTAACCCCCTGGAGTGTTACCTGAGTTTCTGGAGTGCTCAAATAAACGGGCCTTTTTCCCGAACGCTCCTCTGGTCTCCTGCTCGTGAGGGATTCATTACAATATTGTAACATGGTTTAGATTTCTAAATAAATAAACATTCACCTCATCGCTAGATAGACCTACTCCTGAAAAAGTTGTGTCTGCACAAGCCTTTTTGTCTCTGCGAGGCCACCGTCATTTACCCGACAGGAGGGGTGAGCGAGTGAGCCCTGAAATCTAGAATTTGACCACTGATGTCACTGTTTCAACAGTTTTCAATACATTTTACACACTGGCCCTTTAAGGCTTTAAAAAGTAAACTAGATATAATATGTGTAGAAGAGACATGGCTGAAACCTATTTAGATTTTGTGATTCCAGGATATGTGTGCATGCAGAGAGTAATGGGGGAGGATGTGCGGCTTTTATTAGGCAAGGTGTTTCATATGGAGAACTAGAAAAGGGGAAGAACTGGAGTATTAGTGGTTGAGGTTTGGTTAGGAGATGGAAGTTTAGTAATTGTGAATTTCTACAATCCGTGTCAGAGGATGGAATTGGAAACACTGGAGGCAAAAAAGGGAGTAAATAAGAGGAGGGTCATTTGGTGTGGTGACTTCAACTCTTTGGGGAGGGGACAGAACTGATAGGAATGGTTTGATAGTGGAGGATTTGATGGACTCTTTGGGACTCGTGTGTTTAATGATGGGAGTTTCACACGGATTGATTGTAGTACAGGAAAAGAGTCAAGTTTAGACTTAACACTAGTATCACAATCCTTGGCAGGTATTTGTTTGTGGGAGGTAATGAATCAGACAACAGTTGGAAGTGATCATTACTCAATTTTGTGTAAAATAGGTAATCAAAGCAGGCTGGGCTGAGAAGATTAATTAGAAAGGTGGATGTTTGGAAAGGCCCAGTGGGATAAATTCAGAGAGATAAGTGAATCAAGTTTCAGGAATATAGATAGAGAACAGGATATACACTGAACAAAAATATAAACGCAACACTTTTGTTTTTGCTCCCATTTTGCATGAGCTGAACTCAAAGATCTAGAACTTTTTCTATACACGCAAAAGACCATTTCTCACAAACACTGTTCAGGACAACTGCTGGAAACAGCTGATGAATTTTAAAAATCAACTAGATTAATGAATAGAATATAAGGCCGGGTTAATTGATGTTGAGTGAATTTTGTTTGTTGTGTTTTGTTTGTTTTGTTTCTTTTGTTTGACACACATGAAAAATAATTTAGATACTAGGCGACGCTCCAGATCAGTAGGTGGCGGTAATGCACCCGAGAGCTGTTTGCCAGTCGCCAATAAAATCAAAAGAAGAAGAAGCAGAAGAAGAAGAAGGAGTTGTTTTGGAGGAAAGTGTTTGTGGCGGCTCTTAGTGCAGCTGTGCGGTGAAGATGAACGCGCCTCCCGCCTTCGAGTCGTTCCTGTTGTTTGAAGGAGAGAAGAAGATCAGCATCACTAAAGACACCAAAGTCCCCAACGCCTGTTTGTTCACCCTCAACAAGGAGGATCACACGCTGGGCAACAGCATCCGAGCGTAAGAGCCGAGCTAACACGATGCTAACTGTGCTAACACATCAACACATCAGAGCGTTAGAGCCGAGCTAACACGATGCTAACTGTGCTAACACATCAACACATCGGAGCGTAAGAGCCGAGCTAACACGATGCTAACTGTGCTAACACATCATCACATCAGAGCGTTAGAGCCGAGCTAACACGATGCTAACTGTGCTAACACATCAACACATCAGAGCGTTAGAGCCGAGCTAACACGATGCTAACTGTGCTAACACATCAACACATCAGAGCGTTAGAGCCGAGCTAACACGATGCTAACTGTGCTAACACATCATCACATCAGAGCGTTAGAGCCGAGCTAACACGATGCTAACTGTGCTAACACATCATCACATCAGAGCGTTAGAGCCGAGCTAACACGATGCTAACTGTGCTAACACATCATCACATCAGAGCGTTAGAGCCGAGCTAACACGATGCTAACTGTGCTAACATCATCACATCAGAGCGTTAGAGCCGAGCTAACACGATGCTAACTGTGCTAACACATCATCACATCAGAGCGTTAGAGCCGAAACACGATGCTAACTGTGCTAACACATCATCACATCAGAGCGTTAGAGCCGAGCTAACACGATGCTAACTGTGTCCTCCATCAGTCTATAAAATACATTTTAAAAAAAATATTGTATTAATGTTTTCAATGAATAAAAACATTATTCTGTATCAGTTTAACAGTTTGGTAAAAAGAAAAACTTCGTCTATTCAGGGTGTTTTAACAGGTAAACCTTCAGATCCTGACCAGGTGTGTGTGTGTGTGTGTGTGTGTGTGTGTGTCAGTCAGCTGTTGAAGGATCCTCAGGTTCTGTTTGCTGGTTATAAAGTTCCTCATCCTCTGGAACACAAGATCGTCATCAGGGTGCAGACCACACCTGACTACAGCCCACAGGTAACACACACACACACACACACACACACACACACACAGTCAGTGATTGTTTCAATTGGAGGAAAACAGGAAGTTGCTCTGACATGTCGTCACTGACGTGTCATCACTCTGACGTGTTGTCGCCCTGATGTGTCCATTTGTGACATTTTTTTTCTTTAACCAACTCATGCCTCTCTTCCTTGCTGTGTGACAGCTACATGAAAACATGTCTGAATAAAGGTTGAACCTGACATTTGAAAAACAGGCGGGAGAAGTTATTACATATGACAGGAACTTGTTTTCAGTGTAATGCTGAGCAGGTGACATCTGCAGTGTCACCATGGCGATGAGCCAAGTTCACCAGCAGCTCATCATCTTTTTCTTGGCAGGAAGCGTTTACGAATGCCATCACTGACCTTAGCGAGCTCTCTCTGCTGGAGGAACGCTTCAGAGTCGCCATCAAGGACAAACAGGAAGGGATTGAGTGAAGCTCCACCCTCTGATGACCCCACTTCTGTTTGAGTTTTGCTGTATTTTGTAAAAAAAAACGTGTGATGTCACAACCTGCAGAGTTCAGAGTTTTTTATTTATTTAAAAAAAAAAAAACAGCAGTAACCATAACAATCACATGATAAATCTCTTTCCCCTTATTGGTTCATTGTTCTACAGCATCTGCTCAGGTTTCACAATGATCTGTTGGTGTGGTGGAGGGTGGGGTCAGAGGTCAGCATCTCTCTGAGCCTCCATGGCTCTCTGCATCTTCTCCACCATCCACAGAGGAACTGAGAACGGCTTCAACTCGTCCATCCTGACATCCGGCAGTCCCTATATACACACGCACACACGTACGTTACCATGGTAACCACAGACAGACACAAAACTCAATTACCATGGAGACAGAGGAGTGACATCAGACTCACTTGTACTCGTCACTACGAGACAGATCCTGGATGTCCTCCTCAATCAGCAGGTAGGCCTGGACACAAACACAAGTGTGGTGTGAAGGCAGCTCAGTGTCTCTGCTGTGTTCAGGTGCAGTGTGAAGGCAGCTAAGTGTCTGCTGTGTTCAGGTGCAGTGTGAAGGCAGCTAAGTGTCTCTGCTGTGTTCAGGTGCAGTGTGAAGGCAGCTAAGTGTCTGCTGTGTTCAGGTGCAGTGTGAAGGCAGCTAAGTGTCTCTGCTGTGTTCAGGTGCAGTGTGAAGGCAGCTAAGTGTCTCTGCTGTGTTCAGGTGCAGTGTGAAGGCAGCTAAGTGTCTGCTGTGTTCAGGTGCAGTAGGAATCTCAGTATTGTGTTTATGTTAAATGATTGGTCCTCTCACCATCTTCCCTCCGGTGGCTCTCATGTGGTGTCTCTCTGCCAGCCACTGCTTATCCTTCGCATCTGCGGCATACTGACACGCACACACATACACACACACACACAAGTTCAAAGCCTGAACATGAGGTGAGGCTCAGGTGAGTGTGTTCTTCAGTGCTCAGAGGGAACAGATGTTTTGTGTCTGAACTTGAACACAAGTCATTGATTTTTATTGGCATTGGAAATGAGAGAAACCTCAATGTCCTTCGAGAATAAATAAATAAAGGTTTGATATTGACGTGTAGATGATGACATTGTGATGTCTCAATGTCATCACAGTTCACTGTGAAGACAGGCTACACGCACACACACACACACACACACACACACACACACTGTTTACCTTGAACAGATCAGCATGTTTGATGTAGATGCGTCCTCTGGTCCCGCCCATCCCCAGCGCCCTGCAGTGACATCACAACACATGATGACTCACTTCCTGTTGATACTTTCATGAACAGTAGTAACATACAAAAGCAATGCAGTGACCTCACTTTACATCATGTGACCATGTTGATGAGCTCAACATTTTCACATGACACAAGCGGTATCCTCCAGGGCTGAACCATGACACCAAAAACTGCAGTTCAGTTATCACAGACCTCAATGTTCAAATTAACACATTTACAGCCCGCCACAAAAAGACAGTGCCTGTAACATCCCACGGGTACAACACCACCCCTGGAAACGCCACCTGACGGAGACTGTAACACCCCGCAAGTACGACACTGCCCCTCTGAATGTAAACAATTGTCTCACTTCCTGTCCACTGTTCAGCTCGCTGCTTCAGGCTGCAGCTGACACTGATGTCTCACATGACGAACTGTTTGTAGGTGAAAATCTTGACATTGATTTGGGGACAGCGGTGTCTGGACGTCTAACTCGTCATGTTGTTGAACATCCTATCACACTTCCTGTTTATTACTGACTCTTGTTAGCATAACGTTAGCTTTGTGACTGACAGCTGAGGGGACCAGACTATCATGATACATGATGTTTACAAGATGTTTACACCATGTTTACAAAATGTTTACAAGACGTTTACATGATGTTTACAAAATATTTACAAGATGTTTACACCATGTTTACAAGACATTTACATGATGTTTACAAAATATTTACAAGATGTTTACACCATGTTTACAAGATGTTTACACCATGTTTACATGTTGCTGACTCACTTGTTGGCTCTGGAGCCGAGAACAAACGTGCTACCTTCGTTCAGTCTGGATGGATCCCACTGAAACACACACACACACACACACACACACACACACACATTATTCGGTAGGTCATTACTGGACTGATGAATGGAATGAATGAATGGAATGAATGAATGAATGACTATCTCTGGTGGTTTCTTTATGATGAGTCAGATGATGAAAATCAGCTGCTGTAACATTTTGGTGAGTCCATCTGTGTTACCTGTGTGTGTGTGTGTGTGTGTGTGTGTGTGCGCGTGTGTGTGTGTGTGACTCACCTTTGGTCCTTCTCTCTTGATGGGATCAGACTTGAGCTTCACTCTGAGGACAGGAAGGTCACAGGTGGGTCAGGTATTGTAATCTACCTGGATACTGATGATGATGATGATGATGATGTCAGATACTCACTGAGTGGAGAAGGTGTGAGGTCGATCAGAGGAAACCACCGCCAAACCTGGACGAGTTCGTCTCTGTGGACACAGGATGATCACACTTAAAGATCCCATCCATGCTGTCACCTGTCTGTCACCTGACACACCTGTCTGTCACCTGACACATCTGACACACCTGTCTGTCACCTGACACACCTGTCTGTCAGCTGTCACATCTGACACACCTGTCTTTCACCTGTCACATTTGACGCACCTGTCTGTCACCTGACCCATCTGTCTGTCACCTGTCACAGCTGACACACCTGTCTGTCACCTGTCACAGCTGACACACCTGTCTCTCACCTGTCACAGCTGACACACCTGTCTGTCACCTGTCACAGCTGACACACCTGTCACACCTGACACACCTGTCTCTCACCTGTCACAGCTGACACACCTGTCTGTCACCTGTCACAGCTGACACACCTGTCTGTCACCTGACACACCTGTCAGCCCCCTAACACATCTGACACACCTGTCCATCACCTGTCACACCTGTCTGTCACCTGTCACATCTGACACACCTGTCTGTCACCTGTCACACCTGTCTCTCACCTGTCACAGCTGACACACCTGTCTGTCACCTGACACATCTGACACACCTGTCTGTCACATCTGACACACCTGTCTGTCACCTGACACACCTGTCTGTCACCTGTCACATCTGACACACCTGTCTGTCACCTGTCACATCTGACACACCTGTCTGTCACCTGTCACAGCTGACACACCTGTCTGTCACCTGACACATCTGACACACCTGTCTGTCACATCTGACACACCTGTCTGTCACCTGACACACCTGTCTGTCACCTGTCACATCTGACACACCTGTCCATCACCTGTCACACCTGTCTGTCACCTGTCACATCTGACACACCTGTCTGTCACCTGTCACATCTGACACACCTGTCCATCACCTGTCACACCTGTCTGTCACCTGTCACATCTGACACAGCTGTCTGTCACCTGTCACATCTGACACACCTGTCCATCACCTGTCACACCTGTCTGTCACCTGTCACATCTGACACACCTGTCTGTCACCTGTCACACCTGACACACCTGTCTCTCACCTGTCACAGCTGACACACCTGTCTGTCACCTGACACATCTGACACACCTGTCTGTCACATCTGACACACCTGTCTGTCACACCTGTCACACCTGTCTGTCACATCTGACACACCTGTCTGTCACCTGACACACCTGTCTGTCACCTGACACATCTGACACACTGTCTGTCACCTGTCACACCTGATCATGGTCCAGTCGTGGAAGACTTTGTAGAGTGGTGCGACAACCACTTTCTGAAGCTAAATGTCCTAAAAACTAAAGACATGGCCATTGATTTTAGGAAAAACTCTCCCTCCACCCTCCCAACCATCATTAAGGGCTCACAAGTAGAGATAAAAGAGCACTATAAATACCTGGGCACAGTCATTGATAAAAACTTGAATCATGACTTCAACACGTCTGCAATCTGCAAAAAGGGTCTGCAGAGACTTTATTTCCTGCGCAGACTGAACACTTTTAATGTGGACAAGACACTGATGGTTTTATTTTACAAATCTTTTATTGAGTCTGTTTTAACGTTCTGTATTATTGGCTGGTATGGAAACCTCACTGTGCAGAACAAAAAAACGCCTTTCTGACATTGTCAAGGTAGCCAGCAAGATAATTGGCACAAAGCAGCTTTCTCTGTCAGACATCTACAACCGACAAGTCTGTAGGAAGGCACAGTCAATCTTGGCCAGCACTGACCACCTGCTTTGGGAGAATTTTTTCTTCTTCCTTCTGGCCGGCGTTACAGGCTCCCCAAGGTTAGAAGCAATAGGTTTAAATTTTCTTTTATTCCAAGTGCAATTAATGTTCTTAATTTGCACTGAGTCTTGATGGACTCAATTTGCTGCACTGTCTATAAGCACTCCATATGGTCTTATTCCCTTATAGATTTATTTTTTCTGTGGACAGTTTGATCTGATCTATTTTATTCATGGTTCTTGTGGTTGTGATTGTTGTTGACACTGTCTTGATTGTCTCTTGTATGTTGAATTGCACTGCAAACTAAATTTCCCCTTGAGGGACAATAAAGAACTGAACTATGAACTGAACTGAACTATGGCACACCTGACTGTCACCTGTCACAGCTGACACACCTGTCTGTCACCTGTCACAGCTGACACACCTGTCTCTCACCTGTCACACCTGACTGTCACCTGTCACAGCTGACACACCTGTCTCTCACCTGTCATGTTTGACAAACCTGTCTGTCACCTGTCACACCTGACACACCTGTCTCTCACCTGACACACCTGTCACCCCCTAACACATCTGACCCACCTGTCTGTCACCTGTCACACCTGTCGGACACCTGGAACACCTGTCTGTCACCTGACACACCCGTTAGTCACTTGGAACACCTGTCACTTGACACACCTGTCGGTCACTTGACACACCTGTCGGTCACCTGACACACCTGTCGGTCACCTGACACACCTGTCGGTCACTTGACACACCTGTCGGTCACCTGGAACACCTATCTGTCACCTGACACACCTGTCTGTCACCTAACACACCTGTCGGTCACCTGGAACACCTGTCGGTCACCTGACACATCTGTGTGTCACATGACATACCTGTCGGTCACCTGGAACACCTGTCTGTCACCTGACACACCTGTCGGTCACAAGTTAGAAGCACACAGAGGTTACTGGTCTGACTGATACTGTAGGCCTTAACGTCTGGTAAAGTGACGTTACCTGAACCTGGTCACCTGACTGCCAAACAAACACCTGAAAGGTAAGGTTACCTTTTTTGGGAGGGGGCTTCCTCTCTGAATGTAGTCTTCATCAGCAGTTCTGGACCTCTGACAGGACACAGAGAACCACATCAGAACTGGAACAGGTCACAGCAGGCTCTAGATGTTCTCATTGGTCACTTCCTACCTTGATGGCGACCTCTGACCCCGCCCTCTTCACCTCCCCCTCTGGAAACAGCTGCTTGGCCTGGTGATGACATCAGAGGAGACCACAGTAACCGCACAGAGACACAGATGGCTGAGGTCAAAGATCATGAGGTCACAACCCTGTAGAACAACCGGTGTGATGTCATAGTGACATCATCATTGACATCATTTGTTGTCTGTGTCTGAACATTTAGTGTGTGAAACAGAAAATGAAGCACAACATCACAGAGACACAGGTGAGCACAGGTGGGCATATGACCAGCTGGGTCACAGGTCAGACAACAGGGAGTGAACTCACATGTTCCAGAACGTTCCTGCAGGCCTCTCTGATCAGCTGGTCAGTCTGAATGTCGTCTCCAACATTTTCCTTCACGTTCTCTGCTGCCTTTCAAAGAACTGAGACAAAAACAACAGCATGAGAACTTAAATGACACAACTGCCTCCTCCACCTGGTAATCATAGCAACCAGCCAACATTGTTTTTGGATAGGGTTTAGAATGACATACAAACATTAATTGCCACTAATGCCAAGAACAGCTGTGCTTTAACAGATATCACAAATTATTTTCTTATCTTGAGATAAACATTACGTAGAGACAAAGAACTTTGTTGCAAAGAGATAACAAATGTTACGTATAGATAAAAAACTTACATAGAGATAACAAACTTTGTTATGTTAGATGACAAACGTTACATAGAGATAACAAACGTAACATAGAGATAATGAACTTTGTTTTGTTGATAACAAAATTTACACAGATAAACTTTGTGACATAGAGATAAACTCTGTTATGTAGAGAACAAATGTTACGTAGAGATATCAAACGTTATGTAGAGATAACAAACATTACGTAGAGATGACAAACATGTAGATATTACAAACATGTAGAGATAAGAAACGTTGCGTAGAGATAATGTTTGCTACATGGATATAACAAACTTTGTAATGTAAAGATAACAAACATCAGGTAGAGATATCAAATGTTACGTCGAGATATCAAACGTTATGTAATGATAACAAACATTACGTAGAGATGACAAACATGTAGAGATAACAAACTGTTAGGTAGAGATAACATATTTTACGTAGAGCTAACAAATGTTGTGTATAAATAACTAACTTTGTTACGTAGAGATATCAAATGTTAAATATAATAACAAGACGCTGCTGCGTGACAATTGCACTTCTTGTAACTCTGAGGTCGGGCTCTTGACATGCCTGCGGTGCGTGTGCTGGAGGTGGACTCAGAACTGATGTTCTGACCATTCATGCCCTCTGCAGGACCCCTCACCTTATGGTACTTCCTGAACACAGCCATGATGTCATCGTTGAAGCTCGGCTGAAGCACCGCCCTCAACAGGTCCATGGACACCTGAGGATCAGTGTAACTACACACACACACACACACACAGTGTAAGACCCAGTGAAACCAGTTTGTTTGTCAGACCTGCTGCTGTCTGATCACTCACTGTTTATTTTGGTGGGTCAGTTTCACTGAGGGCGATCAATAAATCAATAAATCAATCAGTCATGTGTAAATCTCTCAGAGTGCAGTAACTGATGGAGACAGTTTAAATCAGGACTTCAGACTGTTGTGTTGTGATCATTTTTGGAGTCAGTGTGAGGTTGTTGGGGTTTTTTTAAACGACTGGCTCGTCTATGACCTGCAGATCTGTAGACATTTTTTTTTTCTTTTCCATGTTGTCAAATGAGTGTTGTGAGTCCACCGCTGTGTCCGTGTGTGTGTGTGTGTGTGTGTGTGTGTGTGTGTGTGTGTGTGTGTATGAGAGGAGGGAAGTCTGGTAGTGAGTGATGAGGTCACTGTGATGTCATTGACACTCATCTCTGTGTCTGATGCAGGTCACATGGAAAAAACATGATGTTTCAGGATAATTTAAATCTACACTCAGAGGCTGCAACTGGAGTCCTGTTCACCTTTATATGTTTGTGTGTTCATATACTTATGTTTATATGTGTATGTGTTCATATATTTATATATTTATGTTTAAATGTGTATGAGTTCATATATTTATGTTTATATGTGTATGTGTTCATATATTTATATATTTATGTGTTCATATATATTTATATATTTATGTGTATGTGCTCATATTTTTATACATTTATGTGTTCAAATATTTATGTGTTTGTGTTCATATATTTATATGTGTATGTGCTCATATTTTTATATATTTATGTTTATGTGTTCAGATATTTATGTTTCTGTGTTCATATATTCATATATGTATATGTTTATATGTTTATGTGTTCATATATTTATATATTTATGTTTATATGTTTGTCTGTTCATATATTTATGTTTATGTGTTCATATGTTTGTGTTCATATATTGATATGTTTATGTTTACATGTTCATATATTTATATTTTTGTGTTATTTATATGTTTATATGTTCATATATTATAGGTGTTTGTGTTCATATAGCTATATATTTATATGTATATGTTCATATATTTATATGTTTGTGTGTTCATATATTTATATGTTTGTGTTCATATATTTATATGTTTGTGTTGTGAGAACATGTCAGAGCTCCCGGAGGAAACCCACGCTGACACAGGGAGAACATGTGTATATTTATATATTTGAAGTAGTACTGACCTGACAGTCATGTGTGACCGTCGTCCTCGTCTGTGAATCTGTCTGTGTTTGATCATCAGGTTCCAGGGCTTCTACACACACACACACACACACACACACACAGTGTCCTTATCAATAACTGATCAATGAATCAACATAAGGAACATTTAATATCCGAAACTGTCAAAATGTCTTCATGCTAACAGTTAGCTGTATAATGCTAAGCAGGATCAGTGAAAACTCTGAGTTTGTTAAGCCTGAGATGCAACTCTGAGTTTTCCGTTTCACAAAGCTAGTTCAGTGTAACTCTTAGTTGCTATGGCAACATACTCTGTGACTCAGCAAACCTGCAGAGGTGATTAGAGCCTGTTTGGATGAGCTACCTGATAATAGAGAGTTACAGTAATCCAGCCTTGAGGTAACAAAAGCATGGACCAATTTATCTGCATCTTTTTGGGTCAAGATAGGCCTAATTTTTGCAATATTCCGCAGATGAAAAAATGCAGTCCGTGAGGTTTGTTTTAAATGAGAATTGAAAGACAAATTTTGAACAAATGTTACTCCGAGGTTTCTTACGGTAGTGCTAGAGGCCAGAGCAATGCCATCGAGAGAAACTATGTCATCACATAAAGAGTCTCTGAGTTGTTTGGGGCCAAGAACAATAACTTCAGTTTTGTCTGAATTTAACATCAGGAAGTTGGTGCTCATCCAGGTTTTTATGTCTTTAAGGCAGTTATGCAGTTTAGTTAATTGATTACTTTCTTCTGGCTTCATAGATAAATACAACTGTGTATCATCCGCATTACAATGGAAATTTACAGGGTGATTTCTAATGATGTTGCCTAAAGGAAGCATATATAGAATAAATAGGATTGGTCCGAGCACAGAACCTTGTGGAACTCCAAAACAAACTTTAGTACGTAAGGATGATGATGATGATATTGCACATTAACATCGGAGTAGAGACAGCGGTTTGTCGGCCTGTAAGAAAAGTGTCTCTGACTCTGAAAAGACTTTTGACCGTTTTGGTTTTCACTGGACAGAGAGAGAGTGGGGACTGACATGCAGCAAAGGGCCGCGAGCCAGATTCAAGCCCGCAGCCGCTGCAGCGAGGCGATGCCTCTGTACATGGGGCGCTGGCACTATCCACTACGCTACCAACGCCCCAGTAATATAATTGATTAATTTAATTACTTGGGATTCAGATGAGTGAGTGTGAGCAAGCATTTTCAATGTGGCCATTTTGTTTCAGTTTGTGGCTGTTAGGGCTGTCCCAAATGCCATTTTTTAACATTCGGACCTTCGGCAGAATTTATAACAAATATTCGAATGTTCGTTCAATGCGTGCGGGCAAGCGGGGGGGTGCACATGCTGTGGCCGTGCTGCTCTCTCCGGTTTTACGCACAGGCTCGGCTCCTTTCAAAGACTCCTTGCGAAGCACTCCTCCGGGATCTTTTCGGACCTAATTGTATTGCGGAGTTTTGGCGACTGCATCTTTGCTCTCAAACCACTAAAATGTGGTGGCACAACAGTCTCCTTCAGTACATTATTCTGTGCTTTCTTTTGATTTTCACATTGGCTAGTCATCCTGTTTAATTTGTCTTATGATTAAATCAGAGCCGTTGAAACAAGTTGTAGGAAGCCTCTGCAAGTAACTGGTTGCTGGCAGACACTCTGTGCTGCAATAAAATGGTTAATCAGCAGTGCTGTGCACTGTAGAGCCGACGTGCTGCTGGTTCTGCCGGCCTGAATACAATATAATGTCTATAGCCTTCCTGTTGTGTACAGCCTTTATAGACTGAGCTGAGTAGTGATGCGCAGGTCGACCTGTAACCCGCGGGACCCGCAGGTCAGCAGTGATCGTCTGTTAAATCGGTCTGTAAATGATATGTTGACATTATTATTATAATCTATTAATCTACAATCTATTACTGTCATGGCATCCGAAGGTACTGATGCATTGAACAGGTGACAGTCTGTGGCTGTTTTCAAAACACATTTGTGTCACACACTCCAAAAGGAACTTGTTGAAACTTTAAACAATAATTTATTGTACAAAACGGGGGAAACAAACGTTGACAAAAATGGTTCCATAATTCATATTAAATTCAAAAGATAACGAAAAAACAGCTATAAGTTAGAGGGAATAGTGATCAAACTGGTAAAACTTGGCATTGATCCACAGCCTCAGACGGATGTGCTCAAGCTGCCGTGTGTACAAGCTCCGTTGGTAGGCGATACTATATTTTCACATTTTTAACAATGCAATTCAAAAGTTTTGATTTTTACTGATAACCTACATTTACCAACAACAAAAAGATGTAAAAAAAATAAATAAATAATAATAATAATAATAATTAAAAATAAAAAAATAAAAAAAATAAGTAAATTAAAAAACGAATATCGAATACCAAATTTTCATAACGAATACCTACCCATAGAAACCAATATTTGAATATCTGTATATTAGCCCTAGTGGCTGTCAGCCTATATTCCTTTTTTAATTTACTTCGCTCCTTAGTAGTTAAACAATATCTCTCAACGTGTTGTCAACGTTTACATATCCTGCATGAATCAACACGGTGAGAACACAGAGGGCGCATTATCTAAGATGCGCTTTTTGTAGTCCATCTTCAGAACATTGTAGTTTCACCACAGCAGATCCACGTCAAGAAAGCTGCTTTTAGAGCGCTCAGAGGTTTCCGAGGACCTGGCGTGAAAAGCCTGGAAAAACCCCTACTTCCAGAAAAAGTGCTTTCACATTGGACCTTGGACGTAAATAAAAAGAGCTGTACAAGGCTATCTTTGCTGCAGCCCGATGGAGCTGGGCTGATGTTGTTAGCCTTTTTGGCTAAATGAGGAGGTCAAAGACATTTTGCTAACATATAGTGTTGGCAATGTTACTAATTCTACGTGTATTTATACACAGAATATTCAAATTACATGTAGCAGTGGAGAATTAGCTTAAAGATGTCTTTGAGATGCATTTTTTTTATCAAAGAAAAATAATTTGGCTCGCCGGTGGCAAAGGGGGCCGCCATTGCTGTAAAGTCATGCCACATCAACTCGGGGTCGTCGGGTTGCTACACTTTAGCAGGATGTTCTGAGCGAAAAATTCCGCTCCAATCACGTGTTCAAAGCACTTTTCCTCACAAGTTAATGGTCGGGACCTCCGACCTTATGAATGGCGTTTAACATCGACCGTGGCATCTTGACGTGGCCCAGTGTAAGTGCAGTCGGACTCTCTGAGCACCGCAGCACCTCATGACTTCTCCTTCACACGTTCCCTCGACCTCGTGACCTTTTCCATCGAGCTCAAGGGCAAATGGTTCGGAAAAGACAATAATAGGGACTTTTCAACTGCAGCCATGTGTCTGACCAATGACGTCACAGCGTGTCTGACCAATGACGTCACAGTGTTTCATCTAAACTGAGTCGACGTGTTTCATTAAAGGTTCTGTTTATTTTACTGAAAAACAAACAGCTGTTGTTTTTGTTTATGTGTCAACAGCAGTGACGTCATTACAACACAACACAACACACTGTTCAGGACGCGCTCTGGCACAAGCTAGCTAAGCTAACTCGTTAGCCACTGTTAGCTGCTGTTCGTACCGGGCTCTGTTCCGGCTGCTCCGGTCCGTCCTGTTCCAGCCAGTCCCGGCCTCCCTCGCTGCGGTGGGCTCCCATGGTAGAACCGCTGCTCACCCGGTCCGATCCGATCCGGGACCAACCGAGTTAACTCCGTTCGGGTGAGCTCGGCTAGGCTAACAGCAGCTAAAGCTAACAGCTTTAACAGCGGATGTTAAAGGTTTGATCTCCGGTTTGTTCCCGTGAGTCACCGCGCTGACAGACACCGGGAGGCTCAGAGAGCTTTACTGATCAACTGATAATCGATAACAGACACGGACTGATATCAGAGACTATTGATAAACCTCTTTGTTTCCAGGAAGTTACACCCCGTTCCTTCTTCCGCTAATGTAAAGTTTCCGGTCATTAATTTCAAAATAAAAGCACCCTCTCTGCAGATCCAAAGATCCGGGTCCTTTTTCAGAAAGATCAGCGAAACTCTGAGTCAGTTACTATGACAACATACTCTGTGAAGCTAACCTGCTGAGTCACAGGTTTGCTTCATCTCAGCCTGAGGCTGAGCGTGTAGCAGGAAGTAGAAACATGGCGTGTAGCAGGAAGTAGAAACATGGCGTGTCCTTCAGTGAATGAAGTGGTGGAGGTTGAGGCCCAGTTTATTCAGAGGCTGTTGTGTAAGGAGAAGGTGATTAGAGCTTGTTTGGATGTCTCCCTGCAGGAATGTCTATATGAAAGATACTGTTTGACCTCACACTCTATCATTTATCTAACAATCACACAGCACATTTTATGCATCGTCCTTTGATTCTTTTCTTTATAGACCGTTTCAAACTGGACAACATAAACATTCTAAATGGGTCCCTTTCTATTTCCTGTTTGAATGTAAGTTAATGCAGAAGCTGACAGGAAGTAAACAGGGACCAAAGTTGTTGCCCTAGCAACAGAATGGCAATGAAATGATCCATAACATCAGAGACACTGAACACATCAGAGACACTGAACACATCAGAGACACACTGAACACATCAGAGACACTGAACACATCAGAGACACACTGAACACATCAGAGACACTGAACACATCAGAGACACACTGAACACATCAGAGACACACTGAACACATCAGAGACACTGAACACATCAGAGACACACTGAACACATCAGAGACACTGAACACATCAGAGACACTGAACACATCAGAGACACTGAACACATCAGAGACACTGAACACATCAGAGACACACTGAACACATGAGAGACACACTGAACACATCAGAGACACTGAACACATCAGAGACACACTGAACACATCAGAGACACTGAACACATCAGAGACACTGAACACAAAGTGTCTCTGGCTCTGAAAAGACTTTGGACCCTTGTTGTGGTTTGGCCTGGACATAAATCACAATCCATTATAAAGTCATTACCACGGAGCATCGGTGGCTCAGTGGACGCAGCGGCCGCGGGTTCAAACCCAGCCTGCTGTCCTGTGCTACATGTCGTTCCCTCTCTCCCCATAACGTTATGCTGTCCTGACATTAAAGGCAACAAAAGCCCAGAAATAATGTTTAAAAAAAAGAAGTGCAGGTTTGTCAGTGTTAATGAGAAATGAATCTACGTGGATACATGATGCAGTGACTCATGAATATTCAAAGACTCTGCGGTGTAACTGGCTCATTGATGGGACTCAACATCCCATAATAGCTCCATGTGAGAATAAGGAGATTACATGAAGTCATTTCACAGCAGTTAAATGAACCTCAGCCTAATATTGACAGAATGAAGTCAGTAGAAACAAAACTTTTACCAGTGTGTTTAATATCTGTGTGTTTGATGTTGAGTTTGTGCCCAGTGTGTTTGGGCTCCATCACATTACAGCTGAATGAATTATATTCAAATATATGAACACTGTTAAGATAGAAACATGTTTCTGTATGTTAGACACATGACCTCATCACATGACATCACATCAATCATATATATATATATATATATATATATATATATATATATGTATATATGTATATATATATATATATGTATATGTATTATAAAATAAATAATAATATTAATAACAATAACAATTATAACAATAATAATACAATTATTTCAACAATTATTTCAAATGCAATCATGTTTTGTTTGGAATAACATTGACCTCAACAAGTTTAGTTGGATTAATTTTTAACAAAGATTAAATAAGGTGAGCACTTTATTGTGGTACAGTTGCAACATGCAGATTATTATCAGGTCATTCAAAACAGCTGAAAACCTTGGCCACAACAAATGTCATACTTACTGTTACATCAGTATAGTTAATTGTAACTACTTAACTATTAAATGAACATAATAATTAGATTGTCATATTGTCAGATGTTTTCTATTATATTTCAGGAACACATGTAAACGCAATATTACACTATTGTACTGGCAACATAAAGAAGGAGACTTGGAGTTCTGTTTTTTGTGAACAAGTTTTTATTCCAGATATCCATATCAATCTCAAAAGTAGAAAAAAAAAACAAAGAAAAAAAATGGAAAAACTGTAAAATAATTTATTTGTTTGGTCTATAAAATGTAAGAAAATGGTATAAAATGTCAACCACTGTTCGATAAATCCCAAGATCCCAAGATGCAGCCTAAAATGTCTTGTTTTATCCCAAACAAATATCATTAAACATTACTGTTACATGTAGAAGTATGTGATCTCAAACAGACATTTCTCATCAACATACCATGGAAATGAACTGCATTTTCCGTATGGTTTTTCAGGTGCCTCTGGATCGTGCTCTCATTTTTTATTTTAAATTTGGGGCAGAGAGGACACCCAAACTCGGATGGTGAAAGGGTTGTGCTGTAAAGCCCTGTGAGGCAAATTGTGATTTATGATATTGGGCTTTATAAATAAAATTGAGTGATGGTGGGCGAGGCACTACAGCTATTTATGTATCCACATGTGTATTAGTGCTCTGCATTACTAAAACATAATACAAATGTATTTTTTGCAGACACCCGAGGCTGTATACGTTATTTATCTGACCCGGTTAACCCTCGGGGGTCACTCATGAGACGACTCTTGTTACTATTTTTAGAATATCTCCGGGGAAAAAAGGCTGTATATAACTTGATTGAGCAGTACAGGGTTGAGGTTATACAAGCATTAATACACAAGGAGACCAGGCGAATCAAAAACCGGGGAAAAACATGGCTTGTGTGCAGCGAGTGTGTGCACAGATGTTTTACACCACAACACACCAAAATGCAGAGGAACACATATTAACCCCGCTGCAAACTACACATCTAAATTAACCAACACATCAAGCGAGGGCAGTAATAGTCTCTGACAAACATTAACATTGTTTACACACAGACACTGATGAAAGGGAGCACAACAGACCTTGAGCAGCTAACTTTAAGTTAATACCAATAATGCCCTCGTTTTTACACAACAAATGTAGCTAAACCCATCTGGTGGTAGTAATTTGTGCATGCTAAGACTGCCCACATAGACGTCCCCTAATGATTCGATACATTACATTAGTGCTAAGTGCCAAACAGAATTTCGTTGTACAATGTACAATGACAATAAAATTGTCTAATTCTAATAATTAAAAGACTCGTTCCCTTACCGCTCTTTCTCTTAGTCGTGCATGTATTGTTTGCATTCTTCTCTTCATCTTTTCCGTTGTCTTCTTTCTCTTCTTCTTTGGCGAATAATACACACACAGAGCAACTTCTGGTATGGATTGGATATATGGCGGCGCCCATGTCCGACATCATGTCTGCAGCTGAGTCCCTCTCGCTAAATAGGCTATTGAAGGGGTCAGGGGATGGGTGTCATGTCTTGTGAAACAGAGATGTGAAATAGTTCAGTTGTGGAACCGCCTTGTTCAATTGCTAGAGGAAAGGCTAACCCAAAAGATTTTTAACTGGGACAGAACTCATAATCATCCTTGGGCAAAAGAGGTTTCTGTATTAACTAATCCTAACCCTTGTATTCCTTTAGCCCTTAGCAGTAATGATTTTATGAGCTTTTTTTAAGGACAAAATTCTAACTATTAGAGGGAAAATTCATGACCTCCTGTCCTCAGATAGTACCTATCTATCAAAATGTTTGACTGTAAACGGTACTGTAAACATATACATGCAAATTCTTGCTAAATAAATCTTCAATGTTCATGAAAAAAATGACAAAACTCTAGAGTCATGGTATATGATGTTTGGCAAATTTCAGAATTTTATTTCAAAAACTGAATTTTTGACAGCATTTTGAATTTTGCTCTAATGTGAACAATTGGAGTCAATGTAAAAATGACATTTTAAACATCAATTTTCCACTTATGGAGCAAATCAATCATTGTTAAAATAAATTACCAACATCTCCATACTGTCTAGATGCAATATGTGTATTTTCAGATTTTTGTTTCAATAACTGAATTTTTTTTTTTTTAAGGGCCGTCCACACCAAGAACTATAACTATAAATATAACTATAAATATACAGTTTTAAAAATTGTTCTAAACTCAAGTGTTTGGCAGCGTCCACACTACAACTATAACGACAACGATAGTGGTGGACGATATCGTTTGGATCTCTTTCAGAGCGATTTGATGAACGATAGAAACACTGACAGCCAATCAAAATCCATCCGAAATGACAGGTCAAGACGTTCATCACATCACATATACCCACTAAGAAAGCTCCAGGATTTCCATACACCCACTTAAAAATGTGCAAAGATCCGTAACAATATAGTTTTGTGACAGAACCTTAACTTCAGTGATTTTGTTTTGCAAATACCGGGTAAATAACTGCAATAAAATACATTTTGCAGGGGAATGTCTCCTCTTTTCCCCTCCATTCATAAAATTCAGGAGCCAGGATGAAGTTACTGAGGGGGGCAAATCTTTATTATGCAACATAGGTTCACACAGTGAGTTACAAAGAGCGCGCAGCCGTGCGTAATTGTCGCACGTAATGACAGCTCGTCACCGGTGAAACAAACTGCATGTCTTCATTCATGTTTGTCTCATGACAGATGGAGCTTACAGACAGACAGACAGGTGGAGCAAGCGGCAAATTGGTTTTCTTTTTCTGTCTCGCAACATACAGCAATAACAGGTCAATAATATCCATGTTATCCATCACTCTGCTCCCCTGCCGACCGCACCGAGCAGTGTGTGTTTGGCGTAACCTAGCAACACGACGATATGTTCATTGGTGTGGATGCTGCCATTGTTATCGTTATAGTTAACGTTACAGTTATCTTTCTTGGTGTGGACGGCCCTTTACAGTGGTTTGAAATCTGCTTTTCCATGCATGGATGGCTGCTAAACCTGCACGTCTGGGTTAGTCAATTTGTGAAGCTACACATGAATTGTCACTAACCAATTAGCTCAGTGAGATAGAAATTGATTCTTAGTCTCAGAGGTTGTGGGTTCAGTTCCAATTCTTTTGCTTGTTGCTCAGAATTGCCTAAAAATGCCCGGACCCGACCCATCGCTGAGCAGCAGCTATAATTTAGATTGCTTCGCTTCAAGAATTGACCGCAGTGATTTCTTCATCGAAATCATCAACGTGTCTCTTAGACCCCATCCCAACTAGGCTACTCAAGGAGGTCTTACCTTTGTTCTTTGTTCTTCTGTTCTTTATTAGTGTGAATGCTAAAGGCATTCACACTATTGTTCTTCTGGAATTTTTTATTAGTGTGAATGCTAAAGGCATTCACACTATTGTTCTTCTGGAATTTTTTATTATTATTCCTGATTCCGTACGTTTTTCGGCACCTATCTCCTCCTACAAATCTTGTGCTACAGAAACCATTCAAGTATCAAAATGTGCAGCTTCTTAAGGACATTACTGCTTGTATTTTTCTTTTGTCTACCTTTTATACTTTTGGAAATATTCAGCTTTTTCTGCAAAATTTCCCCCATTCATCCTTATGGGGAATTTGTCAAATTTCAATCTGCTATAACTTCGGCATACTTTCAGCTATTCAAACCATTCAACCATTGAAATGTTCAGCTTTTTCAGCTCTTTCAACCTTTCAACTTTTTCAGCAATTCAGCTTTTTCTGCAAATAATTTAACATTGCCGCTTATGGGGAATTTTTCAAATTTCATTCTGCTATAACTTCTGCATACGTTCAGCTATTGAAACCGTTCTACCACTAAAATGTTCAGCTTTTTCAGCTCTTTCAGCCTTTTCAGCTTTTCGGCAGTACATTCAGCAGATTTCGCTTCAAAGTTTAAGGATCTGCTCCTGCTGCAGCATGTCTGCTCATTCAGCATTTTCAACTCCATCAAACATTCAGCTTCATGTTCAGCTACAGAAAGTGTTCAGCTATCAATATGTTCAATTTTGTAAGCTCTTCCAGCCTTGTGCTTTTCATCTTTTCTTTATATTTATTTCATTTCTTTCAAACACTCAACTTCATGTTCAGCAATTAAAATGTTCAACTTTTTCGAGTCTTTCAGCCTCCTTCAACTTTCTGCCCTCTTAGCTTTTTAAAATATTAATCTTTCTGCCTTTTGAACTCCTTCAAACATTCAGCTTCATTTTCAGCTGCAGAAATTGTTCAGCTATCAATATGTTGATTTTTTTCATTCATTCAACAGATTTCCGAAATCGCTTCAGCCTTTAGCATTCACACTGTATTTCCGCAGGAAATGCAATTTTTCTAGTTATTATTCCTGATTCCGTACGTTTTTCGGCACCTATCTCCTTACAAATCTTGTGCTACAGAAACCATTCAAGTATCAAAATGTGCAGCTTCTTAAGGACATTACTGCTTGTATTTTTCTTTTGTCTACCTTTTATACTTTTGGAAATATTCAGCTTTTTCTGCAAAATTTCCCCATTCATCCTTATGGGGAATTTGTCAAATTTCAATCTGCTATAACTTCGGCATACTTTCAGCTATTCAAACCATTCAACCATTGAAATGTTCAGCTTTTTCAGCTCTTTCAGCCTTCTGCTTTTCAGCTTTTCAACCTTTCAACTTTTTCAGCAATTCAGCTTTTTCTGCAAATAATTTAACATTGCCGCTTATGGGGAATTTTTCAAATTTCATTCTGCTATAACTTCTGCATACGTTCAGCTATTGAAACCGTTCTACACTAAAATGTTCAGCTTTTTCAGCTCTTTCAGCCTTTTCAGCTTTTCGGCAGTACATTCAGCAGATTTCGCTTCAAAGTTTAAGGATCTGCTCCTGCTGCAGCATGTCTGCTCATTCAGCATTTTCAACTCCATCAAACATTCAGCTTCATGTTCAGCTACAGAAAGTGTTCAGCTATCAATATGTTCAATTTTGTAAGCTCTTCCAGCCTTGTGCTTTTCATCTTTTCTTTATATTTATTTTCATTTCTTTCAAACATTCAACTTCATGTTCAGCAATTAAAATGTTCAACTTTTTCGAGTCTTTCAGCCTCCTTCAACTTTCTGCCCTCTTAGCTTTTTAAAATATTAATCTTTCTGCCTTTTGAACTCCTTCAAACATTCAGCTTCATTTTCAGCTGCAGAAATTGTTCAGCTATCAATATGTTGATTCTTTTTTCATTCATTCAACAGATTTCCGAAATCGCTTCAGCCTTTAGCATTCACACTGTATTTCCGCAGGAAATGCAATTTTTCTAGTTATTATTCTTCCGTACCTTTTTTTGACAGCTATCTACTCCTTCATACTTTATGCTATTAAAACCATTCAACTACCAGAATGTTAAGCTCTTTTAGGACATTGATATTCAGCTTTCTAACTTTTATAGTTTTTCACTGTAATTTTTTTTTTTTTAACCATTTTTACAATGGAAGTCTATGAGAGAATTCTTCAAATCCACTTCTACTATTACTTTTACTACTTCTACTAATTCAACTACTACTTCTACTACTGCTACTACTACTTTTACAACTTCTACTACTTCTATTACTTCTACTACTACTTCTACTACTATTTCTACTACTTGTACTACTACTTCTACTACTATTTCTACTATTTCTACTACTTCTCTACTTTCTACCACTAATTCTACTACTATTTCACTACTTCTACTACTACTTCTAGTACTACTTCTACTATTACTTCTACTACTACTTCTACTACTACTATTACTACTACTATTACTACTTCAACTACTTCTACTACTACTTCTAGTACTACTTCTAATAATTCTACTACTACTACTTCTACTACTTCTATACTACTACTACTATTACTACTACTATTACTACTTCAACTACTTCTACTACTACCTCTAGTACTACTTTTACTAATTCTACTACTACTACTTCTAGTATTCCTTCTACTAATTCTACTACTACTTCTACTACTACTTCTACTACTATTTCTACTATTTCTACTACTTCTACTACTACTTCTACCACTAATTCACTACTATTTCTACTACTTCTACTACTTCTACTACTACTTCTAGTACTACTTCTACTATTACTTCTACTACTACTATTACTACTACTACTATTACTACTACTATTACTACTTCTACTACTACTTCTACTACTACTACTACTACTATTACTTCTACACTATTTCTACGACTTCTACTACTACTTCTACCACTAATTCTACAACTATTTCTACTACTTCTACTACTACTTCTAGTACTCCTTCTACTAATTCTACTACTACTTCTACTATACTTCTACTACCACTAATTCTACTACTATTTCTACTACTTCTAGTACTCCTACTAATTCTACTACTACTTCTACTACTTCTACTACTACTTTTACTACTCTACTACTTCTCTACTATTTCTACTACTATTTCTACTACTTCTACTACTACTTCTACAGTAATTCTACTACTATTTCTACTACTTCTACTACTTCTACTACTACTTCTAGTACTACTTCCACTATTACTTCTACTACTACTTCTACTACTACTATTACTACTACTATTACTACTTCAACTACTTCTACTACTACTTCTAGTACTACTTCTACTAATTCTACTACTACTACTTCTATTACTACCTCTAGTACTACTTCTACTACTACTTCTACTACTACTATTACTACTACTACTACTACTACTATTACTTCTACTACTATTTCTACCACTAATTCTACAACTATTCTACTACTTCTACTATTACTTCTAGTGCTCCTTCTACTAATTCTACTACTACTTCTACTACTACTTCTAGCACTAATTCTACTACTATTCTACTACGTCTACTACTACTTCTAGTACTCCTTCTACTAATTTCTACTACTACTTCTACTACTACTTTTACTACTTCTACTACTTCTACTACTATTTCTACTACTATTTCTACACTTCTACCACTGATTCTACCACTATTTCTACTATTTCTACTACTTCTACTACTACTTCTAGTACTACTTCTACTATTACTTCTACTACTACTTCTACTACTATTACTACTACTTTTACTACTACTTCTACACTAATTCTACTACTATTTCTATTACTTCTACTACTACTACTATACTTTACTACTACTTCTACTACTACCGCCACTCCTTTTTCCTTTTAGCTTCCATTTCTGCCACTTTTACATGTTTCAGCTTCCACATTTTTCAGCATTACACTGCATTTTATGTGAGATTCATGCATTTTTAGCAGCGTTTTTCAAATTCTTTTCAGCAATGAGCATTCCCACTGCATTTTCGCTAGGAAATGCAATTTTTTCTAGTTAGTGGAATGCAATAGCATTCCCACTATTGTTCTTCTGTTCTTTATTATTATTATTCTTCTTCCGTACCTTTTTTGACAGCTATCTACTCCTTCATACTTTATGCTATTAAAACCATTCAACTACCAGAATGTTAAGCTCTTTTAGGACATTGATGCTATTACTTTTCAGCTTTCTAACTTTTATAGTTTTTACACTGTAAAACTTTTTTTAAACCAATTTTACAATGGAAGTCTATGAGAGAATTCTTCAAACCACTTCTACTATTACTTTTACTACTTCTACTAATTCTACTACTTCTACTACTGCTACTACTACTTTTACAACTCTACTACTTCTACTACTTCTACTACTACTTCTACTACTATTTCTACTACTTCTACTACTACTTCTACTACTATTTCTACTATTTCTACTACTTCTACTACTACTTCTACTACTATTTCTACTATTTCTACTACTTTACTACTACTTCTACCAGTAATTCTACTACTATTTCTACTACTTCTACTACTACTTCTAGTACTACTTCCACTATTACTTTCTACTACTATTACTACTACTATTACTACTTCAACTACTTCTACTACTACTTCTAGTACTACTTCTACTAATTCTACTACTACTACTTCTATTACTACCTCTAGTACTACTTCTACTACTACTTCTACTACTTCTACTACTACTTCTACTAATTCTACTACTACTTCTACTACTTCTACTACTACTTTTACTACTACTATTACTACTACTACTACTACTACTACTTCAACCACTATTTCTACTACTTCTACTACTACTTCTAGTACTACTTCTACTACTACTATTACTACTACTATTACTACTTCAACTACTTCTACTACTACTTCTAGTACTACTTCCACTATTACTTCTACAACTACTTCTACTACTACTATTACTACTACTTATTACTACTTCAACTACTTCTACTACTACTTCTAGTACTACTTCTACTAATTCTACTACTACTACTTCTATTACTACCTCTAGTACTACTTCTACTACTACTTCTACTACTACTTCTAGTACTACTTCTTCTAATTCTACTACTACTTCTACTACTTCTACTACTACTTTTACTACTACTATTACTACTACTACTACTACTACTTCAACCACTATTCTACTACTTCTACTACTACTTCTACTACTACTTTTACTACTACTTTTACTACTTCTACTACTTCTACTACTACTTCTACACTACTACTTCTACCACTAATTCTACTACTATTTCTACTACTTCTACTACTACTTCTAGTACTACTTCTACTAATTCTACTACTACTTCTACTACTTCTACTACTATTTCTACTATTTCTACTACTTCTACTACTACTTCTAGTATACTTCTACTATTACTTCTACTACTACTTCTACTACTATTACTACTACTTTTACTACTACTTCTACCACTAATTCTACTACTATTTCTATTACTTCTACTACTACTACTACTACTTTTACTACTACTTCTACTACTACCGCCACTCCTTTTTCCTTTTACTAGCTTCCATTTCTGCCACTTTTACATGTTTCAGCTTCCACATTTTTCAGCATTACACTGCATTTTATGTGAGATTCATGCATTTTTAGCAGCGTTTTTCAAATTCTTTTCAGCAATGAGCATTCCCACTGCATTTTCGCTAGGAAATGCAATTTTTTCTAGTTAGTGGGAATGCAATAGCATTCCCACTTTGTTCTTCTGTTCTTTATTATTATTATTCTTCTTCCGTACCTTTTTTGACAGCTATCTACTCCTTCATACTTTATGCTATTAAAACCATTCAACTACCAGAATGTTAAGCTCTTTTAGGACATTGATGCTATTACTTTTCAGCTTTCTAACTTTTATAGTTTTTACACTGTAAAACTTTTTTTAAACCAATTTTTACAATGGAAGTCTATGAGAGAATTCTTCAAACCCATTCTACTATTACTTTTACTACTTCTACTATTCTACTACTACTTCTACTACTGCTACTACTACTTTTACAACTTCTACTACTTCTACTACTTCTACTACTACTTCTACTACTATTTCTACTACTTCTACTACTACTTCTACTATTTCTACTATTTCTACTACTTCTACTACTACTTCTACTACTATTTCTACTATTTCTACTACTTCTACTACTACTTCTACCAGTAATTCTACTACTATTTCTACTACTTCTACTACTACTTCTAGTACTACTTCCACTATTACTTCTACTACTACTATTACTACTACTATTACTACTTCAACTACTTCTACTACTACTTCTAGTACTACTTCTACTAATTCTACTATACTACTACTTCTATTACTACCTCTAGTACTACTTCTACTACTTACTTCTACTACTACTTCTAGTACTACTTCTACTAATTCTACTACTACTTCTACTACTTCTACTACTACTTTTACTACTACTATTACTACTACTACTACTACTACTACTTCAACCACTATTTCTACTACTTCTACTACTACTTCTAGTACTACTTTACTACTACTATTACTACTACTATTACTACTTCAACTACTTCTACTACTACTTCTAGTACTACTTCCACTATTACTTCTACTACTACTTCTACTACTACTATTACTACTACTATTACTACTTCAACTACTTCTACTACTACTTCTAGTACTACTTCTACTAATTCTACTACTACTACTTCTATTACTACCTCTAGTACTACTTCTACTACTACTTCTACTACTACTTCTAGTACTACTTCTTCTAATTCTACTACTACTTCTACTACTTCTACTACTACTTTTACTACTACTATTACTACTACTACTACTACTACTTCAACCACTATTTCTACTACTTCTACTACTACTTCTACTACTACTTTTACTACTACTTTTACTACTTCTACTACTTCTACTACTACTTCTACTACTACTTCTACCACTAATTCTACTACTATTTCTACTACTTCTACTACTACTTCTAGTACTACTTCTACTAATTCTACTACTACTTCTACTACTTCTACTACTATTTCTACTATTTCTACTACTTCTACTACTACTTCTAGTACTACTTCTACTATTACTTCTACTACTACTTCTACTACTATTACTACTACTTTTACTACTACTTCTACCACTAATTCTACTACTATTTCTATTACTTCTACTACTACTACTACTACTTTTACTACTACTTCTACTACTACCGCCACTCCTTTTTCCTTTTACTAGCTTCCATTTCTGCCACTTTTACATGTTTCAGCTTCCACATTTTTCAGCATTACACTGCATTTTATGTGAGATTCATGCATTTTTAGCAGCGTTTTTCAAATTCTTTTCAGCAATGAGCATTCCCACTGCATTTTCGCTAGGAAATGCAATTTTTTCTAGTTAGTGGGAATGCAATAGCATTCCCACTATTGTTCTTCTGTTCTTTATTATTATTATTCTTCTTCCGTACCTTTTTTGACAGCTATCTACTCCTTCATACTTTATGCTATTAAAACCATTCAACTACCAGAATGTTAAGCTCTTTTAGGACATTGATGCTATTACTTTTCAGCTTTCTAACTTTTATAGTTTTTACACTGTAAAACTTTTTTTAAACCAATTTTTACAATGGAAGTCTATGAGAGAATTCTTCAAACCCACTTCTACTATTACTTTTACTACTTCTACTAATTTCTACTACTTCTACTACTGCTACTACTACTTTTACAACTTCTACTACTTCTACTACTTCTACTACTACTTCTACTACTATTTCTACTACTTCTACTACTACTTTACTACTATTTCTACTATTTCTACTACTTCTACTACTACTTCTACTACTATTTCTACTATTTCTACTACTTCTACTACTACTTCTACCAGTAATTCTACTACTATTTCTACTACTTTCTACTACTACTTCTAGTACTACTTCCACTATTACTTCTACTACTACTATTACTACTACTATTACTACTTCAACTACTTCTACTACTACTTCTAGTACTACTTCTACTAATTCTACTACTACTACTTCTATTACTACCTCTAGTACTACTTCTACTACTACTTCTACTACTACTTCTAGTACTACTTCTACTAATTCTACTACTACTTCTACTACTTCTACTACTACTTTTACTACTACTATTACTACTACTACTACTACTACTACTTCAACCACTATTTCTACTACTTCTACTACTACTTCTAGTACTACTTCTACTACTACTATTACTACTACTATTACTACTTCAACTACTTCTACTACTACTTCTAGTACTACTTCCACTATTACTTCTACTACTACTTCTACTACTACTATTACTACTACTATTACTACTTCAACTACTTCTACTACTACTTCTAGTACTACTTCTACTAATTCTACTACTACTACTTCTATTACTACCTCTAGTACTACTTCTACTACTACTTCTACTACTACTTCTAGTACTACTTCTTCTAATTCTACTACTACTTCTACTACTTCTACTACTACTTTTACTACTACTATTACTACTACTACTACTACTACTTCAACCACTATTTCTACTACTTCTACTACTACTTCTACTACTACTTTTACTACTACTTTTACTACTTCTACTACTTCTACTACTACTTCTACTACTACTTCTACCACTAATTCTACTACTATTTCTACTACTTCTACTACTACTTCTAGTACTACTTCTACTAATTCTACTACTTCTACTACTTCTACTACTATTTCTACTATTTCTACTACTTCTACTACTACTTCTAGTACTACTTCTACTATTACTTCTACTACTACTTCTACTACTATTACTACTACTTTTACTACTACTTCTACCACTAATTCTACTACTATTTCTATTACTTCTACTACTACTACTACTACTTTTACTACTACTTCTACTACTACCGCCACTCCTTTTTCCTTTTACTAGCTTCCATTTCTGCCACTTTTACATGTTTCAGCTTCCACATTTTTCAGCATTACACTGCATTTTATGTGAGATTCATGCATTTTTAGCAGCGTTTTTCAAATTCTTTTCAGCAATGAGCATTCCCACTGCATTTTCGCTAGGAAATGCAATTTTTTCTAGTTAGTGGGAATGCAATAGCATTCCCACTATTGTTCTTCTGTTCTTTATTATTATTATTCTTCTTCCGTACCTTTTTTGACAGCTATCTACTCCTTCATACTTTATGCTATTAAAACCATTCAACTACCAGAATGTTAAGCTCTTTTAGGACATTGATGCTATTACTTTTCAGCTTTCTAACTTTTATAGTTTTTACACTGTAAAACTTTTTTTAAACCAATTTTTACAATGGAAGTCTATGAGAGAATTCTTCAAACCCACTTCTACTATTACTTTTACTACTTCTACTAATTCTACTACTACTTCTACTACTGCTACTACTACTTTTACAACTTCTACTACTTCTACTACTTCTACTACTACTTCTACTACTTCTACTACTACTTCTACTACTATTTCTACTATTTCTACTACTTCTACTACTACTTCTACTACTATTTCTACTATTTCTACTACTTCTACTACTACTTCTACCAGTAATTCTACTACTATTTCTACTACTTCTACTACTACTTCTAGTACTACTTCCACTATTACTTCTACTACTACTATTACTACTACTATTACTACTTCAACTACTTCTACTACTACTTCTAGTACTACTTCTACTAATTCTACTACTACTACTTCTATTACTACCTCTAGTACTACTTCTACTACTACTTCTACTACTACTTCTAGTACTACTTCTACTAATTCTACTACTACTTCTACTACTTCTACTACTACTTTTACTACTACTATTACTACTACTACTACTACTACTTCAACCACTATTTCTACTACTTCTACTACTACTTCTAGTACTACTTCTACTACTACTATTACTACTACTATTACTACTTCAACTACTTCTACTACTACTTCTAGTACTACTTCCACTATTACTTCTACTACTACTTCTACTACTACTATTACTACTACTATTACTACTTCAACTACTTCTACTACTACTTCTAGTACTACTTCTACTAATTCTACTACTACTACTTCTATTACTACCTCTAGTACTACTTCTACTACTACTTCTACTACTACTTCTAGTACTACTTCTTCTAATTCTACTACTACTTCTACTACTTCTACTACTACTTTTACTACTATTACTACTACTACTACTACTACTTCAACCACTATTTCTACTACTTCTACTACTACTTCTACTACTACTTTTACTACTACTTTTACTACTTCTACTACTTCTACTACTACTTCTACTACTACTTCTACCACTAATTCTACTACTATTTCTACTATCTTACTACTACTTCTACTACTACTTCTACTAATTCTACTACTACTTCTACTACTTCTACTACTATTTCTACTATTTCTACTACTTCTACTACTACTTCTACCACTAATTCTACTACTACTTCTACTACTTCTACTACTACTTCTAGTACTACTTCTACTATTACTTCTACTACTACTACTACTACTACAACTTTTACTACTACTTCTAGTACTACTTCTACTACTTCTACTATTACTTCTACTACTATTTCTACTATTTCTACTACTTCTACTACTACTTCTACCACTAATTCTACTACTATTTCTACTACTTCTACTACTACTTCTAGTACTACTTCTACTACTTCTACTACTACGTCTCCTACTTCTACTACTATTTCTACTACTTCTACTACTACTTCTACGACTATTTCTACTATTTCTACTACTTCTACAACTAATTCTACTACTATTTCTACTACTTCTACTACTTCTACTACTACTTCTAGTACTACTTCTACTATTACTTCTACTGCTACTACTACTACTTCTACTACTACTTCTACTACTATTTCTACTATTTCTACTACTTCTACTACTACTTCTACCACTACTTCTAGTACTACTTCTACTATTACTTCTACTACTACTACTACTACTTTTACTACTACTTCTACTACTACCGCCACTCCTTTTTACTTTTACTAGCTTCCATTTCTGCCACTTTTACATGTTTCAGCTTCCACATTTTTCAGCATTACACTGCATTTTATGTGAGATTCATGCATTTTTAGCAGCGTTTTTCAAATTCTTTTCAGCAATGAGCATTCCCACTGCATTTTCGCTAGGAAATGCAATTTTTTTCTAGTTAGTGGGAATGCAATAGCATTCCCACTATTGTTCTTCTGTTCTTTATTATTATTATTCTTCTTCCGTACCTTTTTTGACAGCTATCTACTCCTTCATACTTTATGCTATTAAAACCATTCAACTACCAGAATGTTAAGCTCTTTTAGGACATTGATGCTATTACTTTTCAGCTTTCTAACTTTTATAGTTTTTACACTGTAAAACTTTTTTTAAACCAATTTTTACAATGGAAGTCTATGAGAGAATTCTTCAAACCCACTTCCACTATTACTTTTACTACTTCTACTAATTCTACTACTACTTCTACTACTGCTACTACTACTTTTACAACTTCTACTACTTCTACTACTTCTACTACTTCTACTACTATTTCTACTACTTCTACTACTACTTCTACTACTATTTCTACTATTTCTACTACTTCTACTACTACTACTATTTCTACTATTTCTACTACTTCTACTACTACTTCTACCAGTAATTCTACTACTATTTCTACTACTTCTACTACTACTTCTAGTACTACTTCCACTATTACTTCTACTACTACTATTACTACTACTATTACTACTTCAACTACTTCTACTACTACTTCTAGTACTACTTCTACTAATTCTACTACTACTACTTCTATTACTACCTCTAGTACTACTTCTACTACTACTTCTAGTACTACTTCTACTAATTCTACTACTACTTCTACTACTTCTACTACTACTTTACTACTACTATTACTACTACTACTACTACTACTACTTCAACCACTATTTCTACTACTTCTACTACTACTTCTAGTACTACTTCTACTACTACTATTACTACTATTACTACTTCAACTACTTCTACTACTACTTCTAGTACTACTTCCACTATTACTTCTACTACTACTTCTACTACTATTACTACTACTATTACTACTTCAACTACTTCTACTACTACTTCTAGTACTACTTCTACTAATTCTACTACTACTACTTCTATTACTACCTCTAGTACTACTTCTACTACTACTTCTACTACTACTTCTAGTACTACTTCTTCTAATTCTACTACTACTTCTACTACTTCTACTACTACTTTTACTACTACTATTACTACTACTACTACTACTACTTCAACCACTATTTCTACTACTTCTACTACTACTACTACTTTTACTACTACTTTTACTACTTCTACTACTTCTACTACTACTTCTACTACCACTTCTACCACTAATTCTACTACTATTTCTACTTCTACTACTACTTCTAGTACTACTTCTACTAATTCTACTACTACTTCTACTACTTCTACTACTATTTCTACTATTTCTACTACTTCTACTACTACTTCTACCACTAATTCTACTACTACTTCTACTACTTCTACTACTACTTCTAGTACTACTTCTACTATTACTTCTACTACTACTACTACTACTACAACTTTTACTACTACTTCTAGTACTACTTCTACTACTTCTACTATTACTTCTACTACTATTTCTACTATTTCTACTACTTCTACTACTACTTCTACCACTAATTCTACTACTATTTCTACTACTTCTACTACTACTTCTAGTACTACTTCTACTACTTCTACTACTACGTCTCCTACTTCTACTACTATTTCTACTACTTCTACTACTACTTCTACGACTATTTCTACTATTTCTACTACTTCTACAACTAATTCTACTACTATTTCTACTACTTCTACTACTTCTACTACTACTTCTAGTACTACTTCTACTATTACTTCTACTGCTACTACTACTACTTCTACTACTACTTCTACTACTATTTACTACTTCTACTACTACTTCTACCACTACTTCTAGTACTACTTCTACTATTACTTCTACTACTACTACTACTACTTTTACTACTACTTCTACTACTACCGCCACTCCTTTTTCCTTTTACTAGCTTCCATTTCTGCCACTTTTACATGTTTCAGCTTCCACATTTTTCAGCATTACACTGCATTTTATGTGAGATTCATGCATTTTTAGCAGCGTTTTTCAAATTCTTTTCAGCAATGAGCATTCCCACTGCATTTTCGCTAGGAAATGCAATTTTTTTCTAGTTATTATTATTATTCATCTTCCGTACCTTTTTTGACAGCTATCTACTCCTTCATACTTTATGCTATTAAAACCATTCAACTACCAGAATGTTAAGCTCTTTTAGGACATTGATGCTATTACTTTTCAGCTTTCTAACTTTTATAGTTTTTACACTGTAAGACTTTTTTTCAACCAATTTTTACAATGGAAGTCTATGAGAGAATTCTTCAAACCCACTTCTACTATTACTTTTACTACTTCTACTAATTCTACTACTACTTCTACTACTGCTACTACTTTACAACTTCTACTACTTCTACTACTATTTCTACTACTTCTACTACTACTTCTACTACTATTTCTACTACTTCTACTACTACTTCTACTACTATTTCTACTATTTCTACTACTTCTACTACTACTTCTACCTATTCTACTACTATTTCTACTACTTCTACTATACTATATACTTCTACTATTACTTCTACTATACTTCTACTACTTCTACTACTACTTTACTACTTCTACTACTACTTCTACTACTTCTACTACTACTTCTACTTCTACTACTACTAATACTACTTTACTACTACTTCTACCACTAATTCTACTACTATATCTACTACTTCTACTACTACTTCTAGTACTACTTCTACTAATTCTACTACTACTTCTACTACTACTTTTTACTACTATTACTACTACTACTACTACTATTACTTCTACTACTATTTCTACTACTTCTACTACTACTTCAACCACTATTTCTACTATTTCTACTACTACTTCTAGTACTACTTCTACTAATTCTACTGCTACTTCTACTACTTCTACTACTACTTTCACTACTTCTACTACTATTTCTACTACTTCTACTACTATTTCTACTATTTCTACTACTTCTACTACTACTTCTACTACTATTTCTACTAATTCTACTACTACTTATACTACTATTTCTACTCTTTCTACTACTTCTACTACTACTTCTACCACTAATTCGACTACTATTTCTACTACTTCTACTACTTCTACTACTACTTCTAGTACTACTACTTCTACTACTACTATTACTACTACTACTATTACTACTTCAACTACTTCTACTACTACTTCTAGTACTACTTCTACTAATTGTACTACTACTTTTACTAGTACTTCCACTACTTCTACTACTGTTTCTACTACTTCTACTTCAACCACTAATTCTACTACTATTTCTACTACTTCTACTACTTCAACTACTACTTCTAGTACTACTTCTACTAATTCTACTACTACTTCTTCTACTACTTCTACTATTACTTCTACTACTATTTCTACTATTTCTACTACTTCTACTACTACTTCTACCACTAATTCTACTACTATTTCTACTGCTACTACTACTACTTCTAGTACTACTTCTACTATTACTACTACTACTACTTTTACTACTACTTCTACTACTACCGCCACTCCTTTTTACTTTTACTAGCTTCCATTTCTGCCACTTTTACATGTTTCAGCTTCCACATTTTTCAGCATTACACTGCATTTTATGTGAGATTCATGCATTTTTAGCAGCGTTTTTCAAATTCTTTTCAGCAATGAGCATTCCCACTGCATTTTCGCTAGGAAATGCAATTTTTTCTAGTTATTATTATTATTCTTCTTCCGTACCTTTTTTGACAGCTATCTACTCCTTCATACTTTATGCTATTAAAACCATTCAACTACCAGAATGTTAAGCTCTTTTAGGACATTGCTGCTATTAATTTTCAGTTTAGTTTTTACACTGTAAAACTTTTTTTTAACCAATTTTTACAATGGAAGTCGATGAGAGAATTCTTCAAACCCACTTCTACTATTACTTTTACTACTTCTACTAATTCTACTACTACTTCTACTACTGCTACTACTACTTTTACTACTACTACTACTATTTCTACTACTTCTACTACTATTTCTACCACTAATTCTACTACTATTTCTACTACTTCTACTATTACTTCTACTACTACTTTTACTACTTCTACTATTTCTACTACTTCTACTACTACTTCTACTACTATTTCTACTACTTCTACTGCTACTTCTACCACTAATTCTACTACTATTTCTACTACTTCTACTACTTCTACTACTACTTCTAGTACTACTTCTACTAATTCTACTACTACTTCTACTACTTCTACTACTACTTTTACTACTTCTACTACTACTTCTACTACTTCTACTACTACTACTACTACCACTATTACTTCTACTACTATTTCATCTACTTCTACTACTACTTTTACTACTTCTACTATTATTTCTACTACTTCTACCACTAATTCTACTACTAGTTCTACTACTTCTACTACTTCTACTACTACTTCTAGTACTACTTCTACTATTACTTCGACTACTACTTCTACTACTACTATTACTTCTTCTACTACTATTACTTCTACTACTATTTCTACTATTTCTACTACTTCTACTACTACTTCTACCACTAATTCTACTACTATTTCTACTACTTCTACTACTACTTCTAGTACTACTTCTACTAATTCTACTATTACTTCTAGTACTACTTCTACTATTACTTCTACTACTACTTCTACTACTACTTCTACTACTTCTACTACTACTATTACTACTACTACTACTACTACTACTACTACTATTTCTACTATTTCTACTACTTCTACTACCACTTCTACCACTAATTCTACTATTTCTACTACTTCTACTACTACTTCTAGTACTACTTCTACTAATTCTACTACTACTTCTACTACTACTTCTACCACTAATTCTACTACTATTTCTACTACTTCTACTACTTCTACTACTACTTCTACTATTACTTCTACTACTACTTCTACTACTACTTCTACTACTTCTACTACTACTATTACTACTACTACTACTATTACTTCTACTACTATTTCTACTACTTCTACTACTATTACTACTACTACTATTTCTACTACTTCTACTACTACTTCTAGTACTACTCCTACTAATTCTACTACCACTTCTACTACTTCTACTACTACTTTTACTACTACTTCCACTAATTCTACTACTGTTTCTACTACTTCTACTACTACTTCTAGTACTACTTCTACCACTAATTCTACTACTATTTTTACTACTTCTACTACTTCTACTACTACTTCTACCACAAATTCTACTACTATTTCTACTACTTCTACTACTTCTACTACTACTTCTATTACTACTTCTACTAATTCTACTACTACTTCTACTACTTCTACTACTACTTTTACTACTTCTACTACTATTTCTACTACTTCTACTACTACTTTTACTACTTCTACTACTATTTCTGTTACTTCTACTACTACTTCTACTATTTCTACTATTTTTACTATTTCTACTACTTCTACTACTACTTCTACCACTAATTCTACTACTATTTCTACTACTTCTACTACTTCTACTACTACTTCTACTACTTCTACTACTACTATTACTACTTCTACTACTATTACTATTACTATTACAACTATTACTTTTCTCTTACTATGACTTCTACTGCTACTAATTTTACTATTATTACTATTACTTCTCTTACTATTAATTCTTCTATTACTATTACTTTTACTACTACTACTACTTTTACTACTATTACTTCTATTACTATTACTTCTTCTATTACTACTACTACTACTTTTACTATTACTATTACTTCTCTTACTATTACTTCTTCTACTACTATTACTTCTTCTACTACTATTACTTCTACTGCTACTAGTTTTACTACTATTATTATTGCTTCTATTACTATTACTTCTTCTATTACTATTGCTACTACTACTATTACTTTTACTACTAAGACTACATTTACTACTATTACTATTACTATATTACTATTACTTCTTCTATTACTATTACTACTTTTACTACTATTGCTATTACTTCTATTACTATTACTTCTTCTATTACTGCTACTTTTATTCTTCTATTACTATTACTTTTACTACATCTTCTACTTCTACTACTACTTCTAGTACTACTTCTACTATTACTTCTACTACTACTACTTCTACTACTTCTACTTCTACTATTACTTCTACTACTACTACTTCTACTACTTCTACTTGATACCATGGTGCAGAAGGCAGGAATACCAGGTTTTTCAGGGTGTTTAGAGCACACTAGCATGATCTGGCACCAGATTCAGGCAGCGAAGATTAACAAAAGGGACCTACATGTAGTATTTTTAGATCTTGCAAATGCATTTGGTTCAGTACCCCACAGCCTAATTTGGAGTGCGTTTGATTACTTCAGAGTGCCACAGTTAGTTGTTAACTTAGTGAAAGCATACTTTCAGGATATTAGGTTGTGTCTAAGTACGGCAGATTTCACAACAGGTTGGCAGAGGCTAGAAATAGGCATCATGGCAGGGTGTACAATTTCTCCATTAGCATTTACTATGGCGATGGAAGTAATCATCAGGGCTTCTAAGTGGGTGGTAGGTGGAGAGAGACGGCAGAACGGGTTGCATCTTCCACCAGTTAGGGCTTACATGGATGACATGACACTGGTGACCACAACAATGCCATGTACAAAGAGGCTACTAGAGAAGATAAATAAGAACCTGAAGTGGGCCAGCATGAAGATCAAGCCTAGTAAATCTAGAAGCATCTCGATATGTAGAGGGAAGTTAAGTGATAGGAAGTTTGTCATAGATGATGAGGACATCCCAACAATTAGGGAAAAGTCAGTGAAGAGTTTAGGTAGGTGGTACAATGTAGAGTTGAATGATAAGGAACAGGTGGTGACATTTAGAAAAGAGGTGGCTGAAGGATTGAATAGAATAGATAAATCAGAGCTTCCAGGAAAATTGAAGTTGTGGTGTTTGCAGTTTGGACTATATCCCAGGTTAATGTGGCCATTGTCAGTTTATGAAATCCCAATATCTGTTGTGGAGAGAATTGAAAGGTCGGTTAGCTCCTATATTAGGAAGTGGTTGGGCGTTCCTAGGTGCCTAAGTAGTGTTGCATTGTATGGAAAAGGGATACTTCAACTGCCAGTATCTAGTTTGACAGAGGAATTTAAATGTACTAAGGTCAGGACAGAGCTTTTGTTGTCTGGGAGTAAGGACGTAGTAGTTAGCAGTGTGGTTCCAAATCCAACCAAGGGGAGGAAGTGGAACCCAAGAACGGCAGTTCAGCAGGCAGAGGCAGCTCTTAGGCATGCGGAGATTGTAGGTAATGTTCAGTTTGGCCGGGGAGGCCTGGGGCTTGGCTCAGGCAAACCGGTCTGGAATACAGCAGGTCCCAAAGATAAAAGAAAGCTGGTTGTGGAACAGATACGTAGACAGGAGGAGATAGTAAGGGGTGCAAAGGTAGTGGCCCAGGCTAAACAGGGACAGTGGTTGAATTGGGAAAGTGTAGAGAAGAGGAGGCTTAGTTGGAGGGACCTGTGGAGTATGGAGGAGAATAGTATTAAATTCCTGGTAGGGGCTACATATGATGTGCTACCAACTCCCCAGAACCTAAAACTGTGGGTAAATGAGGACCCATCATGCCCATTGTGTTCAGGTACGGCAACCTTAAAGCATATTTTGTCAGGCTGTAAGGTTAGTTTGTCACAAGGCCGATATACATGGCGACATAACCAGGTGTTGAGATGTTTAGCTGCAGGAATTGAAGGGAAACGAAGAGAGGTCAATTCAGAAGGTTATAAAGATAGGAATTTAGCAATTCAGTTTGTCCGTGAGGGAGAGAAATACAGAAGGGATAAGTTAGTAAGAGGCAGGGGTGTGGCCGCCTAGTAGGTGCTTGTGATTGGGAAATGCAGGTAGATTTAGGGGGAAAGCTTGTTGTTCCCCAGGAAATAGTTTGTACTAAGCAGAGGCCTGACATAGTGTTGTGGTCATTGAGTCAACGGATAGTTTATTTCATTGAACTGACAGTTCCTTTCGAAGACTCAGTGGAAGAAGCTTATGAAAGAAAAAAGCTTAGATATGCAGATTTAGGAGCAGAAGCTGAGCAGCGAGGATGGAAGACTAGGATTTGTCCAGTGGAAGTGGGGTGTAGGGGATTTATAGCAAGATCAGCTATCTCACTCCTGGGGGAACTCGGAGTGCGGGGACAGAGTTTGAAGAAGACAGTGAAGGAAATGTCAGATGAAGCCATGAGAAGCAGCAAGTTCATTTACTACAGAAGGAATAATGTTAGTTGGGGGCCAGCAGGGGGAACTACTAAGCAGGGCACATAACTCCTTGAGATCTGGTGGAGAGATCCACTTCCTGTCAGGAGGAAATCCAGGAAGAGGAAGGCTATTTAAGTGTGGGAGTGGCCTATTTGAATCCATTTTGTTTGAGGCCATGCAGCAGGGTGAGTGTGTTTGCTGATCCTGTGAGTGTATTTATCTCCTTTAACTTTAACTTATGTTAAGTAGTGTGTGAATTAGAGTGTGAATTAGGGCTGTGAAAGCCATGTGTTAGTAAAGAGGAAGAGGAAGGTTATTTAAGTGTGGGTGTGGCCTAGTCGAATACATTTGGTGGCCATTTTGAAGCCATGCGGCAGGGTGAGTGTGTTTGCTGATCCTGTGAGTTCATTTATCTCCTTTAACTTTAGCTTACACTGTAGTTATGTTATGTAGTGTGTGAATTAGAGTATGGTGAAAGTGCTAGGAAAGGTGGCGGTGTTGTTTGGGCTGTGAAAGCCACGTGTAAATAAAGAGGAAGAGGAAGGTTATTTAAGTGTGGGAGTGGCCTAGTTGAATTAATTTTGTTTGAGGCCATGCAGCAGGTGGGGAGGTAGACTGTACTGCCTAACCCGGCGGGGGAGGGTGATAGCCTAGCAAGGCTTCCTTCCCTGGGTCTACCTCCTGTGTGGTAGTATAGGTAAGGTAAAGGAGGTTGTGTGGTCAGTGTGTGGAGCAGTGAGACCTGGCATTAGGGGAGTGTCTCTGGGACGCCAGAGTTCACTGTCTAGCCTCCTGGAGGTGTCGTGGGACCAACTAGACGAAACACTGGTGAAAGGAGGTTCCCACCCGATGACCCCAAAGACATGTTAGTTATCACTGCTCATTGGTCTGTATAGTTAAGCCTTGCCATAATAGCGTATCATAGGGTTTAAGAGAGTATTCACTGAGTGTTGATCCTCTTCTAGAGCACAAACTTCTTGTGTTTATTTGAATACTTCTACTATTACTACTACTACTACTATTACTATTACTACTCTTACTATTACAACTATTACTTTTTCTCTTACTATGACTTCTACTGCTACTAATTTTACTACTATTACTTCTCTTAGTATTAATTCTTCTATTACTATTACTTTTACTACTACTACTACTACTTTTACTACTATTACTTCTATTACTATTACTTCTTCTATTACTTTTAGTACTACTACTATTACTACTTTTACTATTATTACTAGTACTTATATCACTATTACTTCTTCTATTACTACTACTACTACTTTAACTATTACTATTACTTCTCTTACTATTACTTCTTCTACTATTATTACTTCTACTGCTACTAGTTTTACTACTATTATTTTTGCTTCTATTACTATTACTTCTTCTATTACTATTGCTACTACTACTATTACTTTTACTACTAAGACTACATTTACTACTATTACTATTACTATATTACTATTACTTCTTCTATTACTATTACTACTTTTACTACTATTGCTATTACTTCTATTACTATTACTTCTTCTATTACTGCTACTTTTATTCTTCTATTACTATTACTTTTACTACATCTTCTACTTCTACTACTACTTCTACTACTTCTACCACTAATTCTCCTACTATTTCTACTACTTCTACCACTAATTCAACTACTATTTCTACTACTTCTACTACTATTTCTACTACTTCTACTACTTCTTCTACTACTGCTACTACTACTTTTACTACTACTTCTACTACTACCGCCACTCCTTTTTCCTTTTACTAGCTTCCATTTCTGCCACTTTTACATGTTTCAGCTTCCACATTTTTCAGCATTACACTGCATTTTATGTGAGATTCATGCATTTTTAGCAGCGTTTTTCAAATTCTTTTCAGCAATGAGCATTCCCACTGCATTTTCGCTAGGAAATGCAATTTTTTCTAGTTGTTCTTGGCCCCAAACAACTCAGAGACTCTTTATCTGATGACAGTTAAACCTCGCGCTGCTGCCCGACGCTGTCGCATCATTAACCCTTCCACTGCTGTTCAGTTCTCGGCCGTTTTCAGTCAGACTCACAACTGTGTCACTGAGTGTATGAACAACGATACGGAGGAGCTTAGCTCTTGGTTTCATTCCACCTGCCAATCCGTTTTAGACACTGTGGCTCCGTTAAAAACCAGGCAGTCTAGGACTAAATCTGAGCCATGGCTGAATGACACAACTCGTGCTGTCAGACGCGAGTGCCGTAGAGCTGAGCGAAAGTGGAAAAGGGACAAACTGCAGGTGTCATTTCAAATTTTAAGGGACTGCTGGCGTCATTATCAGACAACTGTGAAAGATGCTAAAAGGAAATATTTTTCTGATATTATTCTGTCCAACTGTCATAAGCCTCGTGTTTTGTTTAAGACCATTGACTCTGTTCTTAATGCCCCACAAACTGTCTGTATTGAGTCCTCCCCTGCTGTGTGTGAAAATTTTCTTCACTTTTTCATTGATAAGGTTGCCTCCACCAGGGCTTCAATCTCACCCTCTGCATATGACACTTCAGTCTCTGTGCCCTGCTCTACTGTCTTTGACAGGTTTGGGCCTGTGACTCTGTCCTTGTTACAGAAGACTGTTGGTCAGTTGAAGCCCTCAGGTTCTCTGGATGATGTGGTCCCTCCTCAACTATTTAAAGAGGTTCTCCCCACTATAGGGTCATCTGTTCTGACACTTATCAATAGCAGTTTGTCCTCAGGTGTGGTCCCTGAAAATTTCAAACATGCAGTAGTGCAACCTTTGATTAAAAAAACCAGGACTAGATACTGCTGTTCTTGCAAATTACAGGCCTATTTCTAAATTGCCATTTATTTCAAAAATCCTCGAGAAGATAGTTTGCAAACAATTAATGGTTTTTCTGGAAGAGCACAAAATTCTTGAGGTTTTCCAATCTGGTTTTAAAACCTTGCACAGCACTGAATCAGCTCTTTTAAGAGTTTTTAATTATATCTTTTTAGCTACTGACTCTGGTGACTGTGTTATTCTTGTGCTTTTAGATTTGACTGCTGCATTTGACACAGTGGACCATGGACTTTTAATCTCTCGTTTAAAACAGTGGGTGGGTATCAGGGGCACAGCACTAGAGTGGTTCAGGTCATACTTGGCTGATCGAACTTTCTGTGTCAGCCTTGGTGACTCTGTGTCCTCCTCTGCTCGTCTCTCGTGTGGGGTCCCACAGGGCTCAGTCTTAGGCCCTCTTCTCTTCTCTCTCTACTTGCTTCCACTTGGTTCCATACTTAGGAAGCATGGTATTTCTTTCCACTGTTATGCGGATGACAGTCAAATTTATGTCCCTCTCAAAAAGAAAGATGAATATGTAGCTCCTCTTAAAAAGAAGTTAACAAAACAAAGAAAGTTCGCTCCTTGGTATAACTCTGAAACCCGTAAATTAAAACAAATATCGCGAAAGTTTGAAAGGAATTGGCGATTAACCAAACTGGAAGAATCTCGTTTAATCTGGGCAGACAGTCTCAAAACTTATAAGAGGGGCCTCCGCAATGCCAGAGCAAACTATTACTCAGCTTTAATAGAAGAAAACAAAAATAACCCCAGGTTTCTTTTCAGCACTGTAGCCAGGCTGACTGAGAGTCACAGCTCTATTGAGCCTTGTATTCCTTTAGCCCTTAGCAGTAATGATTTTATGAGCTTCTTTAATGACAAAATTCTAACTATTAGAGGCAAAATTCATGACCTCCTGTCCTCAGATAGTACCTATCTAACCTCAAACACAGCTGTAACACCTAATATTTATTTAGATTGCTTCTCCCCAATTTCTCTTCAAGAATTGACCGCAGTGATTTCTTCATCTAAATCATCAACGTGTCTCTTAGACCCCATCCCAACTAGGCTACTCAAGGAGGTCTTACCTTTAGTTAACACTCATATATTAGATATGATCAATATATCCTTATTAACAGGCTATGTACCACAGTCTTTTAAGGTAGCTGTAATTAAACCTCTACTAAAAAAGCCCACCCTGGATCCAGAGGTGTTAGCCAACTATAGACCAATATCTAATCTTCCCTTTATGTCAAATATCCTTGAGAAAGTAGTCGCAGACCAGCTGTGTGATTTTCTCCATGATAATAATTTATTTGAGGAATTTCAGTCAGGATTTAGAGTGCATCATAGCACTGAGACAGCACTAGTTAAAATTACAAATGACCTTCTGATTGCTTCAGACAAAGGACTCGTCTCTGTACTTGTTTTATTAGATCTTAGTGCAGCGTTTGACACTGTTGACCATGAAATTCTGCTACAGAGACTGGAACACTTAATTGGCCTAAAAGGTTCTGCACTAAGCTGGTTTAAATCTTATTTATCTGATCGTTTTCAATTTGTTGACGTTCACAATGAATCATCCGTACATACTAAAGTTTGTTTTGGAGTTCCGCAAGGTTCTGTGCTCGGACCAATCCTATTTATTCTATATATGCTTCCTTTAGGCAACATCATTAGAAATCACTCTATAAATTTAAGACACAAAAACCTGGATGAGCACCAACTTCCTGATGTTAAATTCAGACAAAACTGAAGTTATTGTTCTTGGCCCCAAACAACTCAGAGACTCATTATCTGATGACATAGTTTCTCTTGATGGCATTGCTCTGGCCTCTAGTACTACCGTAAGAAACCTCGGAGTAACATTTGATCAAGATTTGTCTTTTAATTCTCATTTAAAACAAACCTCACGGACTGCATTTTTTCATCTGCGTAATATTGCAAAAATTAGGCCTATCCTGACCCAAAAAGATGCAGAAAAATTGGTCCACGCTTTTGTTACCTCAAGGCTGGATTACTGTAACTCTCTATTATCAGGTAGCTCTAGTAAGTCATTAAAAACTCTCCAGCTAATTCAGAATGCAGCAGCACGTGTACTAACAGGAACTAAGAAACGAGATCATATTTCTCCTGTTTTAGCTTCTCTGCACTGGCTCCCTGTAAAATCCAGAATTGAATTTAAAATCTTGCTGTTAACTTATAAAGCTCTAAATGGTCAAGCTCCGTCATATCTTAGAGAGCTCATAGTGCCATATTATCCCACCAGAACTCTGCGCTCTGAGAACGCAGGGTTACTCGTGGTCCCTAAAGTCTCCAAAAGTAGATCAGGAGCCAGAGCCTTCAGCTATCAGGCTCCTCTCCTGTGGAATCATCTTCCTGTTACGGTCCGGGAGGCAGACACCGTCTCCACATTTAAGGCTAGACTTAAGACTTTCCTCTTTGATAAAGCTTATAGTTAAGGCTGGCTCAGGCTTGCCCTGTACCAGCCCCTAGTTAGGCTGACTTAGGCCTAGTCTGCCGGAGGACCACCTATAATGCACCGGGCACCTTATCTCTCTCTCTCTCTCTCTCTCTCTCTCTCTCTCTCTTGCTCTCGCTCTTGCGTATCCTATTACTGTATCTTGTTTACTCGGCCATTCTGGATGTCACTAACTCGGCTTCTTCTCCGGAGCCTTTGTGCTCCACTGTCTCTCAGGTTAACTCGTATTGCAGCGCCTCCTCGATAGTGTGACGTGTGTGGTTGTGCTGCTGCCGTGGTCCTGCCAGATGCCTCCTGCTGCTGCTGCTGCCATCATTAGTCATACTTCTACTGTTATTATACACATATGATTATTATCATACATGTATACTGCCAGATACTAATATATACTTTCAACATATTGTACCACAGTAGCCAGAACTATAACAACAATATTATTACTTTCATGAATGTTGTTGTAAGCTACTGTCATTATCAAGGATGTCATACAGATTATTGTATTGTGTCATACAGATTACTGTTAATTTGTTATGGTGATCTGTTCTGTACGACATCTATTGCACGTCTGTCCGTCCTGGAAGAGGGATCCCTCCTCAGTTGCTCTTCCTGAGGTTTCTACCATTTTTTTTCCCCGGTAAAGGGTTTTTTTTGGGGAGTTTTTCCTTATCCGCTGTGAGGGTCCAAAGGACAGAGGGATGTCGTATGCTGTAAAGCCCTGTGAGGCAAATTGTATTTTTGATATTGGGCTTTATAAATAAAATTGATTGATTGATTGATTGATTGAATATTCTGTTAAATCTGGGTTCCTTGGCCCAGTTCATTAAGCCAACCGTCACACACGACTGTCAGATCAGTTCAGTCGTTAAATCGAGCTTCTTCCAGTTGAGGCAGCTGGCCAAAATTAAACCAATTCTTTCAAGGCAGCACTTTGAAACAGTAATCCACGCCTTTGTGACCACTAGGCTGGATTACTGTAATGTACTTTATGTGGGGGTTAGTGGCTCCTCCATCGCCCGTCCTCAGATGGTGCAAAATGCTGCTGCACGTCTTTTAACTGGCACACGTAAACACGAGCACATTTCCCCCATTTTAGCCTCACTTCACTGGCTGCCAATACATTTTAGGATAAATTTTAAAATTCTTTTATTTACTTTTAAATCCCTCAATGGTCTCGCCCCGCCCTACCTCTCTGAGCTGCTGCAGCCTTATTCACCCCCCCGCTCTCTCAGGTCAGCTGATCAACTGCTCCTGAGTGTACCTAAAACTAAGCGCAAGCTCAGAGGTGACCGTGCCTTTGCTGTAGCAGCTCCTAAACTATGGAACGATCTGCCTCTCCATATCAGACAGGCCTCCTCTCTGTCTGTTTTTAAATCTCATCTTAAAACCCATCTTTTCTCCTTGGCTTTTGACACCATGTGAGATGTTGAATGTATTATAATTTTTATTGTATTTTTTTTTTTATTTCATTGTTTTTGGTTTATTGTTTTTATTTTTATTGTTTTAATTGTACAGCTGTTTTATGTCTTTTAATCTATTTTTGTATTTTATTCTTTCATTTTGTTTTTATTTATTCTTCTGTACAGCACTTTGGTCCACTGTGGTTGTTTTATAGTGCTTTACAAATAAAGTTGGATTGGATTGGATTGGACATAGTCTCTCTCGATGGCATTGCTCTGGCCTCTACCACTACCGTAAGAAACCTCGGAGTAACATTTAATCAAGATTTGTCTTTCAATTTCAATTCTCATCTTCCTGTTGCAGTCAGGGAGGCAGACACCATCTCCACATTTAAGACTAGACTTAAGACTTTCCTCTTTGATAAAGCTTATAGTTAAGGCTGGCTCAGGCTTGACCTGTACCAGCCCCTAGTTAGGCTGACTTAGGCCTAGTCTGCCGGAGGACCACCTATAATACACCGGGCACCTTCTCTCTCTCTCTCTCTCTCTCTTTCTGTCTCATTGTGTCATACAGATTACTGTTAATTTATCATGCTGATCTGTTTTGTACGACATCTATTGCACGTCTGTCCGTCCTGGAAGAGGGATCCCTCCTCAGTTGCTCTTCCTGAGGTTTCTACCATTTTTCCCTGGTAAAGGTTTTGTTTGGGGGAGTTTTTCCTGATCAGCTGTGAGGGTCTAAAGGACAGAGGGATGTCGTATGCTGTAAAGCCCTGTGAGGCAAATTGTATTTGTGATATTGGGCTTTATAAATAAAATTGATTGATTGTTATTATTTTTGTTTTCTTATTTAAATGATATATTTAGGAACAATTTGCAGATTCACAATGAACAATGGAAAAATGAGGTCTGGTCCAAACCAAAGCTCAGAAACTACGTTCAAATCAAAGTGGGGTTCCAAACAGAACATTATGTGACTTTTGATTTGAAGAGGGGACAGAGGTCCCTTTGTGCCCAGTTAAGAACTGGTACCCTTCCTCTGGCTATTGAAGTGGGCAGATATAAATGTATCCTGGAGGAGCAACATGTATGTGTTCTATGTGATCTTGATGTTGTTGAAGATGAATATCATTTTCTGTTTCATTGCCCTTTATACTGTGATTTAAGAAACTATCTGTTTGAAAAAAATCCTGATTTATTTTGGTTGTCCAAAGGTGAGATGTTGCATTGGCCTTTTGATGAGAAGACCTTTGCCTTGGCAAGTTTTATAGAACGTTTGGCACTTAAGGCAGAGAACGTTGTACCCAACATAACAAGATGTTTCTGTTATGGAATTTGGCTGTTCTGAAATGCTTGCTTTTCCTTTTGTGGACTTCTTGTTATTGATCTGTCATGTGACCACCCAGGCTGATGTTCTGTTTAGTGTCTTGTAAGCTCATATGGATTGGGCACCACTAGGTGCACGACACTTATTATAGGTCTATAATACACACGGGTGTAACAGAGCGTTATATTTGCTCTTCTACAAATACTGATGTTTGTATATATTCTGCTGTCATGTTCATGGACTGAATCTTTGTGTGTCGGAGACATTTCCTGTGTGTCTGCAGGTGTGTGAATGTTCCAGTGAGACAGAGACCAGGTGGACACTGAGACTGGTTGGATATATTTTTACTGGGAGAGTGATGCTGCAGTTTGTCTGCAGGCAGGATGAAGGACAGACTGTATTTACATTCTCCAGCTGTGAGGACCCCAACACAAACATGGCCGATTCTGCGTCGCTGCTCAGCAGCGTCACTCCGCGGCATCACTCGCTCTGCGTCACTTGCTCTGCAGCATCACTCTGATTAGAGTGTTAAATGTTTTCAGTGATGAGACGCTGGAAGCTGAGAAGTCTGGAGGAGCTATGTCGGCTCTGTACTTCATAATCATTCCAACTGTTTTTGGAATTCTGAGACAAAAATCTGTAGTTATTAAAATCACTGAGGTTCTCCTCGTTACCATGACAACAGGCAATCTTTTTTTTCTCTTCACTTAAAAACGCCCGGACAGAAATCAGAAGGATCAGAAACAAAGTCCCAGACGAACGTGGTGGAGCAGTTTTAATTAAGCTCTTTGTGTGTCCTGGACTGATCCAGATTTTATTCTCTGAGAATTACAGCTTGACTTTTCTTAATTTGATGAGACGTAACGAGCAGAAAACCAATTTGTCCAATTATCAGGAACACGTTCTGTCTAAACTGTGAGACGTCTTTAACGACGGGTCCCTCAGTTTGTTTTCTTTGGTCCCTGGAACGCAGTTTCACAGGAACACCAAAGTGATTCTGGCTTCACACCGACATTAAAGGGACAGTCCAACATTAGCCCAGCTTAGCATAAATACTGGATGAACCCTTCCGGATTAACTGTGAACACAACATCCCAAAATGTTGGACTGCTCCTTTAAAGAAAATGAAAAAACTGAAGCAACAGTGCGGGTGACACGGCGACAAAGACACAGCGAGGAAGACTTGGCAACAAAGATGCAGCGACGAAGATGCAGTGACGAAGACGCAGCGACAAAGACTCGGCCTGATGAACACAACATGTTTCATGCACAACAAAAAGAATAAAAAACAAAGAGTTAATGAAAAGAGCAGATTATAAAAAGGAGGTGGAGTTTCCTGCTGGGTGGAGGCGTTCACACTTTGACATAGCGGATATAGATTTTCTTAATAACACTTTGGTTTAGTCAGAAACAAACAATGTGAAGAATCAAACACGTCTCTTCTTAAAAAAGGTTAAATTAAATCAAACATTTCTTTTTTGAATCCGTTAAACAGCAGATGAAGAAAAAATAACAACAGACTTCATTTCAGTTTAACTGTACATTATCTACACACAGAGACACGCCCCATTGGACCACTCATCAGCCAATCACAGAACAGACAGACAGGCGGACAGGCGGCTGGACACTGAGTCCACTTCATGTTCACCAAAGAAACTCAAACTGAGTTTGACTCAATGAAGTCACTTTATGGAAAAATTAAAAGTAAAAAGACGTAAAAGTTTCAGAGAAATTGTTTTTTTCCTTCGTTTTTAAATTTAAAAAAAGTTTTAACATGAAAAACAACATGGGTAAGAAGCTCCGCCCACTGCCCAACACACTTGTCCAAACACCTGACTGTCACCTCTGATCACTTCCTGCTTAACAATGACACCACAGGAAGTCTGATGGGACCTCGCAGGAGACACCTGTCCTCCCCGACCAGTCCTGAGTCCAAGTCCCGAGTCCCAGTCTGAATCCCAGCCCTGAATCCCAATGTGAGTCCCAGTCTGAGTCATAGTCTGAATCCCAGTCCCCAGTCCAAGTCCCAGTCAGTCCCTGTCCTGAGTCTCCATCCCGAGTCCCAGACCTGAGTCCCAGTCTGAGACCCAGTCTGAGTCTCAGTCCTGAGACCCAGTCCTGAGTCCCAGTCTGAGCAGAGGCCCCAGTCTGAGACCCAGTCTGAGTCTCAGTCCTGAGACCCAGACTGGCTCTGCCCCCTCCACCAGTAAATATGATGTGACTGCGAGCGCCTGCAGAAGACTCAGTTTCCCACGATACACCGCAGACTGAGCAGGTTCCTCCTCTGAAGGATGCACACTGATTGGCCAGGCCATCCCGAGGAGGCGGGGCCTGACCAACTCAATAGAGAAAGACGGGTCAAATAGAAACGATAGCTGCCTTGTCAACCAATCACCGAGCCCCGTCGGTGTGGGGACCAATCAGAAGTCCTCCAGTGACATCACAGATGACATCACAGGTAAAGGAAAAGTTTTTATTGCTGGAGCTTCAATGTTGCTGCTCGCTGATCAACTCCTCTTCTTATTGGCTGTGGTGCTTGTTGCTACGCAACAGGAGCAGTCACACCTGGACATGAATCAGCTGCAGGTGAAAAGAAAGCTCCAAACGCTGTGTGATGTCGGAGCTTCCACCAATAAAGAGGAGTCAATGTGAGGGGGGACGGTGAAGGCCAACAGAAAAGATTAACTGTGGTCCCGCCCCCTGCTGGCTGCAGCTGAACGGCATTGTGGGTATGTTGACAGAAGCTGAGGGTGTGCTACAGGTGCTGGTGAGGGACAATCTCAACAGACGAGACGACGATCAAACAAACTAACACTGAAAAACAGAGAAACTTTAAACAGCTGAGGGTCACACAACCAGCCTCGCCCCTCTACACAGCGGCCATCTTGTCTCGTGGACTGCTACTGCTGCTGCTGCTACTGTTGTTGTTATTGTTATCGTCATGGCCTGCCGGTGACATCACAGCACTCTGCGTCCTATCAGCGGGCTTGGGGGTGGAGTCTCTGTCTCCAGGTGTGGTGTGGGCGGGGCCAGGGGAGGACATGGAGGAGGGGCGGGAGGGGGAAGGGCGGTACGCTGCCATCAGTTCCGCCACGTTCCGGAGTCGGTGCCCACTTCACAAAACCAGCATCGTTCTGAAGGAAGAGTACCGCAGTACCGTGGACGGCCCGGTAATACATCTCGTCTCTGAAAAACACAAACACACAGGTTGCTGTAGCACTGAGGAGTAGTACTGAGGAGTACTACGGTAGCACTAAGGAGTACCACAGTAGCACTGAGGAGTAGTACTGAGGAGTACTACGGTAGCACTAAGGAGTACCACGGTAGCACTGAGGAGTACTACTGTAGCACTGAGGAGTAGTACGGTAGCACTAAGGAGTACTACGGTAGCACTGAGAAGTAGTACTGAGGAGTACTACGGTAGCACTAAGGAGTACCACGGTAGCACTGAGGAGTAGTACTGAGGAGTACTACTGTAGCACTGAGGAGTACTACTGTAGCACTGAGGAGTAGCACTGAGGAGTACTACTGTAGCACTAAGGAGCACTACGGTAGCACTGAGGAGTACTACTGTAGCACTGAGGAGTAGCACTGAGGAGTACTACTGTAGCACTAAGGAATACCACGGTAGCACTGAGAAATACTACTGTAGCACTGAGGAGTAGTACTGAGGAGTACCACGGTAGCACTGAGGAGTACCACGGTAGCACTGAGGAGTAGTACTAAGGAGTACCACGGTAGCACTGAGGAGTACCGCGGTAGCACTGAGGAGTACTACTGTAGCATTAAGGAGTACTACGGTAGCGCTGAGGAGTACTACGGTAGCACTGAGGAGTACTACTGTAGCACTAAGGAGTACCACGGTAGCACTGAGGAGTACTACTGTAGCACTGAGGAGTAGTACTGAGGAGTACTACGGTAGCACTGAGGAGTACTACGGTAGCACTGAGGAGTAGCACTAAGGAGTACCACGGTAGCACTGAGGAGTAGTACTGAGGAGTACTAGCACTAAGGAGTACCATGGTAGCACTGAGGAGTAGTACTAAGGAGTACCACGGTAGCACTAAGGAGTACCACGGTAGCACTGAGGAGTACTACTGTAGCACTGAGGAGTACTACTGTAGCACTAAGGAGTACTACCCGTAGCACTGAGGAGTACTACCCGTAGCACTGAGGAGTACTACTGTAGCACTGAGGAGTACTACTGTAGCACTAAGGAGTACCACGGTAGCACTGAGGAGTACTACTGTAGCACTGAGGAGTAGTACTGAGGAGTACCACGGTAGCACTGAGGAGTACTACTGTAGCACTGAGGAGTACTACCCGTAGCACTGAGGAGTACTACCCGTAGCACTGAGGAGTACCACGGTAGCACTGAGGAGTACTACCGTAGTACTGAGGAGTACTACCGTAGCACTGAGGAGTACCACTGTAGCACTGAGGAGTACTACGGTAGCACTGAGGAGTACTACTGTAGCACTGAGGAGTAGTACTGAGGAGTACTACGGTAGCACTGAGGAGTACTACTGTAGCACTGAGGAGTAGCACTGAGGAGTACCACGGTAGCACTGAGGAGTACTACCGTAGCACTGAGGAGTACTACTGTAGCACTGAGGAGTACTACTGTAGCACTGAGGAGCACTGAGGAGTACTACGGTAGCACTGAGGAGTACCACGGTAGCACTGAGGAGTACTACCCGTAGCACTGAGGAGTACCACGGTAGCACTGAGGAGTACTACCGTAGTACTGAGGAGTACTACCGTAGCACTGAGAAGTACTACCGTAGCACTGAGGAGTACTACCGTAGCACTGAGGAGTACCACTGTAGCACTGAGGAGTACTACGGTAGCACTGAGGAGTACTACTGTAGCACTGAGGAGTAGTACTGAGGAGTACCACGGTAGCACTGAGGAGTACTACTGTAGCACTGAGGAGTACTACCGTAGCATTGAGGAGTACTACCGTAGCATTGAGGAGTACTACTGTAGCACTGAGGAGTACTACTGTAGCACTGAGGAGTAGCACTGAGGAGTACTACGGTAGCACTGAGGAGTACCACGGTAGCACTGAGGAGTACTACCGTAGCACTGAGGAGTACTTCCGTAGCACTGAGGAGTACCACGGTAGCACTGAGGAGTACTACTGTAGCACTGAGGAGTAGCACTGAGGAGTACTACCGTAGCACTGAGGAGTACTACTGTAGCACTGAGGAGTAGCACTGAGGAGTACCACGGTAGCACTGAGGAGTACCACGGTAGCACTGAGGAGTACTACTGTAGCACTGAGGAGTACTATGGTAGCACTGAGGAGTACTACTGTAGCACTGAGGAATACTACTGTAGCACTGAGGAGTAGTACTGAGGAGTACTACGGTAGCACTGAGGAGTACTACTGTAGCACTGAGGAGTACCACGGTAGCACTGAGGAGTACTACTGTAGCACTGAGGAGTACTACCGTAGCACTGAGGAGTACCACTGTAGCACTGACGAGAACTACTGTAGTACTGACGAGTACTACTGTAGCACTGACGAGTACTACTGTAGCACTGACGAGTACTACTGTAGCATTGACAGGTATTGCTGCAGTACTGACAGGTACTACTGTAGTAATGAGGAGTACTACTCCAGTGTAGTGTCAGTGTAGTGTCAGTGTAGTGCCAGTGTAGTGTCAGTGTAGTGTCAGTGTAGTGCCAGTGTAGTGCCAGTGTAGTATCAGTGTAGTATCAGTGTAGTGCCAGTGTAGTGTCAGTGTAGTGCCAGTGTAGTGTCAGTGTAGTGTCAGTGTAGTGCCAGTGTAGTATCAGTGTAGTATCAGTGTAGTGCCAGTGTAGTGCCAGTGTAGTATCAGTGTAGTATCAGTGTAGTGTCAGTGTAGTGCCAGTGTAGTGTCAGTGTAGTGCCAGTGTAGTGTCAGTGTAGTGTCAGTGTAGTGTCAGTGTAGTATCAGTGTAGTATCAGTGTAGTGCCAGTGTAGTGCCAGTGTAATGTCAGTGTAGTATCATTGTAGTGCCAGTGTAGTGCCAGTGTAGTGTCAGTGTAGTATCAGTGTAGTGCCAGTGTAGTGCCAGTATAGTATCAGTGTAGTGCCAGTGTAGTGCCAGTGTAGTATCAGTGTAGTATCAGTGTAGTGTCAGTGTAGTATCATTGTAGTGCCAGTGTAGTGTCAGTGTAGTATCATTGTAGTGCCAGTGTAGTGCCAGTATAGTGCCAGTGTAGTGGCAGTGTAGTGCCAGTGTAGTGCCAGTGTAGTGTCAGTGTAGTGTCAGTGGGGCTGCTGTGGTGGTGTGACGGTTTGATCCCCAGTCTGCATGTGGAAGTATCCTTGAGGAAAATACTGGACCCTAAATTGCTTCAAATGATGCTTCCATAGCTGTGTGTGTTAAAAACTGAGTAGCAACCAGTGCATAAATGTGTGTGTCAATGGGTGAATGTGACTCGTGGACTGACTCGTAGTGTAATGCTGTGTTCCCATCAAACGCGAATTCGCAAATTCGCGCGTCAATATTACATACAAAGTCAATGCAAAGACGCGATTAGACGCGAAATTCGCGTCCAACGCCTCATCGCTCAAGTTGAAAATATTGAACTTTTGAGGCAAATTCGCGTGACGCTGTGCCGCGATAGCCAATCAACGACACTGGCGTGTGTCAACAACGTCCACTGACACAGCAATGAACTACTACTCCGGAGACAGATGGACAGACACTCCGCAGCTGAAATGTAGCGCCTGTAGTTGGTGTCCTGCCGGGAGATCCTGGTGCCAGCCCTCGCCAACAGGTCCTCAAACTGGGCCCCAGTCAGCCCGAAGTACCGCTGAAAGCGGCTATCATCCAGACGGAGTTCCTGAAAGAAGTGGTGAAACTCGCCGAGCTGGATGTGCTTCTGCAGGATAGAGTGAACCCAAAAACGACAGTGTTTGGCCCTCCGATGCATCTGGGACTTCCAGAGCAGGTACAAAGCGGCGATGGTGGTTATCTCAGCCATGGTCGTCAGTGGCTACCTGGAGCTATATGATACTATGTGTCTACTCTACAGAGGCCGCAACAAAAAGGAGCAGGCTCGGGTGAAAGACGCCGAGGAGACTGGTCTACTTGGTAAGTTCTGTAAATATGTGTCTTAAATTAGTTTGCAGAATGGTTGTACTATGAACGTTAGTACTAGCTTAGCTCCAGGTAGCACAGCCAGCTTCTCCATACTCGTGCGGATGACGCGAATTAACAAAATGGTCAGGTGTCGAAACTCGGGCGTTACGGGCGGCGCGTTACGAGCGATTAAATCGCGTTCATCGCGTTTGGTGGGAACACAGCATAACAAGAGTTTTGAATGGTTAGATGACTAGAAAAGCACTATACATTTAGTATCAGTGTTGTCTTGGTGTAGTATTAGTACCTCTTGCAGATGTGCTGGCTCCCAGAGCGATACTCGTGTTCGTAGGCAGGGACACTCAGCTGGTGACGGAGGAATCGACTTCCCTCCATGCGGGTCAGAGCCGGGGTCACAGGGTCACGCCACTCAGGGACGAAGACGATGAAGGACAGAGGCTCAGAGGACTTGTCCAACAGCTCCTGGCAGATGGAGACAGACCACAAAATGTACCTGCATTTACTAGACCAGCACACACCTGTACAGCCCAGTTTACACCCCTGCAGCCCCATTTAGACCAGTACAGCCAGAGTTAGACCAGTGCAGTACTGGTTAGACCCGTACAACCCATGAGTTACAGTCGGACAGCCCGTGGGTTAGACCCATACAGCCCAGGTTAGACCGGTACTGTCCACGGGTTACAGCCCTACAGCCCAGGTTTAGACCCCTACAGTCCACGGGTTAGATGAAATGGGAGAAATGTGGCGATATCTTTGGTCGTGGCTCTAAAATGGTGGCCTTAGGTCACACTGTGAGACAGGTTCAAGGACGGCCGTTGTCAATGTCTTGTGACCAAAGAAAACCTGTCACAGTGTGACAGCTGCTACGACCTACGTCATCAACCAAAAGAAATGCAGCACAAAATGACGCAATGGTCACCGCAAAGTCTGTGGAACTCCCAGGAAGAGGAAAGTTTGGTGGAGCTGTGGCAGCAGAAGCCTTGTTAATTTGATGTTTCCTCCAGCTGCTATCATGACCGCCAGAAAAAGATACTGCATGGAAGGAAATTGCGGAGGAACTGCAACTTCCAGGTGAGCAAGCTGCCTATGGTGGCGCAGATGGATGACTTAAGTATAATACACCGGACACGTTCTCTCTCTCTCTCTCTCTCTCTCTCTCTCTCTCGTATTCTATTACTGCATCTTGTTAACTCGGCCATTCTGCATGTCACTAACTCGGCTTCTTCTCCGGAGCCTTTGTGCTCCACTGTTATCTCAGGTTAACTCGTATTGCAGCGGTGCCTGGATAGCGTGACGTGTGTGGTTGTGCTGCTGCCGTGGTCCTGCCAGATGCCTGCTGCTGCTGCCATCATTAGCCATTAGTCATACTTCTGTTATTATACACATATGATATTATCATACATGTATACTGCCAGATACTAATATATACTTTCAACATATTGTACCACAGTAGCCAGAACTATAATGACAATATTATTACTTTCATGAATGTTGTTGTAAGCTACTGTCATTACCGAGAATGTCCTGCATCTCTCTCTGTCTCTCTCTTTCTGTCTCATTGTGTCATACAGATTACTGTTAATTTATTATGCTGATCTGTTCTGTACAACATCTATTGCACGTCTGTCCGTCCTGGAAGAGGGATCCCTCCTCAGTTGCTCTTCCTGAGGTTTCTACTGTTTTTTCCCCGTTAAAGGGTTTTTTTGGGGAGTTTTTCCTGATCAGCTGTGAGGGTCTAAAGGACAGAGGGATGTCGTATGCTGTAAAGCCCTGTGAGGCAAATTGTATTTGTGATATTGGGCTTTATAAATAAAATTGATTAATTGATTGATTGATTGATGCGGTGCACGCTGATGACGTTGCATATTGACGTTGCATATTAAAGAATCTCGTTTAATCGGGTCAGACAGTCTCAAAACTTATAAGAGGGGCCTCCGCAATGCCAGAGCAAACTATTACTCAGCTTTAATAGAAGAAAACAAGAATAACTCCAGGTTTCTTTTTAGCACTGTAGCCAGGCTGACTGAAAGTCAAAGCTCTATTGAGCCTTGTATTCCTTTAGCCCTTAGCAGTAATGATTTTATGAGCTTCTTTAATGACAAAATTCTAACTATTAGAGGCAAAATTCATGACCTCCTGTCCTCAGATAGCACCTATCTAACCTCAAACACAGCTGTAACACCTAATATATATTTAGATTGCTTCTCCCCAATTTCTCTTCAAGAATTGACCACAGTGATTTCTTCATCTAAATCATCAACGTGTCTCTTAGACCCCATCCCAACTAGGCTACTCAAGGAGGTCTTACCTTTAGTTAACACTCATATATTAGATATGATCAATATATCCTTATTAACAGGCTATGTACCACAGTCTTTTAAGGTAGCTGTAATTAAACCTCTACTAAAAAAGCCCACCCTGGATCCAGAGGTGTTAGCCAACTATAGACCAATATCTAATCTTCCCTTTATGTCAAAGATCATTGAAAAAGTAGTCGCAGACCAGCTGTGTGATTTTCTCCATGATAATAATTTATTTGAGGAATTTCAGTCAGGATTTAGAGCGCATCATAGCACTGAGACAGCACTAGTTAAAATTACAAATGACCTTCTGATTGCTTCAGACAAAGGACTCGTCTCTGTACTTGTTTTATTAGATCTTAGTGCAGCGTTTGACACTGTTGACCATGAAATTCTGTTACAGAGACTGGAACACTTAATTGGCCTAAAGGTTCTGCACTAAGCTGGTTTAAATCTTATTTATCTGATCGTTTTCAATTTGTTGACGTTCACAATGAATCATCCTTACGTACTAAAGTTTGTTTTGGAGTTCCGCAAGGTTCTGTACTTGGACCAATCCTATTTATTCTATATATGCTTCCTTTAGGTAACATCATTAGAAATCACTCTATAAATTTCCATTGTTATGCAGATGATACAAGTTGTATTTATCTATGAAGCCAGACGAAAGTAATCAATTAACTAAACTGCATAATTGTCTTAAAGACATAAAAACCTGGATGAGCACCAACTTCCTGATGTTAAATTCAGACAAAACTGAAGTTATTGTTCTTGGCCCCAAACAACTCAGAGACTCTTTATGTGATGACATAGTTTCTCTCGATAGCATTGCTCTGGCCTCTAGCACTACCGTAAGAAACCTCGGAGTAACATTTGATCAAGATTTGTCTTTCAATTCTCATTTAAAACAAACCTCACGGACTGCATTTTTTCATCTGCGTAATATTGCAAAAATTAGGCCTATCCTGACCCGAAAAGATGCAGAAAAACTGGTCCACGCTTTTGTTACCTCAAGGCTGGATTACTGTAACTCTCTATTATCAGTAGCTCTAGTAAATCATTAAAAACTCTCCAGCTAATTCAGAATGCAGCAGCACGTGTACTAACAGGAACTAAGAAACAAGATCATATTTCTCCTGTTTTAGCTTCTCTGCACTGGCTCCCTGTAAAATCCAGAATTGAATGTAAAATCCTACTGTTAACTTATAAAGCTCTAAATGGTCAAGCTCCGTCATATCTTAGAGAGCTCATAGTGCCATATTATCCCACCAGAACTCTGCGCTCTGAGAACGCAGGGTTACTCGTGGTCCCTAAAGTCTCCAAAGTAGATCAGGAGCCAGAGCCTTCAGCTATCAGGCTCCTCTCCTGTGGAATCATCTTCCTGTTACGGTCCGGGAGGCAGACACCGTCTCCACATTTAAGACTAGACTTAAGACTTTCCTCTTTGATAAAGCTTATAGTTAGGGCTGGCTCAGGCTTGACCTGTACCAGCCCCTAGTTAGGCTGACTTAGGCCTAGTCTGCCGGAGGACCACCTATAATGCACCGGGCACCTTCTCTCTCTCTCTCTCTCTCTCTCTCTCTCTCTCTCTCTCTCTCTCTCGTATCCTATTACTGCATGTCACTAACTCGGCTTCTTCTGCGGAGCCTTTGTGCTCCACTGTCTCTCAGGTTAACTCGTATTGCAGCGGTGCCTGGATAGCGTGACGTGTGTGGTTGTGCTGCTGCCGTGGTCCTGCCAGATGCCTCCTGCTGCTGCCATCATTAGTCATTAGTCATACTTCTACTGTTATTATACACATATGATTATTGTCACACATGTATACTGCCAGATACTAATATATACTTTCAACATATTGTACCACAGTAGCCAGAACTATAAGAATAATATTATTACTTTCATGAATGTTGTTGTAAGCTACTGTCATTACCTTCGTCCTGCATCTCTCTCTCTCTCTGTCTCATTGTGTCATACAGATTACTGTTAATTTATCATGTTGATCTGTTCTGTGCGACATCTATTGCATGTCTGTCCGTCCTGGAAGACGGATCCCTCCTCAGTTGCTCTTCCTGAGGTTTCTACCATTTTTTGTCCCCATTAAAGGGTTTTTTTGGGGAGTTTTTCCTGATCAGCTGTGAGGGTCCAAAGGACAGAGGGATGCCGTATGCTGTAAAGCCCTGTGAGGCAAATTGTGATTGGTGATATTGGGCTTTATAAATAAAATTGATTGACTGATTGATTGATATTAACGTAACCTGCGATTTGTAAACGGCCATCGTACAATCTGCACACATCAAACTTGATGTCGTACCATGCAATGGTCTATAAGACTGCTAAAATCGCACAGTGTATAGAGGGCATAAGGCTGTGAAATTAATCATCTGACGATTGCGATTACGGTTTCTACAGAAGACACGCATGCACAATGTGTGTATCGGGGCCAGATTCTTCCTGCACAACACAGAGAGCAGAGGAGAATTGTAAATGCGCCATTATGGAAAGACATAAATGACATGATGTCTGTAAACAATATAAATCATCACGTGCGCCGCATAATCGTTTGCATGATCATAATTTCAATTTTGATCAAAACAATTGTGATTATGATGTTTTTCCACAATCAAGCAGCCCTAGTACACAGCCTACAGGACAAACCTCAAAGTGCGTCACCATGGCGTCCATCAACTCTTCACAAAATGGAGGGTTGGCTTCAAATGAGCCGCTGACGGGACAGAAAGACAGGAAGGGCCTGAAAACACAAGCACACCCACGCAAGCAAGCACGCACACCCACACCCACCCACACACACACACACACACACACACACACACACACAAAGGGTTATTAATAATACAGACAGGTAAATATTATGGACATGATTTTTAATGTGACAGCAACATATAGACAGTTTGACCTCAGACAGAGACAGAGAAACAGATGGACACAGACAGTATGGAGGTGTCTCCCTCTGGATCCAAAGAAGCCGTCGATGTCGGGGAAGGCGGAACAGAACTGTTTGAAGTAGCAGTTGAGCGGCGAGGCGAAACACTCGAAGGAAACTCCAAACTGTCGGATCAAGGCCTCGAACACTGACACCGGCAGCGCCCCCTGCAGACCCGTCCCCTCATTGGCTCCACTGCCAAACATCACCTGGACACACGCACACACCTGGTTAACTCAGCAGTTACCTGAGTGGTTCTGAAACACAGACTGTCAGGTGTGATCAGGTGAGCCCTGATTGGATGACAGAAAGTCAGCTGACCTGGTATCTCTTGAGGAGGCACCAGACTCTGGACAGGAACTTCTCAAAGCGAGGGTCATCTATACAGCTGTACCTGTACAGCAGCTCCTGGACACACAGACAGAGAGGATCATGGGACAGGTCCTGGAGCTCCACGCCCCTCTGGTAGCGAATATCATCCTGATTAAGTATTCACACTCCTGTCTTATGTACAAAATCATACATGGACTTGCTCCTCCTGTATTGCTTTTAGCCAGTCTGCATTTTCAATCAGGGCTGCTCGTGAGTGGAACTCCATTCCGACTTACATTAGAAATGATCAAATTATGCTTCTTTTAAACTTTTATTTAAAAAGTGGTTGATTAGTGGTCAAAGCTGTCAACAGTAAAATTTCCTCCATGTTTGCTGCTCTGCCTGCCACTGCTTTTTGATGCCATCTGTCATGTCATGTTGTCTGTCAGTTTACTAATTGTCTTGCATCATTGTTGCTTCTTGTGCACGGCTTTATATAATGTGCCTCTTGTCTATGTCCTGCTTGCTTGAGGCTGTTAGTTTGTTAATGTGTTTTGTGTAATCAATTGTTGATGTTGGTGCTGCTACTCAGTGTTCTTGTCTGTTGCAACTGTCTGCTCTTTGAGCTGAGTCTCTGTTAGCATGTGTGTGTATGTATGAATTTTTGCTTTGTTCCCTGTCTTTTAATCTTTATTCAGATTTAGAGTTCTTATTCTTTAATGTATTATTTGTATGCTTATAACTGAATCTTTTTATATTCTCTTAGGCTGACTATTCAACATCAGTCCAGGGACAGCAGCAGATGATGTTGTAAAATAGCCTGTTGGCTAATTCTGGCATGTTTACTTTTTATTTTTTAAATGTTTTATTAATGTGCATTGTCCCTGATCACTAAACCTTAAATAAATAAAAATGAAAAAATAAAATCACCATCATCATCACCATCATCATCTTGTTTTTTCCTGTCTGACTCTCATTAACATACTGACAGCTTGTGTCAGGTGACCTCAACACGTTCAGAGTGCGACCTTTCTGTTGCCATGGTAACATTAGTAGTACTGTTGTGAGTACTGACCAGTTTGCTGAAGTGACCTCTGTTGACCTTGACCATCTCTCCTCTGAAGCGCAGACAGGCCATGTCGTTCTCAAAGTGCAGCTCCACTCGAGGGAGCGGCGGCGAGGGGAGCGCCAGACGCACTGGGTAACAGTAGACCAGTCGCGACTGCTGGGGGGACGCGCATGCCTCTGAACACAACAACACAAAAACGACACACATTAATAACACACACAGTTCACTATGCTCCCTGTTGGTGTGTGTGTATGTGTGTGTGTGTGTGTGTGTGTGTGCGCGCACCTGTGGGGGGGTCCTGCAGCAGGCTCAGGTGTGTGTGTCTCAGGCGGCGGCTGTACTCTGCAGACAGCTGGTAGATTTTGGAGCAGATTCCCTCCACAGAGTCTTTGGCGACGGCGGTGACATGAGGACCACACTGCTGTCTGAGGTGCTCCAGCCGATCCTAATCAATAAGGATCAATAAGGGTCAATGAGGATCAATCAGGATCAATAAGGGTCAATGAGGATTAATAAGGATCAATGAGGATCAATAAAGGTTAATGAAAACCAGTGAGGATCAATGAGGATCAATTACGTCCTTGGCACGTGTCTTACATCGATCACTACCAGTTAGCATGGCTGCCAACACTGACACTGCTGTGGCTTTGGTGGCAAAGACAAACGCCACATCTCCAATTTGGGAGTTTTTTGGGTTTATCTCAGATGCCAGAGGTGAGCCGAAGATAAACAACACAGTAGGAACTTAAATGCAATAGGCTAAAAGATAAAGGCTATAGCCGAGGCCTACCACCGCGTTTTTATATTTATATTATAAACATTTTGCATCAAATGCAAAAGTGAGCGTCTCCGGCTTGGCTCCTCCTCACTTCAAGTCACTGTCATTAACTTCTAACCTGCAAGGGCGGCAGTGCCGCAACATTGTAGGAATTTATGAAAGCTCTTGTGAACATTTCAATAGTTACACATTAAAACAATATTTATTTGCAATTACTCTACTGAACGACCCCGAAGCATGAGCAAATGGGCTGTGTGACTGCGACTCAAACAGATGCGCCCTGTCACTGACAGCACAGGGCTGACAGGGCGCCCTCTGCTGAGAAGAGGACAGGAGAGGAGAGAGAAGAGAGAGAGAGGAGAGAGAAGAGACAGAGAGAGTAGAGAGAGAGAGAGGAGGAGAGAAGAGAGAGAGGGGAGGAGAGAGAAGACAGAGAAGAGAGAGGAGAGAGAGAAGAGAGGAGAGGAGAGGAGAGAGAGGAGAGAGAGAAGAGAGAGAGGAGAGAGAAGACAGAGAGGAGAGAGAAGAGAGAGGAGAGAGAGAGAGAGAGGAGAGGGAGAGAGAGGAGAGAGAGAAGAGAGGAGAGAGAAGAGAAGAGAGAGAGGAGAGGAGAGAGAAGACAGAGAGGAGAGAGAAGAGAGAGAGGAGAGAGAGAGAGGAGAGAGAGAGAGAAGAGAGGAGAGAGAGAGGAGAGGAGAGAGAGAAGAGAGGAGAGAGAGAGGAGAGAGAGAGGAGAGGAGAGAGAGAGAGAAGAGAGGAGAGGAGAGAGAAGAGAGGAGAGAGAGAGGAGAGAGAGAGAGAAGAGAGGAGAGAGGAGAGAGAGAGAGAGAGGAGAGAGAGAGAGAGGAGAGAGAGAGGAGAGAGAGAGGAGAGAGAGAGAAGAGAGGAGAGGAGAGAGAGAGGAGAGAGAGAGGAGAGAGGAGAGGAGAGAGAGAGGAGAGAGAGAGAAGAGAGGAGAGAGAGAGGAGAGAGAGAGAAGAGAGGAGAGGAGAGAGAGAAGAGAGGAGAGAGAGAGAAAAGAGAGGAGAGAGAGAGAGAAGAGGAGAGGAGAGAGAAGAGAGGGAGAGGAGAGAGAGAAGAGGAAGGAAGAGAAGAGATAAGAGAGTAGAGGAGATGGATTGTAGGTCCGTCTGTAAACAGGGCTTCTCTGACAGTCACGTATTTCCCCAAAAAACATCTCTCAACACACAGTAGAGCGCCGTTTTGTGTTTTTTTTTGTTTCTTTCAAAATCGCCTAGATATCCAGCGAATCGCCTGGCAACCCTCCAATCGCCAATATGATTTGATCGCTGATCGTCCCAGGCCTAGTTTCAATAGGGGTATTTTTGGGTGAATGGTAGTGAGAGCAGTAAAGACATGACAATATCCTGCAGGTCAAAGCATCACTCTTCTGTTTTGAGGTGAACTTATTTCAGTGCGTTACCCAGCGGTATAATGTACAATCGGCGCAGTCAGCTGTTTGATTGCAGCGTAGCTCATCACATCAGATCTGTTCATGTTATTGTAGGGCAGTGTGTGATGACACACAAAGATAATACAGATCACTGTGAAATGACAGAGTGATTCTGTGTGTGTGTGTTCATACTGTTAATGATCATTTAGAACAGCTGTTGTCTTTACTCCATTACTCTTAAATATGATCCAGAAATATATTCTCCCCAAAGTCACGTGACTGACAATACTGACACGTGTTTAAAACTGTCCAACAATATTACAGAGTGTTAAACTGATCACAGTAACTGAAACCTCCTCAGTCTGCTGAGGGTTAATGATGATGATCACACGAGGACACTCATTAGTCTGATCCAATGTGTGTTCACTGAATGAGAGGGAGAACTCTTGCCTTGCCTCTGCAGGAGCCTTCCTTGGGAGGACCTGTCCTCCTTGACTTTGAGAAACACCCCCAGTCCACACATTCTGACCTCCACAAGACGGCCGTGAGATCGCTACTCCTGAACACGGGCAGCGCCGCTCTGCAGCCGCCTCTCAACGGTGAACGTTTCAGCGCCTAATGTCAGCGGTGATGAAGACAGAAACAGCTGGCTGATCTGGTGCGACGGATCAGAACAGGTCAGGTATGGATTTTATCTGCAGACGCACCGGTTCACAGTGAGACCCAACCTTTCACTGTATGTCTGTTTTTCAGCTGCGGGGAAGAACGGAATGTTTCCTGGAACAGACAGCGGTGACGACTTCCAGAAAACCTGAGACATGGGCAGCTTCAGAGGAGTGGGGAGTCCGCAATGAATAAAACAGAGTGTTAATGATTGAGAATCATCACTACGGGAACCACTGAGGTACCTGACCTAACCCGGCTGGCGTGCTCACTTGGGTTCAATGCCACACGCTTCTCTGTGTTGTGGTGACTGTGGTGTTCAGAAAATGATCTTCAGACTCAGAACAATCTTGCAATTCGTCCATCCCATATGAAGAATGTCCGTTTCTTCACCCCCATCAAAAACCAAACAAAGATGAATATTCCACACCTCAGCAGTTAAAACCCTGTTTTACCTTCCCGGGTCAGACCACCTGACTCAACAGGGACAAAGACACCTGCACAGCGACACCCAGTGGACACACACGGTACTGGACTGTTCATGTACTGAGGTTCAGAACAGATTTGGATCATTAATGTGCGACAGACACACACACACACACACACACACACACACACACACCTGCTGGAGACAATCATACATTGTCAGTGAGGAAGAGGAGTGGTCATTCATTGATTTATAACCACTGTCTCCCCATGGCTCCCTCTGTCTCCACCTGTTGATCATGAAGTAGGTGGGACTCTGAGCATCTCTGTGATGTCTGTGATGTCAGATGTTTATCAGATTTATGTTACGCCGTGTTTACTTGTCTCTTCTTGTGCAGACACATGATGACATCATGTGAGATGAAGGAGATGCTTCACTGCGACCGGTGAAAGACAACATGTGACACTTCCTGTTGACTGTTGTTGGAACGTTCTCCGTGTTCTATGGCTGCGGTCTATGCTGTCATGGTTTTTACATGATTACATCACCCTTCACAATCATCAGCTCTGAAAACAGACCCACCTGACACTGTCAGTAAAATGTTGTCACCACATCAGGCGGACATTTTGTTACGTTTTCAATCAGGTGAAGAACGAATGTTTCGACACATTCAGGAGATGATGACATCATCACTGGGAACAGGCCGAGATATGAGCGCTGCAGCAGAGCGGCATCTGTGTCAACACCAGAGGCACGCGAGCCGCAGCATGTGACCAAGGTCAACGTCACACACAGGTAGCAGCAGGCAACGTCATCTACCTGTGTGTGACGGCCACCTCGCAAGGTCATGAGGTCACAAGGTCAGTGTCAGAGGTTACCATGTAGTCCTCCTTGCTGGCGGAGTGATCTCTGCGCAGCCAGCTCATGGTGTCCTCAGCGTTCCACTTCACCACCTTCCTGCTCTCTGGACTCGCATTCCTGCACAGGTCAGAGGTCAAAGGTCAGAGGTCAGAGGTCATGAACAGGATGTAACTCTGATCTGTTGTCTCACCTTGAGTCGATCATCTTCTTGGCAGCTTCAGCATATTTGAACAGTAGCTTCCGAGCCTCCTCTTTGTACTTAATACGAGACAACCTGACACACACACACACACACACACACACACACACACACACACACAGGTATGGATACATAATCAATACATCGGTACAGACCCTGACAGAAGCTTTAACAGTCTCAGTACCTGATGGGAATGTCGTTCATGACCTCTCTGAACATGGACGGGGAGATGACTGGGTCACAGTCACTGGGCAGTAAGGGGTCGTGACCTTTGTCAATCACTTTCCTCTCCAGCAGCCATCGGTTGAACGACTCCCGGGGCGGATCAATACCTGAACCACAGACAGGCAGTCCATCAGACGGACATGGAGACAGACAGACAGACAGCAGAGCGTCTGGCAGCAGGGGCCTCGTACCTTCTCTCTGGTGACACAGCTCGTGGTAGTGTTGTCTCTCAGTTTGGTGACCAGCTGCGCCCTCTGCAGCTCAATCTCTGGGTGTGGGGGCAGGTGGTTGGCGGGTGGCTGCTCTCTGATGACGGCGTTGGTCTGCACGTCCAGATCCCAGTAGATACTGAAAAGTACAACAACACATCAACCTCCGATACACCACTGACTGAGAAGCTAATGATGGTTAGGGGAGGGGCGGAGCCTCAGCACTCACACTGCTGGTCTGTATGGAGCAGGGGTGGGGCTCGGGGTTGTGGGCGTGGCCGGCGTGGCCTGTTTGTCCTCAGGGGCGGAGTTCCAGGGTTTGACCCCGGGGGTGCTGGGTGAGATGGGCGTAGTGGGCTCCACCTGGAAACAACAGACTCAGTTTCCCACAATCCACTGCACCTCTGTCACTGATACAGCTGATCACATGGCCTTTCTTTTACCTTCACTCGTTTTACACTGTTAGGCCCCGCCCCCTGCTCCTCCGAGCTCCTCCTCTTCCTCTGACCATTATCAAGGTTACTGTCTCCGCCCTCTGCTGGAGCCGCATTCAGTCCTAAAGGATCAGACTGTAGACAGATGGAGGGACAGAGAGACAGATTGACAGAGGGACAAAGAGACAGACGGGGGGACAGACAGAGGGACATTATGGTTCATGTATTGATGATGGACAGGTGACATAACAATCTGTCTCTTACTCAGATACAGTAACTGACTTCTTGTTGTTGTTGTCGTTGTGACACCTGCACACACCTGTCACATGACAGGAAACAGTACTCACGATGACATCATGCTGACCCAGCACTGGCACCTCCCACAGGCTCTGATTGGTGAATCTGTTGAAATAATATGGTCTGTTCTCCCTCCGAGACCAACACTTGGACCATCCGGCCTGGACCAACTCGTCTGCAGAGACACAGAGACAGGTCAGGGACAGAGACAGAGAGACGGGTCAGAGACAGAGACAGAGAGACGACACAGAGACAGGTCAGAGACAGAGAGACGACAGAGACAGAGAGACGGGTCAGAGACGACAGAGACAGAGAGACGGGTCAGAGACAGAGACAGAAAGACGACAGAGACAGAGAGACGGGTCAGAGACAGAGACAGGTCAGGGACAGAGACAGAGAGACAAGTCAGAGACAGAGACAGAGAGACGGGTCAGAGACGACAGAGACAGAGGGACGGGTCAGAGACAGAGGCAGAGAAACAGGCAGGGCTCCAGATTAACTTTTTCCACTTGGAGCACCAGCACAAAATTTAGGAGCACTGTCTATATAACACAACATATTCACAATTTTGTCTATATTAATTGCATTACTGATAATTTAGCAATAAACGCAGACAACCCTGCCTCTTAAATGATGTGTGCAGTGGCGCTTTTGCTCCATCATTGCATTTGTCTCTGCATAATTTATGCCTGATGCTGTTGTTGTGCTTAACATGTTTGAAGTGTGCAGTGGAGTCTGTGAATTTAGTTCTCCCCGCAAATTTCGGACCGCACTGAGAGCAGTACATGCAGGACATCACTTTCTTTTCTTTACAATATCTCAACCACGTAAATTCAGTGAGCCATTCTTGTCGGAAATGATGGGGCTTTGGCTTTTTCAGTGCTGCCACATCACCTGCTGACTCGTCCTTTGAACTATTGTCGTCGGAAGTTTGGGAAACTGGCACAGGACCGACAGGAGTCTCTGGATTATTTTTTCTTGTGAAAAACGAATCTATAGTTCGTTTCATAGCGTCACTTTATGGTCAAACGACACAGCACTTTCTACGCGACACCGGCTCTGTGACCCCTCTCTGTCTAACCCCGTGCACAGTGCACACGTACTAAAACTGTTGCATGTTGCTATGGTTACTGGCGCCCCACCCCCCGCCTAACAGTGCGCATCCAGACACACGACAGGCGCACGCACACACACACACACACACACACACACACACACACACACAGACACAGACACTCACATCCGCTCCTCCATGAAATACAATTCTAAAAAAAAGAAAGAAAAAGGGGGAGAGGGGTGGATTTGTAAGTCGTGCTGGTGCTCCTAGTTAAAAAACTATGTCGCACGGCCTCCAAAAAAGGTCGCAAAATGCGACCAATTAGGCGCAGTCTGGAGTCCTGACAGGTCAGAGACAGAGAGAGAAAGACAGGTCAGAGAAAGAGACAGGTCAGAGACAAAGACAGGTCAGAGGTAGAGAGACAGACAGGTGTACCTGGTAGCTCAGGTGGTTTGGACGTGGTGGACGGAGAAAGGGGAGGTCCCTGAGAGGAGGCGGAGCCAGAGGGAGACGGCATCATTGCTGCCTCCCCCTTCACTGATCCCTGGCTGTCATTGGACATCTCAGCTTCTCGTCAGAATGACATGGACCTGCCTGGACAGGAAGACAACCTTTCACAATAAAACAACATGATCCTGTCTGATCAGGGCCTAGTATTTCAAAGTGATCTGATAGGATTATCCTGGCTGGATTGGATTAAATCCTGATCTGATCTGAAAACTGGGTATTTCAACACAGATCAAGAGGATCCTGATCCTGAGGATCAGAATTCAGATCTGGTAATCCAATCCTCCCTTTAATCCAGATAAAGGCTGCATTTGAGTATTTCAAAAGTTAAGGCAGAGATCTGGATCAATTTGATACCAAATTTCAGGATTATTTGGATCCCACCTCAGAGGTGGATTTGATAGAGCCTCAGCTCCACTTCTCCTAGATATTGTTACTCAAGATGTTCATTACACTTAATCTAAATTAGTGTTTTAGTTCTAAGTAATTTCAAGCATAGACATATAGTTTGACCATACTTTCTGAAACTGCTGTTCTGGACACGTAATTTTTTTCTTTTTTTTAAAAGTCTGCTGTGTTGGTAATAACATAACATTAAACTCTGGTCCATTTGCGGGTCAAGTGGGTTACGGGTCGACCTGCACATCACTACTCAGCTCAGTCTATAAAGGCTGTACACAACAGTTAGGCTATAGACATTATATTGTATTCAGGCCGGCAGAACCAGCAGCACGTCGGCTCTACAGTGCACGGCACTGCTGATTAACCATTTTATTGCAGCACAGTGTCTGCCAGCAACCAATTACTTGCAGAGGCTTCCTACAACTTGTTTCAACGGTTCTGATTTAATCAGAAGACAAATTAAACAGGATGACTAGCCAATGTGAAAATCAAAAGAAAGCACAGAATAATGTACTGAAGGACACTGTTGTGCCACCACATGTTTTGTGGTTTGAGAGCAAAGATCCGGTCGCCGCTGTGCAAAACTCTGCAATACAATTAGGTCCGAAAAAACCCTGGAGGAGTGTTTTGCATGGAGTCTTTGAAAGGAGCCGAGTCTGTGCGTAAAACTGGCGAGAGCAGCACGGCCACGGGATGCGCACCCCCTGCCCGCATGCCGGGAACGAATATTCGAATATTCGTTATAAATTCTGCCAAACGTCCGAATGTTAAAAAATGGAATTTGGGTCAGCCCTACACATTAGACAACTGTATATTAACATTTTGTTGTAAAAGCTGTGCTACCAACTGCTCCTTTTGTGAAGTAGTCCGCCATAGAGACAGAGCGTAACATGTCATAATCTGAAAGCCACGCCCCCAAAGGGGAAACGTTTCAGATCCGGGGGTGGAGTCGTGAGATTTTGAAATCCGTATCCAGTCAGACTGGGATCAAAGTGATCCACCCTGCCAATGTTTTGAAATACCCAAATAAAGTCAGCAGGATCACCTTGATCCCGGACTGAGAACAGGAGGATTTCATTATCCGGATTATTCTGATCCAGATTACAAGTTTTGAAATACTGGGCCCAGGTGACCAAACCTGTCTGATCAGGTGACCAAACCTGTGATCAGGTGACCAAACCTGTCTGATCAGGTGACCAAACCTGTCTGATCAGGTGACCTGAACATTATTATTTTACAGACGTGTTGGGTTCAGGTTTCATGCTTCAGAACATCACAATCAATCAATAATCGATCAATGATCTGATTGATTTTACTAAGGCATCAGTGTGGCTGCTGGACAAACTGCACATTAAGTGACAATAACACACACTGACACACTGCTACTGTATGTGTGTGAGTGTACTGACATGTTGTTAGCGTGAGTATAGGAATGCTATATATTAGCGTGGAATAAGTTCTTATTAACTGTCGGCAGCTTCTTTATTTTAGAAATTAACTGTATTAATAAATTAATTTGGGTTTTGGAGCAGAGTTATTTAACACTGCAATGTGTCAGTCAGTCTGCCTATTTGTTATATTAACACACGTCACATCTAACAGTAGTAACAGACGTGTATCAGTGTGTATGGGACTGCATCTGACTGTAGTAACAGACAGTGTATCAGTGTGTGTGTGTGACACATGGTGTGTGACTGTATCTGACTGTAGTAATAGACGGCAGTGTTTCCCATACATTCATTTATCTGTGGCGGTGCACCACGAATAAATTATCTCCGTCACATATAGATTTTTCTGCTATTGGCATTAGCTGTTCGACCTCGCTCATAGACACATTATAATGGGACTCACTGTCTGTGAATGTAGCTTGTCGTTACAATTCCAGTGCAATAGGTGGCGGTATGCATCGTAAAGACACACTTAAACACACCTGTCCGCCAGAAGAAGAAGAAGCAGACCTAGTAGCAGAACGGATCCAAAGATCTGTCAGTACAAATATGTGGGCAAACAAGTCCAAAAGTGGTACGAACAACTCATCATGTTATATTAGCCTGTGTCTGGAACATAGCTGGAAGCTCAACATGTGCAGAGACATTAACTCACACTGTTAGTAGTGTTAACTGCAGCATGAATCCCGTAGCAGCTTGCCCCGTTAATCAATTACAGCAGCTGCACCGGCAACAGGCGCGGCGCGACAACTCTCTCTATTTTACGCGGCTCTTCTATTTTTGTCGCGCTACGCTCCCCTACGCGACCCTCCAGCAGATAAAAACTACATGAAATAGTGTGCTAAACGAGCACAATGTGTTTTTAAATGAATAAACCATTATAAGAAGTGATATGTGATGATTTTTTTCATGCATTTACCCATGTTTTTCTGTGACATTGTGTAAATGTCTGTGGTGGACATTTGAAAGTGAGTAGATGACAAACAGTTCAGTAAACTTGTAGATCAAATATATGTAATAACTTAGGTGGGAAATGCTTTAACATTTCATGCAGCCTTCGTGCAGCCTCTCGGCTCTGCAAACAGTAAACAACCCCTCTGGCTTCTCTACGTGTCGCTTCCGTACGCAGTCAATGGAGCCCAAATATACGCCGCGAAAATATTTGCAGCCGGGGTGGAGCCCGGCCATAAGGTTCTGCTCATTAGTAATTAACTGACATTGGGTGGTCACTCCTTCACACAGATGAGTATTGAAAAATATTTTCAAAAACCGCTCTTTGGAAATATTTAGTGAAGTGAACCCAGCACGCTGCAGACGGCAGATGCAGCCCCTCCCCTCTCTAGCAGCTGAGCAGCTGGTGTCGCCAGCATCAAACTAAAATGTAACTTCTAACGTTAATGTGGGAGCTAAACAGAAAAGTTTATCAGTCATGCCCGTCTGTAACATTAATAGACAATGTTAGTTTAACAGGACAACACAATTATGTGTCTGAAAAGTTATATTAACTGTAAAGTCACAGATTGAAGCTGAAGAAACGTTTGGTTTCTCCCGTAACCCCTGGTTTTCTGATCACAAAGTGAGGTAGAAACAGGAGCATCCTGAGCCTAAACTACCAACTCTATTTGATCAGCAACGAAAATATGGTGCCAATTCACCAGAAGCACAGAAAATAAACAGGGCTGTAGATAAATACATTTGTATGGACAGATCTTTTTTCTGGTTGTTATTTATTTTGGGGGGATTTTTTTTGTTGGTATCATTGATGTTACTGTTCTGGGGCCTCATTTATAAAAGAGTGCTTAGGATTCATACTAAAAGTTGACGTGCGCCCAAAAGCTGAAAATGGCGTGCGCCAAAAAATAATCTGATTTATAAAACCGTGCACACGCACACTTGCACGCAATGTTCTCTTTATAAATCACAGACTTCCTGCAGTTGTGCGCACCCAGATCCGCCTCATATTCCGCCCTCTACACGCCCTAGTTCAACCATAAATGGTCATGCAAATCACCTCATGAATGCGATCTGCGTATAAATGAGCCGGCATGCGAGTGTTCTCTCGTTGTGAGTCACGGCGACAGGTGTGAGAAATGAACCAAAAAACGGAATTTCTCCGAGCCTGAGCTTGAGACCCTTTAACGGGAGGTGGAGGACTGAAGAAAGATTCTATTTGGTGGCCACAGCTAATAAAAGAAAGCGAAAAAAAGTGGCAACACATCAACGCTGCTGATGCTGTCAGTTGTGTCTGTGGGACTGCACGGACAGTGACAGAGAAAGAAAGTGGTCTGATCTAAAGGCAGACCAAATATTTCTTCTCTTTTACCAACATGTAGTTAATGTGTTGCTTTTAAATTTGAGGTTGATTGACATTGATGTGCGACATAAAGAATCACATTTATTAAAGGTGGAGGCAAAAAGGAGTATGTGCCAGTGCCATCTTGCACAATTATGCATGAGGGTCACCGCAGTATTTATATGTTCATGGCAATTAGTCTGATCAGACTCGCGGCCTGAATTACAGCATGAACCAGTGGTATCCCTGTCCCAAAATACAACGTGTAATTTGAAATACAATTCAAAGATGAAAGTGTAATAGGCCAACACGTTTCTTCATGCCGGTTTTGTCATGAACAGCAAATGTCTAAGTAGTGCTGATGTAATGAGTGTAACAGTTGTGCTTCATGGCTGTATTTCGAGACATGATAAATGCACAGGAAATATTTAGCTAAATAAATAAATATATTCCATACAGTCGTGCCGTCCTCTCCCCCTCCTGCGCTCACAGAGTGGACAATGAGACGTTAGAGGCAGTGCAGATTAAATACGTATTTAGAAAGAATTTCAATTCAGGATTTGAGTTGGATTTTACAACGTTTTTATGAAACAATTATCACTCACTCCAAGCGCAAAATAAGGCTGCTGATTTAATTTCAATGATAACGTGGATCTAAGGTGGATATAGCGTGACATTAAATTTGTGTGAGACATCAATAAAAATCTGACTCCACTTCTCCACCTCGCCGTCTGCGTCGCCACTTCCCAGTGTCTCCAAAATGTGCGCACGCATGGCTCAGAGTTTGCTTACAGGTGCACACATTCTCCCGCCAAGTTTATTTTTATAAATCACAATCTTTGCGTGTGAAGTGGCGTACGTCACTTTCAAGCCCCGTTTTGTGCGTAAGCAAGCTTTATAAATGAGGCCCCTGATCTTTATTTAAAAAATGATATGCCTCTTAATTTTTTGCTGCTGTATCGAAAATGGTATCGAGTATTGAATATTTTCCAGGGTATCGATATTGAGTTTGAAATATTAGTATCGTGACAACCCTAGACTGCAGTAACAGACGGTGTGTGACTGTATATCTGACTGTACTAACAGATGGTGTGTGACTGTATGTCTGACTGTAGTAACAGACGATGTGTGACTGTATATCTGACTGTAGTAACAGACGGTGTGTGACTGTATATTTGACTGTAATGACAGACGGTGTGTGACTGTATGTCTGACTGTAGTAACAGACGGTGCGTGACTGGTTATCTAAATGTGGTGACAGACGGTGTGTGACTGGTTATCTGACTGTAGTAACATATGGTGTGTGACTGTATGTCTGACTGTAGTAACAGACGGTGCGTGACTGTATATCTGACTGTAGTAACAGACGGTGCGTGACTGTATATCTGACTGTAGTAACAGACGGTGTGTGACTGTATATCTGACTGTAGTAACAGACAGTGTGTGACTGTATATTTGACTGTAGTAACAGACGGTGTGTGACTGTATATCTGACTGTAGTGACAGACGGTGTGTGACTGTCTATCTGACTGTAGTGACAGACGATGTGTGACTGTATATTTGACTGTAGTAACAGACGGTGTGTGACTGTATATCTGACTGTAGTGACAGACGGTGTGTGACTGTATATTTGACTGTAGTAACAGACGGTGCGTTACTGTATATTTGACTGTAGTAACAGACGGTGTGTGACTGTATATCTGACTGTAGTAACAGACGATGTGTGACTGTATATTTGACTGTAGTAACAGACGGTGTGTGACTGTATATTTGACTGTAGTAACAGACGGTGCGTTACTGTATATCTGACTGTAGTAACAGACAGTGTGTGACTGTATATCTGACTGTAGTAACAGACAGTGCGTTACTGTATATTTGACTGTAGTAACAGACGGTGTGTGACTGTATATCTGACTGTAGTAACAGACGATGTGTGACTGTATATTTGACTGTAGTAACAGACGGTGTGTGACTGTATCTCTGACTGTAGTGACAGACGGTGACAGACTGACATGAACACAGGGCTGTTCATCACGGACCTTCAGTAATAAGCTGATCAAACTGATTGATAAACGCTGGGTATCACTGATCGCGCTGCATAAATTAATTACGGACATAAATCCTGATGTTTCTTTCTCATACGCAGAAACGAGCGCCGTGGTTTGACGCATGCGCCTGGCAGGTTTTCCAAACAAACACGGAGGAGGAGAAGAGGAGGGGGAGGGGAGAGGAGGAGGAGGAGGACAACACAAAGCTGCAGCTGCTCCTCCGGAGCCCGGGCTCGACACACGGACACAGCGGCTCTCAGTGCCAGTTCACGGCGGGACCGAACCGAGTCAAAGTCGTTCACACACACACGGGGGAGAACAGTCCCGCCATTAACGGCCATTAACGGCCATTTCACGCTTCCCGCTCGGTGTCCGCTCGGAGCGACAGCTGCTGTTTAGGCGCCACTTCTCAGACAAGATGGCGGACACGCCCCTGCCACAGCGCTGCGCGTCATGCACAACATTCCTGCTCTTTCCTACGAGCCCCGCCGCCGTACGTGCCGCTGGTCCGGCTCGTCTGAAGGACGAAACAATCCGCGGCATGTCGGTGCCGTCGGAGCGGCTGTGCGGGGCCACCTGCCCTTACCTTGGTCGGTAAAGCTGCGGAGAGTCACGGGTTCTGTCCGTTTGTTTCGGGTCCTCCGCTCCGCTCCCTCCCCGCCTGCTCAGACATCTTTACAGGGACCCGGAGTCAGCCACTGCGCAGGCGCAGCTGCTGCCCAGCTTCCTGTTTGGAGGCGTCCCCTTCAAGCCGCCATGTTGGTCAGGTCAAGAGGCTGAATGGACGTTAACGCCTCCTCCTCCTCCTCCTCCTCCTCCTCTTCCTCCTCCTCCTGAATCACTGTGCTGTCACCAGTTAAATATCTCACAGACCTGGATGTTCGTCTCAAACAGGGCGTCGCTAGTTGAAAACATCCGGGGCTTTAGCCTGAAGTGGGACCAGTGACTCCTACTTGCTCTCCTCCTGCTGCCCTTTTGTTTCTACAAGTAAAACGCGGCAACTCTGTGCTGGCCACCAGTATACACAATAAATACAGTTGTAGTGGCCTGCTGATGTTACACTTGAAAACTGTAACAAGTTACCATTGTGACTTACATGGGCATATATGCCATGTAAGCTGGTGTGACAGTGACCCCGAGTGTCCACATACTCCGCGCGCAGGGCAGACGTGGATCTGGTGTGACCGGCGACGTGTACCCTCACCTACTGGATGCGTTTCTGGATTGTTGCGCAGGGTAGGAGCCACAAGCTCATGTGGGAGCTGCGAGATCCCGCCATAAAAAGCAATTGATAAATTTTGAGCCAGACCAAGATCATTGAGAAGGAGAAAGAGAGAAAACAAGTTGAACTTGAGATCGCCTTTCTGTTCACATCAACATTACTTAACAATTTTTTTTAAATTGAGAGTTTATAATCTGTACTCCCTGCGTTGTGTTGTATTTTTAAAATTTACCGGATGCTGTGTGCGTTCCGTTCCCGGTTTGGTGCAATCTGAGCTACGTGGCTTGATGTGAAATGGAAGCATAGTCACTGAAAAATAGCCCTGGTACGAATCTCTGATGAAGCGGAGTGGTGTGCAGCTTCTGGGACGCTTCGGAGATGCTGCGCGCCGCTCACTGTGGAAATGAAGCTATTCACTAGAATGGGAGTGTATTTGCTATGTAGTGCGCTCCGTGCCGCTGACAGAGTAAATTGGGGGTGAGTGTGTTGTGTGCTGCTGTGCTACTGTGCTGCGTGCGCTACTGTCTGTTGTGCTCGTGCCGTGGACTTTGCTTTATTAGTAAAAAAAACAAAAAAACAAAACGGATGCGTAAAATCTGGGGCTGAGCCCAAAAGATCCGGCTATAGAGGGGAATGTCCAGGTCTAATGACGTCCATAGTTTTAAATATGTTTACAATATGTTACACCTGTTACTGTCAGAATGAATCCTTCACTCACCCTGAACACCATCATCCAGTCATTCTTTATTTACACTAAGGGACAGTTCTTTACTTGTCAGAACAGAAATCAGAGTTGTGGTAAAATGTTTGTTTGTGTCTTCTGTCTTGAGGTCGCACTTCTCTGATCGTCCCTCTGCCTGTTTATTTTTGTTCGACACCTGTTTCCATCTCTGATCAGAAAGTTTCGCTTCATTCCTGGAGCCATGTTTTATCGTCTCCATTTCATACATGTGGTTAATCATCTCATTCTGTTGGCTCATTTGTGGCATCTGCGGTCTGCAGAGACAGCAGCTGTAGCTCCCCCTGTGTCTGTCCAGTGTCACTACACCTTCAGTTTGTTGAAGACGATCATGTGACATGGTCGAAAGCTCTGGAGCATCTGATCAGACTTTGTTTTTAACATTTACAGTCATTGCAGTCGGCAAATATTATTTTATAAAAAGTTCAACAGACATCAGAGCGATGTCAGGCTCACATCTCAGGACAGTTTAACAATATATTTTACTGTTACTGATAAAAGCTCACCATCATCATCATCATCATCATCTTTTGATCCAGAGGATGCTCTGATTGGTCAGATCAAATCTCCTAACAATCACAATAAGTAAATAAATGAGACCAAACAGATTAGACTGTTGTGATGAGATGACGGAGGTGGAGAATTTTTAATCACTGATATGAAACACGTTCCCTACGTTCGTGGATCCAACAGTAAAATAATCACTAATAAAATAAATTACAAATTTGAATTTACAAGTGAAAAAAAGTGAAGATGTGAACTGAACACTAAAATGTAAAATACAGCTGTTCATATGTAAAATAAAACACGTTTTTATTTTCTGTTCTGTCATTTCAACATGTCTCCAACCACCAGGTGGTGCTGTTACTCTGTATCTGTCCATCCATCTGTCCAATTCATCTATCTATCTATCTATCTATCTATCTATCTATCTATCTATCTATCTATCTGTCTCTCTGTCTATCTATCTATCTATCTATCTATCTATCTATCTGTCTATCTATCTGTCTGTCTGTCTGTCTGTCCAATCCGTCTATCATCTATCTGTCTGTAACTCTTCTGAACACTGAGGACGATGAATTGAAGCATAATTTCTTTTCACAGGAAGTTTTTTATTTCAGTAAAATATGAAAGTTCCACATGTATAAAATTATTAAAAATAGAATCATATTAAACAGAAGTTAGACCAATAAAGATTATTCAGCGTTAAAGGGTTAAAGTCCAAGGTCAGGTGTGTCAGAGATCAGGTGGTGTCAGAGGTGTCAGAGATCAGGTGGTGTCAGAGGTGTCAGAGGTCAGGTGGTGTCAGAGGTGTCAGAGGTCAGGTGGTGTCAGAGGTGTCAGAGGTCAGGTGGTGTCAGGTGTGTCAGAGATCAGGTGGTGTCAGAGGTGTCAGAGCTCAGGTGGTGTCAGAGGTGTCAGAGGTCAGGTGGTGTCAGAGGTGTCAGAGGTCAGGTGGTGTCAGAGGTGTCAGAGGTCAGGTGTGTATGTGGTGTCAGAGGTGTCAGAGGTCAGGTGGTGTCAGAGGTCAGGTGTGTCATGTGGTGTCACAGGTGTCAGAGGTCAAGTGGTGTCAGAGGTCAGGTGTGTCATGTGGTGTCAGAGGTGTCAGAGGTCAAGTGTGTCATGTGGTGTCAGAGGTGTCAGAGGTCAGGTGTGTCAGAGGTCAGGTGTGTAAGAGGTGTCAGAGGTCAGGTGTGTATGTGGTGTCAGAAGTGTCTGAGGTCAGGTGGTGTCAGAGGTGTCAGAGGTCAGGTGTGTATGTGGTGTAAGAGGTGTCAGAGTTCAGGTGGTGTCAGAGTTGTCAGAGGTCAGGTGTGTCATGTGGTGTCAGAGGTCAGGTGGTGTAAGAGGTGTCAGAGGTCAGGTGGTGTCAGAGGTCAGGTGTGTATGTGGTGTAAGAGGTCTCAGAGGTCAGGTGTGTCAGAGGTGTCAGAGGTCAGGTGGTGTCAGAGGTCAGGTTTGTAAGAGGTGTCACAGGTAAGGTGTGTCATGTGGTGTAAGAGGTGTCAGAGGTCAGGTGGTGTCAGAGGTCAGGTGTGTATGTGGTGTAAGAGGTCTCAGAGGTCAGGTGTGTCAGAGGTGTCAGAGGTCAGGTGGTGTCAGAGGTCAGGTTTGTAAGAGGTGTCACAGGTAAGGTGTGTCATGTGGTGTAAGAGGTGTCAGAGGTCAGGTGTGTAAGAGGTGTCAGGTGTGTATGTGGTGTAAGAGGTGTCAGAGGTCAGGTGTGTCATGTGGTGTAAGAGGTGTCAGACGACAGGTGTGTATGTGGTGTAAGAGGTGTCAGAGGTCAGGTGTGTATGTGGTGTAAGAGGTGTCACAGGTAAGGTGTGTCATGTGGTGTAAGAGGTGTCACAGGTAAGGTGTGTCATGTGGTGTAAGAGGTGTCAGAGGTCAGGTGGTGTCAGAGGTCAGGTGTGTCATGTGGTGTAAGAGGTGTCACAGGTAAGGTGTGTCATGTGGTGTAAGAGGTCAGGTGTGTATGTGGTGTAAGAGGCGTCACAGGTAAGGTGTGTCATGTGGTGTAAGAGGTGTCAGAGGTCAGGTGGTGTCAGAGGTCAGGTGTGTCATGTGGTGTAAGAGTTCAGGTAGGAGAGTTCTCCTGCTGCAGCAGCAGGTCGACAGCAGCCTCCACGTCCTCCACGACGTGATGTGGCTCCACCAGGTCAGGCTCCAGCACTAGGTCTCTGTGACCGTGGAAGATCGTCTCCGTGACCGCGTTGCTGCAGTCGCTAGGTAGCGGGGAGTGAGGGTTATAGACACCTGTACACACCTGTGAACAGGAAGAGACATGTCGTTATCAGATGGTCAGTGCGAACATCAAATTGTGTTTTAGTGAAGCCACTGTGATGTCACCACATACCCAGATCTCGAATACTGACTTTGTGGGTACAGAGGTAAACACAGTGATGGAGGAGCAGTCGACCAGAACGGCGTCAGCTCTCCATCACCAGTCGCCGTCTGACAGGAAGGTCAACATTAAACGTACCAGAATGGTTCGACACTGAGCAGCTGGACACGCCGCCTCCTCCTCCGCCATCGCCATTGCCACCTGACTCCCCGTTCCCTTGGCAACAAGCTTGGTGGTTGTCGTCATAGCAGCATGCTGCTGAGCCAGATAGCGATTGTACAGGTTAGCACCGTAGATATCTGTCATCAGGTTGTCGCTAGGAAAAAAGAGGACGGTTTGGTTACGTTTTACTCCTTAGCGTTCTGTGTAAGAGGTGTCAGAGGCCAGGTGTGTCAGAGGCCAGGTGTGTCAGAGGTCAGGTGTGTCAGAGGTGTCGGAGGCCAGGTGTGTCAGAGGCCAGGTGTGTCAGAGGTCAGGGGTGTCGGAGGTGTAAGAGGTCAGGTGTGAGAGGTCAGGGGTGTCAGAGGTGTGAGAGGTCAGGTGTGTCAGAGGTCAGGGGTGTCAGAGGTGTGAGAGGTCAGGTGTGTCAGAGGTCAGGGGTGTCAGAGGTGTGAGAGGTCAGGGGTGTCAGAGGTGTGAGAGGTCAGGTGTGAGAGGTTAGGGGTGTCAGAGGTGTGAGAGGTCAGGGGTGTCAGAGGTGTGAGAGGTCAGGTGTGAGAGGTTAGGGGTGTCAGAGGTGTGAGAGGTCAGGGGTGTCAGAGGTGTGAGAGGTCAGGTGTGAGAGGTCAGGGGTGTCAGAGGTGTGAGAGGTCAGGTGTGACAGGTCAGGGGTGTCAGAGGTGTGAGAGGTCAGGTGTGATAGGTCAGGGGTGTCAGAGGTGTGAGAGGTCAGGTGTGTCAGAAATCTGTTCACTTCAACACAAACCCACAGCAACGACCTCCAAAAGCCTCGAAACAGTGAGGCTGTGCTACCGATGGTTACTTGATGGTGTAAATGGTGTAGGTGGTGTTTTGGGTGGTGCAGTTACCCGATGGCGTAGATGGTGTGGGTGGTGTTTTGGGCGGTGCAGTTACCCGATGGCGTAGATGGTGTTCAGCTGGCGGTGGTGGTTCTGCAGCCTCAGCAGACGAGTGGCGTACTGGTATGTCAGCAGGGCGGGTTTTCCAAGCAGCGCCTGGTATTGCAGCTCACGGCCCGTCAGCTTCTTGTAGGCCGACTCCAGACACAGCAGGAACATCCCGTGACCAAACCTACGGCAGCACAGGTCAGGGGTCAAACCTCATCATCCTGCCTGGAGATTTGAACCGACTTCCTGTGATGTGTCGGTTACCGTGGTGACGGCGCCTCGGCCATCCACATCAGGTCCATGTTACAGGCGAGCACCGGCAGCTGGGATACCACCTGAGCTTCATGCATGCAGCCTGGACTTCCATTGGTCAGCAGCACATCGATCAGCAGCTGCAGGTTGGTCTCCCATCTGATTGGCTCTCCGAACAGGATGATAGCTATGGCGACACAGGAAGTCAGTGACACGGCGCCAAAATAAGAGCAAGAGGCCCACTCCCTACCCACTACCACTTCAGTACCGAGTGTCACTCCAAATCAAGTTACACTCGCAGCTGTGGAGGGCACTCCTGGTTAAGGGGAAGTGGGCAACACTTCATAAGACTGTTACGTCCCCCGACCGCCTGTGTATTAATTATATGTATGTGTGCATTATTATCTGTATATGTGTTCTGTGTATGTGTGTATTTTCTATGTATTGTGTTAATAGGTGCGCAGGTGTTTTCGTTGGAAGACTGTGACGCTGCTCCGGCTGGATTGGCTGAGCGAGGGGCTCGGCCTTCAGCGTCAACGGTCGCCAATTGGGACGAGTATGACGTCACAGCTGCCGGATTGGTTGGGCAAGGGGCTCGGCCTTCTTAATGCCGGACACACGGAAGACGCGGGTTCTCTCTCGTACATGGCAGCAGCGCATTTGTTTGTTTCCGTGGGTTCTGTGACTGATAGGTATTTTGTTGTTCGACACTCGCATGATTATTAGCCTGTTTTTGATCGATCCTTTGTTATGATCAGCGCCCTAGGGCCGACTGACTCACTTATGTACATATTGTAAATAGTCACTGTCACATTGTATTGTTTGCACGGAGCGTAGGGGGTGAGCTGCTATTTTTGTTGTATCTGTTTTCTCCTGTTTTTCGTTAGCCTAGGGAGTTAGGCCTAGTATTGTATTTTTGTTTCTTTTGTTTTCGTTAGGGATTAGTTATTTCGCCGGTCGGTAGACAGGTTGTTTTTTGTTTGTTGTTTTGGCCTGGGCTCACCCTGAAGTCTTTTGCTCCAGTTTCTGTGTGTGATATTGTACGGTGTGTCATTGCAGTGTGTAGCAATAAATCGCTCACCTGTACATTACCTCCTGGTGTTCCTGTGTCTCTATGCTACGCACCCACACCCCTAGACCGGGGCGTAACAAAGACAGCCCCCGTTTCAGAGTGTACCTCTCGCCCACTTTCCCAGGAGTTAGTATATAACTCCTCCCGGTCACTTACCACATACTTTGCCGGGAGTTAGAGTATAACTCATCACTTATGAAATTTCCCGAAACTTATGGTTTAACTTTCTCATATGAATCTGTATATGTATGAAGTGCAATAAAAACAAATGCTTTTGCCCTTTGCTCATGGCAGTTGATTCAGTCACTCCAAAAGTAGATCAGGAGCCAGAGCCTTCAGCTATCAGGCTCCTCTCCTGTGGAATCATCTTCCTGTTACGGTCCGGGAGGCAGACACCGTCTCCACATTTTTAAGACTAGACTTAAGACTTTCCTCTTTGATAAAGCTTATAGTTAGGGCTGGCTCAGGCTTGACCTGTACCAGCCCCTAGTTAGGCTGACTTAGGCCTAGTCTGCCGGAGGACCACCTATAATACACCGGGCATCTCTCTCTCTCTCTCTCTCTCTCTCTCTCTCTCTCTCTCTCTCTCTCGTATCCTATTACTGTATCTTGTTTACTCGGCCATTCTGGATGTCACTAACTCGGCTTCTTCTGCGGAGCCTTTGTGCTCCACTGTCTCTCAGGTTAACTCGTATTGCAGCGGTGCCTGGATAGTGTGACGTGTGTGGTTGTGCTGCTGCCGTGGTCCTGCCAGATGCCTCCTGCTGCTGCTGCCATCATTAGTCATTAGTCATACTTCTACTGTTATTATACACATGATTATTATCATACCTGTATACTGCCAGATACTAATATATACTTTCAACATATTGTACCACAGTAGCCAGAACTATGAGGATAATATTATTACTTTCATGAATGTTGTTGTAAGCTACTGTCATTACCGTCTGTCCTGCATCTCTCTGTCTCTCTCTGTCTCTCTCTCTATCTCTCTCTCTCTCTTTCTGTCTCATTGTGTCATACAGATTACTGTTAATTTATCATGTTGATCTGTTCTGTACGACATCTATTGCACGTCTGTCCGTCCTGGAAGAGGGATCCCTCCTCAGTTGCTCTTCCTGAGCTTTCTACCATTTTTTTCCCTGGTAAAGGGTTTTTTGGGGAGTTTTTCCTGATCAGCTGTGAGGGTCTAAAGGACAGAGGGATGTCGTATGCTGTAAAGCCCTGTGAGGCAAACTGTGATTTGTGATATTGGGCTTTATAAATAAAATTGATTGATTGATTTTAAGTAGCCTATGTGTCATCAGGCAATTTCACTCACACTCCAGGGTTTTCATATTTATGTTTCGTTTACATTTCATTGAATGAGTTTGAATATGAATATGTCAAGAAATGGGTCTATATTCTACGAATTGCCTAATTAACGGGCAGGCTGGAGTACAAAGCAATGTAATAATATAGCCTAAATATATCTTAAAATACACAATAAGACAACCAGTGGAACTCTGTTATTTTTTGTCAAGGACACTTTGATTCGTCTAATATTCATTTTTAATTCGTAGATTGATGGACTGCTTTGTTTTTTCTTCTGTCCCTGTGAACACACAATCATATTTGACACTAAATCAAGTGGGTTGACGTTTTGGCGCTACTGCGTCCTCTCCAGAGGTTTGACTCTGAAGAGGACGCAGTAGCGTCGAAACGTCAGTTTGTTTGCACCTTATTAAAAGCTCTGCAATTTTATCGAGTGCTCCAGCCTCCTTTCATTTGGATTCAGTCATTTTTTTTAAGTGGCCCACTGATTTAGTGTCTACTATTTTGTCCTGTGCTGTGAGCACTGATCCAGTTTGTTTGACTGAAGCGCAAGAGTGCCTTTCTTTGATATACTGTAATTATATTTCTTTTTAAAAATCATTAGAATGGGATGAGGGACTTTATATACAATTTGAAATAGTTTATTTGAGCATATGGACAAGTAGGTTTTCATCTTTTGACACCAAACATTCTGTGAGTTTGTTTGAGACTGTAAAGTCGATGTGAGGAAAACAAATGTGTGTGTTTGATCTAAAATATTTTACAAAGTAGAAAGATGGAACTCTTACATTTGTATGTTGTTTCCTCCGTTGTGATGTTACACTTCCCGCTGGGCTCATCAGCAGCCTGCACTGATGCACACTTGCTATCTAAGGGCTGAGCAGTCCACTCGCACTCAACCATAATTGGTTTTGGATGGCCCTTAATATAGCACAGCTCCGCGTGACTGCGCTAACGGAGGGGGAATGCATAGGGCGAGGGGATAGGGGCCAATTTGGGATTGGGCCCTCAATAGAGTGTTTGAAGTCAAACATATGATGAAGGTCACCTGTGACATCATCACCGTACGAGTCAGAAACAGGAAGTAAACATGATAAACAGAGTATACCTTGTATCCGGGGGAGAGTCGGAAGAGGACACGCCTGAAACACAGGAAACAACGTCACATGAGTGATGTCACCTGAGTGTGATGTCACCTGTCACAGTTACACTGCTCACAGGAAGTGATGGGCTCCTGTTGTGTTCCATCCTGTCCAGCAGAGGGTGGTGTTCTCTGAGCTGCTCCACACTCACCACCTTCTGAAAACCCAGACTGATACCAACACAGTCAAGACCGACAACACTTGCTATGATTACATGACCCAATGTCTCACACGCTCGCACGAACGCACACACACAAACACACACACACACACACACACACACACACAGGCAGTAACAGTAGATGTAGTAACAACAGACATAGTAACAGCAGAAGCAGTAACAATAGATGTGGTAACAACAGATGTGAAAGCAGATGTAGTAACAACAGATGTTGTAACAGCAGATGTTGTAACAGCAGATGTAGTAACAACAGAAGTAGTAACAACAGAAGTAGTAACAACAGACGTAGTAACAGCAGAAGTAGTGACAGCAGATGAAGTAACAACAGAACTAGTAAAAGCAGATGTAGTAACAACAGATGTAGTAACAGACGTAGTAACAACATAAGTAGTAACAACATGTGGTAACAACAGACGTGGTAACAAGAGATGTGGTAACAAGAGATGTGGTGACAACAGATGTGGTAACAACATATGTAGTAACAACAGATGTAGTAACAGCAGACGTGGTAACAACAGACATGGTATCAACAGACGTGGTAACAACAGAAGTAGTAACAACAGAAGTATCAACAGACGTGGTAACAACAGACGTAGTAACAACAGAAGTATCAACAGACGTAACAACAGACGTGATAACACCAGAAGTAGTGACAACAGAAGTGGTAACAACAGACGTGATAACAACAGAAGTAGTAACAACAGAAGTGGTAACAACAGATATAGTAACAACAGAAGTAGTAACAACAGAAGTGGTGACAACAGACGTGGTAACAACAGAAGTAGTAACAACAGAAGTAGTAACAGCAGACATAGTAACAACAGAAGTAGTTACAACAGATATAGTAACAACAGACGTGGTAACAACAGACGTAGTAACAACAGAGGTAGTGACAACAGAAGTAGTAACAGCAGACATAGTAACAGCAGAAGTAGTTACAACAGATATAGTAACAACAGACGTGGTAACAACAGACGTAGTAACAACAGAAGTGGTAACAACAGACGTGGTAACAACAGATGTAGTAACAACAGACGTAGTAACAACAGAAGTATCAACAGACGTGGTAACAACAGACGTGGTAACAACAGACGTGATAACAACAGAAGTAGTGACAACAGAAGTGGTAACAACAGACGTGATAACAGATGTAGTAACAACAGAAGTGGTGACAACAGACGTGGTAACAACAGACGTGGTAACAACAGACGTAGTAACAACAGAAGTAGTAACAGCAGACATAGTAAAAACAGAAGTAGTTACAACAGATATAGTAACAACAGACGTAACAACAGACGTAGTAACAACAGAAGTAGTAACAGCAGACATAGTAACAACAGAAGTAGTTACAACAGATATAGTAACAACAGACGTGGTAACAACAGAAGTAGTAACAGCAGACATAGTAAAACAGAGTAGTAACAAACAGATGTAGTAACAACAGACGTGGTAACAACAGACGTAGTAACAACAGAAGTAGTAACAGCAGACATAGTAACAACAGAAGTAGTTACAACAGATATAGTAACAACAGATGTGGTAACAAACAGACGTAGTAACAACAGAGGTGGTAACAACAGAAGTAGTAACAGCAGACATAGTAACAGCAGAAGTAGTTACAAGAGATATAGTAACAACAGACGTGGTAACAACAGACGTAGTAACAACAGAAGTGGTAACAACAGACGTGGTAACAACAGATGTAGTAACAACAGACGTAGTAACAACAGAAGTAGTAACAACAGACGTAGTAACAACAGAAGTAGTAACAATAGATATAGTAACAACAGAAGTGGTAACAACAGACGTGGTAACAACAGATGTAGTAACAACAGACGTAGTAACAGCAGAAGTAGTAACAATAGATGTAGTAACAACAGACGTGGTAACAACAGCTGATGTAAAAAAAAACCTGGATTGAAAAATTTGTTTTTGTTTACTGTTGTGATGTGTGTGTACTTGCTGTTGTGGCTGAAAGAATCAGCTGACTGATGTATGTATATAAAATGGCGGACACTCTTTGACCTGTCTCAGTTGTCCAGTCTGATCAGTCCAGATTAGAGTCACCAATTCAGTATCTGACCAAATGTCTGCCTTCTGTCCCTGAGATATGATGTTAAAACATAATGATGTCACAGTCAGCTGACCTTTGAACTTTTGACCTTCATTATTTTATCCGTTAGACATTTGTGAAAAATTCCATTGTATGAATTCTTCAGGTATTGCCAAAAAACGTGTTTTGTGAGGTCACACTGATCTTACTTTAGACTTTCAACCACAACATTCTAAATATTCTTAAGTCCAGGTGGACGTTTGTGTCAAATTTAAACTCCCTCTGGCTGTTCTTGAAATACCGTGTTCACAAGGACGAAATCGAAGTACAGACATATACACATACCGATGCACAGATGTATATACGGACAACTCAAAAACACAATGCCTGCAGTCTTGGCTATCGCGGTTGCAGGTCTGGCCAATGGGAGCGCAGCGTGTGTATTATTTCTTTAATGGACTCCTGAATGTGATAGAATCAACACACTACAGTACCTATGAACCTCAGCTGCTGTTCCATGGAGACAAAGGCAGTCAGGGGTTAGTGATGTGAAGGATACGTGTTGGCGATGTCCATCACTGGTCCCTGTCCAGACACCAGGACACATTTATCATGAAAAGTCTTCATCATCTGCAAAGGACTGTGGGACAGAACCACCTGCTCTGGGGCAACCTACAGGGACAGGGAGGTCCCATGATCATGTTTATCCAATCACAGCAGTCACTGAACAACAAACAAATATTTACATTTCATAAAAAAAACAACTACAACCAATCAAACAAGGAGCTGATCCTTCAGGTAATCAATATATGAGTCTAAGATTGGCACCAGGAGGGGGCGGAGCCTTCTCCTCTCCTACCTGGATGTCCAGCAGGTGAGACAGCTGCTGAGCTTGTCATGTCTCTGACAGCTTCCTGCGTTGGTGACGAAGACAATGGGAAACAGGAAGTTGTTGTTTTGGTCCACAAGCTTCCGGAAAGCTCGTTGAGCCGCCGGAATCAACGAGCCACCACGAAGCAGGACGCCATCTATGTCAAAGAGGATGCCCGCCTGATGGAGACAGATGGGTGAGACACATAGCCATCCAGGTCGTCAGGTAAAGAAGACAGTTTGTGTCCAAAAGAAACCGACTTCAAAAGGTGATTAGAAGTCATTATTGCATAGATTTCATATTGACACACCCTCCTGTTCTCCGAGATCTACTATGGTCCATACAGCCATCAGATGTTCTGCCCTAACCCTGGGTTTTCGGTCTCACGAAGCCGGTTCAGTTCTTATCGGGGTAGATCACCATGGTAACTTACACTGAACGGCTATCCTGCTCCAGAGCAGGATAAGTTCAGGGTTGAATCTGATCCTATAAAAAGCACCACCCACTGGCCAATCAGCTGTTTGGAAAAAAAATGAGCGTGTCAGCTCTTCATCAGGTCCTGATGAATAGCTGACACGCTCGAAAGTTAGTCTAACTAGTAAAGCATAATGAGAGCGTGCGGGCTTTTTCTCACATTTATATTTAGTCATGTTTACATTTACACGTTTATATTTAGTGATGTTTACATTTAGTCATGTTTTATATGTACACATTTGTATTTACATGTTTATATTTACTCATGTTTATATTTATGCCTGTTTATATTTACACATGTTTATATTTACTCATGTTTATATCTACACCTGTTTATATTTAGTCATGTTTATATATACTCATGTTTATACTTAGTCATGTTTATATTTATGCCTGTTTGTATTACTCATGTTTATATTTATGCCTGTTTATATTTACATGTTTATATTTATACCTGTTTGTATTTACTCATGTTTATATTTACGCCTGTTTATATTTACACATTTATATTTAGTCATGTTTATATTTATACATGTTTATAATCACAGCTGTAAATGTTTGTATAAACCTTCTGTTGTCTCATCAACAATTTAAAAATAGAATGAAGTAATTGTTGTAAATTCTTTTCAACATTGATTTTATTTACTGAAAAACTAAATTAACATGGAACCAGAGTCAGAGTCCAGAACACAGATCAGTTTGACGGATGAGTTCAGATCTTTGCACAAACATTGTCATCATAATCCGAAATATTAATATTCAGTCAGGACGACACATGACCGAGCCAGAACCCTGAAACTGTGTGTGGACGAAAAAAAGGTCCCCATTAGGAGCTGAGTCCCTCTAATGTCAGTATACACACAGACACACACCTACCACACACAAACACACACACTGACCTGTCGGCTGGTCGCCATGGATCGGACCGTCTGCTGCAGGAAACTTCGACACCACATGATGTCTGACAGAAAGCAGCCGTGTGCGGCTCACTTATATGGACTGTGATGTCATCAGGGGGAGGAGCCCACATGATGCATTGCTGCTATTTGTCTCAATAACTATACTCATTAATGAGTGATGATGTCACAGGTCACATGTTGGTTCAGCTCTGTGGAGGTCACTTCAGGTCAAACACAGTTTGGTTTCTATACACGCCACTGCTGATTGGCTAATGCCTCTGACACGCCCACCACAACAAACAGGACGCCGCTCCTGATGGTTCATAACACTGCTGATCACTGCCAGCCAGTCAGATAGAAAATACATTCAAGATGAGGACGTCTCACACACACACACACACACACACACACACTAATTAAATGTGGCTGACAGCAGTTTTCTCCTCACATGACATCACATGCAGCGTTCAGCCATTAATCAGCCAATCACATGCTGCAGAGTGCTGCCTCCAATCAACCAATCAGCTGCCAGACTGTGAGCACCTGATGAGACAGAGACACTGTGTGGAGGACAAACCCTGAAGAGGACAGACACACACACACACACACACACACACACACACACACACACACACAGACACACACACACAGACACACAGACTGTGTGTGTCTGTCTGTGTGTCCGTCTGTCTGTGTCTCTGAACTGTCTACACCACCTGAACTGTGTCTGCACCACTTGAACTGATTTTCTCTCAAAATAAGTCTCCCTGAAAGGAGCAGCACTTTAACACTGGCCCAGGTAACAAACAGTGCTATATAGCAACATTCTCTGAAAGTATTTCTGAAACACACATTTATATGAATTTTGCCCTCCACTCCTTTTGCAGAAAATGGTCTGTGACCCTATCAGACAGACAGAAACAGAGACAGAGCAGAGTTCATTCTGACAGTTTAGATTTTAGTCTTGACACAAAATGTTTATTCATTTCATTTTAGTATTTTTTCTCCTTGATAGTTTCAGTCCTGACGTTTCGTGTATGTTTTTCTCTTTAAACTGATCCAGTGAGGTTAACTCATGGATGATAAATCAGAGTCAAAGTGACAGGTTGTATAAGATAATGTGTGTGTGTCATGTCTCCAGCAGTGTGTGACAGGTTTAAGGGCTGATTTACGAGCACACACTTACTGATCATCATCTGAAAAGCTCAACATCTCTCTATTTTATGCTCTCAACAAATAACTAATGTGAGCCAACTAGGATTTGTCTCCAGGTTCATTGTAAACTCTGACTTATCCATGTGACTGTTAAGAAGCAGGAACATAACTTGTTTCTTCATGTGCAACATGTTAGTCTGGAGGTTTAAACTGGTGTCCTCTCACAGAGTTGCTGATTCAAACTAAACTTTCATCTCTGTCAGAGAAAACTGATCTGAGTTCAGCCTGTTTTACTTACAGCACAGCTACACTCACAGATAACTGAGCCTTACCTGCCTGTCAAACACCATCAACCCACAAACCTTCTCCAGTCCGGACTGAGTGGAGTCCTGCAGGGTGAAGCTGTGAAGGCTGCGAGCGGAGCTAGCTGCTAACAGCCACCGCTGCAACTAACAAACTCCACAGATCCATTCAGCAGCTCCACCATCCACAGTCACACACACATGGCTGATTATTTACTGCTGAGTTACAGCTCACAACTCGCACCGACCCAAACATCCTGGTGCAGACTATTTACTGGAGTTTACCAGCCTGTCGCTCATCAGGCATCTGAAGATCATTACAAGATATCAGTGTCCGACAGTCCATCACCAACACTTTCATCACGTCTCATTAACGAAAATCAAACAGATTTGATCTTTGTTTTTATCAGGATATATTTTTAGTTTGTCATCGTCAACAAAATTAACACTGAGACAGACAAAGCGTTTCCTGTCGCCGCCATTGCTCCATTGGTCCGTTGGATTGTCAGTGAATGCTCTCAGTGGTACAGACAGACTTCCTCCTCAGTGTCCTCAGTGGACGTGATGTCAGTGAGATGGCCTCGCCCACTTTCATGACACCAGCCTCGACAGGCACAGGAAGCGTGACATTTCTGTCTTTTTTTTATTTTTTTAAAGATTATTTTTATTCGCTTTTTGCCTTTATTGACAGGACAGAAGGTGAAATGAGGAGACAGAGAGAGTGGGGACTGACATGCAGCAAAGGGTCGCGAGTCGGATTCGAACCCGTGGCTGCTGCAGCGAGGCAATGCCTTTGTACATGGGGCGCCGGCCACTATCCACTACTCTACCGACGCCCTGTGAAGCGTGACATTTCTCCTCCTCGCCGCCGCCATCAGACAAACATCGGCCAGAAACACACCAAGCAACAGATGGACCTGACGACCCGTGGACGGTCGGTCCTCACAAAACACCACGATGACAACTGACCAATCAGAAAAGGCCTTTATTAACAAACAGGATGAGTACCAAAAAAATGAGCCCATATTTACATCAACAGACAGACAGACAGACAGACAGACAGGTCACAGTCCCAGCAGAGTCTTGGCCGTCTGACTCTGAGCCTGAAGAGCTTCGCTGGCGTAACGCTGCAACAACTCCATCTTCTTCCTCCTGACCAGAGCCTCCTCCACCTGAGAGACAGACAGGACACATACGTGAGACAGACAGGATACAGACAGGTGGAAGACAGACAAGGAGGGGACAGACAGGGAGGGACTGGTAACCCAGTGTATTAACAAGGGTCCTCACATGTACAGAGAGACAAACGTGTGTGCGTCTCACCTCTTTCTGTGAGGGGACAGGTACGTGTGCGATGAAGGTGACTCCGCCCTCCTCTCCTTCCTGCTCCTCCCGGCTCTCCTCCTCATCAGCCTACAAACACACAAAACAAAAACATCTCACCGACAGGAAGCGACACATGTAGATCCGCCTCCCCCAACACAGGCTGTGTCTGCCGTGTTGTAGTTTCCCACAATGCATATGGAAAAGTAGTTTACAACTGATGGTCACTATCTCCCATCATGCACTGCGCTGAAGGAGCAGACAGATGTAGACACGACAGACGGCGGGTGACAGCGCCCTGCTGCAACTGATCAACCTTGTTTCTGAGCAGCTGAATTCTTTCATTAATTTAACAAATCGTCATTGAACATGAAGAGTTCAATAACGTCACCGTGCAGACAGAAGCTCTGCTGTTAACAGAAGGGTCTGCCAGGGCCAACATCAGTATGTTTGTTTATTGTGACGTCATTTCTTGCAGTGTCTTCAGACGCCTAAATCTGGACAACCAAAGCCAAAAGATCAGCTGGCCGCTGACACTGGAACATGTTTGACGACTCATACTCATACTGACGACACATGACGTTCGGTTAGGTACGTCTGGTGCAAACAGGTACGTCTGGTGTAAACAGGTACATCAGATGTAAAAAGGTACGTCAGATGTAAACATGTACGTCAGGTGTTAACAGGTACGTCAGATGTAAAAAGGTACGTCAGATGTAAACAGGTACGTCAGGTGTAAACAGGTAGGTCTGGTGTAAAACAGGTACATCAGATGTAAACAGGTACGTCTGGTGTAAACAGGTACGTCAGATGTAAAAAGGTACGTCAGATGTAAAAAGGTACGTCACGTGTGAACATGTATGACAGAATTTAAAGGGACAGTTCACCTCTTCATTGTGGACAGTATAGATGCTCTCTTCCTCCTCCTCTTCCTCTTGTTTGTCTCCTGACAGTCGAGACTCTTTCTCTGTTTTCCACCTCTGCACTGCCTCCAACACAGCTACACACATTACACACAGTACACACTGTCAGCATCATGGCTCCGCCCCCCTGGTCCAAACTGAAACATGTCAGAAACTACTGGATGGACCGTCATCTGACAGTACACATGATTAAATATTATCTGACCTTATACAAGACAAAATAATGTGACTGTATATATTGAATAATCTGACCACATGATAAAATAATCTGCCCGTCCTGGAAGAGGGATCCCTCCTCAGTTGCTCTTCCTGAGCTTTCTACTGTTTTTTCCCCATTAAAGGTTTTTTTTTTGGGGAGTTTCTCCTGATCAGCTGTGAGGGTCCAAAGGACAGAGGGATGTCGTATGCTGTAAAGCCTGTGAGGCAAATTGTGATTTGTGATATTGGGCTTTATAAATAAAATTGATTGGTTGATTGATTGACTGATTAATTGATTGATTGACCCACACAAGATACAATAATCTGACCACACATGATAAAATATGACCATTTGATGAAATAATCTGATTACATGATATAATAATCTGACCACACACATCATAAAATAATCTGACTACATGATAAAATAATGACCACTTGATAAAATAATCTGACTACATGATAAAATAATATGACCACATGATAAAATAATCTGACTACATGAGAAAATAATGACCACTTGATGAAATAATCTGACTACATGATATAATAATCTGACCACACACATGATACAATAATCTGGCCACACAGATGATGTAATAATCTGACCACACACATGATACAATAATCTGACCACACAAATGATATAATAATCTGACCACACACATGATAAAATAATCTGACCACACACATGATAAAATAATCTGGCCACACAGATGATACAATAATCTGGCCACACACGATACAATAATCTGGCCACACATGATACAATAATCTGACCAAACACATGATATAATAATCTGGCCACACACGATACAATAATCTGACCACACAAATGATATAATAATCTGACCCACACATGATAAAATAATCTGACCACACACACGATAAAATAATCTGACCACACACGATAAAATAATCTGACCACACATATGATAAAATAATCTGACCACACACGATATAATAATCTGGCCACACAAATAATGAAATAATCTGGCCACACAGATGATATAATAATCTGACCACACAAATGATATAATAATCTGGCCACACAAATGATATAATAATCTGGCCACACAAATGATATAATAATCTGGCCACACACATGATAAAATAATCTGACCACACACGATAAAATATGACCACTTGATAAAATAATCTGACCACTTGATGAAATACTCTGACTACATGATAAAATAATCTGACCACACATGATAAAATAATCTGACCACATAATAAATATGACTACATGATAATAATCTGACTACATGATAAAAATGACCACACATGATAAAATAATCTGACATGATAAATAATCTGACTGCATGATAAAATATTGACCACTTGATGAAATAATCTGATTACATGATATAATAATCTGACCCACACACATCATAAAATATTCTGACCACAAGATAAAATAATCTGACAACATGATAAAATAATCTGACAACATGATAAAATAATCTGATAACACGATAAAATAATCTGACCACACATACAAAAAATAATCTGACTACATGATAAAATAATCTGACCTTGTTTCTCGTACTGCGCCTCCAGAGGGAGCAGCACTCCGTCGTCTTCATCCCTGTAGCCGTAATACTCTGCGTCCACTTCCTTCATCAGCTCTGCCCTGGTCTTCCTCTGTGCTGGCGCAGCTAGCAGTTACATGATCAGAGAAGACCAATCAGATGATGGTACAGTGATGGCTGGTTTGATGTGAAACAGGAAGTAAAGACAGATTTTACATACGCTCCTTCTCAAACAGCTCTCTGACTCCAGGAAGGTCTCTAGCTGCTCCAAAGTATTTATATCCTCGATTTCCTGGAACCTCCTTCCCCTCGTGGTCCAACATCTTCGGTCCAACTCGCTGCAGCACACAACCACATAATCAATATTTCACATTTTCAATATCTCATATCTCATAACATTTGACCAAGATTTGTCTTTAATTCTCATTTAAAACAAACCTCACGGAGTGCATTTTTTCATCTGCATAATATTGCAAAAATTAGGCCTATCCTGACCCAAAAAGATGCAGAAAAATTGGTCCACGCTTTTGTTACCTCAAGGCTGTATTACTGTAACTCTCTATTATCAGATAGCTCTAGTAAATCATTAAAAACTCTCCAGCTAACTCAGAATGCTGCAGCACGTGTACTAAACAGGAACTAAGAAACAAGATCATATTTCTCCTGTTTTAGCTTCTCTGCACTGGCTCCCTGTAAAATCCAGAATTGAATTTAAAATCCTACTGTTAACTTATAAAGCTCTAAATGGTCAAGCTCCGTCATATCTTAGAGAGCTCATAGTGCCATATTATCCCACCAGAACTCTGCGCTCTGAGAACGCAGGGTTACTCGTGGTCCCTAAAGTCTCCAAAAGTAGATCAGGAGCCAGAGCCTTCAGCTATCAGGCTCCTCTCCTGTGGAATCATCTTCCTGTTACGGTCCGGGAGGCAGACACCGTCTCCACATTTAAGACTAGACTTAAGACTTTCCTCTTTGATAAAGCTTATAGTTAGAGCTGGCTCAGGCTTGACCTGTACCAGCCCCTAGTTAGGCTGACTTAGGCCTAGTCTGCCGGAGGACATAATACCAGACACCTTCTCTCTCTCTGTCTCTGTCTCTCTGTCTCTCTCTCTCCCAATTACTGCATCTTGTTAACTCGGCCATTCTGGATGTCACTAACTCGGCTTCTTCTCCGGAGCCTTTGTGCTCCACTGTCTCTCAGGTTAACTCGTATTGCAGCGGTGCCTGGATAGTGTGACGTGTGGTTGTGCTGCTGCCGTGGTCCTGCCAGATGCCTCCTGCTGCTGCTGCTGCTGCCGCCATCATTAGTCATTTAGTCATACTTCTACTGTTATTACACACATATGATTATTATCACACATGTATACTGCCAGATACTAATATATACTTTCAACATATTGTACCACAGTAGCCAGAACTATAACAACAATATTATTACTTTCATGAATGTTGTTGTAAGCTTCTGTCGCTACCGAGGATGTCCTCCATCTCTCTCTCTCTCTCTCTGTCTCTCTCTCTGTTTCTCTCTCTTTCTGTCTCATTGTGTCATACAGATTACTGTTAATTTATCATGCTGATCTGTTCTGTATGACATTTATTGCACGTCTGTCCGTCCTGGAAGAGGGATCCTTCCTCAGTTGCTCTTCCTGAGCTTTCAACCGTTTTTTTTCCCCGGTAAAGGGTTTTTTTGGGGAGTTTTTCCTGATCAGCTGTGAGGGTCTAAAGGACAGAGGGATGTCGTATGCTGTAAAGCCCTGTGAGGCAAATTGTATTTGTGATATTGGGCTTTATAAATAAAATTGATTGATTGATTGAATTGATATCATCAATAACTCACATCATAAATATCTCACATCCTAAATATATAATCAACAACTCACATCATCAATAACTCTTCAATAACATTTCATCAATAGCACATGATCAATAACACCTCCTAATCATTAAATGTTTACCGCGTAGTCTGGTCCCCCCAGTTCTTTGATCCGGACCTCCCAGTGTCCTTTTTCTCTCAGCAGCTTGTTGATCTCATCATTTAGATCCCGAATCTTAAACTCCCCAAGACCAGCTGAGACAGAGACAGAGACAGGTCAGAGACAGAGACAGTGACAGAGAAAGAGAGTCAGATTTGTCTTTTAACTCTAGGATAAAACAAACTTCACAGACTTTTAGGAAGGACTAACTCTCAACGTTAAGACTAACACTTATAGTTAGGACTGGCTCCTATAGTTAGGACTGGCTCTTATAGTGAGGGCTGGCTCTTATAATGAGGGCTGGCTCTTATAGTTAGGACTGACTCTTACAGTTATGACTGCCTCTTATAGTTAGGGCTGCCTTGTATAGTTAGGGTTGGCTCTTACAGTGAGTACTGCCTCTTATCGTTAGGGCTGACTCATAGTTAGGACTGGCCATTATAATTAGGACTGACCCTTGTAGTTAGGACTGGCTCTTATAGTTAGAGCTGACTCTTATAGCTCGGGCTGACTCATATAGCTAGGGCTGACTTGTACAGTTAGGGCTGGCCTTACATTGAGTACTGCCTCTTATAGTTAGGACTGGCTCCTATAGTTAGGACTTGCTCTTAAGGTTAAGACTGGCTCCTATAGTTAAGTCTGGCTCTTACAGTTAGGACTGACTCTTATAGTTAAGACTGGCTCTTATAGTTAAGACTGGCTCCTAACGTTAAGACTGGCTCCTATAGTTTGGACTAGCTCTTATAGTTAGGACTGGCTCTTATAGTTAAGACTGGCTCCTATAGTTAGGGCTGGCTCTTATAGTTAGGACTGGCTCTTATAGTTAAGACTGACTCCTATAGTTTGGACTGGCTCTTATAGTTAGGACTGACTCATAGTTAGGACTGACTTGTATAGTTAGGACTGGCTCTTATAGTTAAGACTGGCTCCTATAAATAGGACTGACTTGTATAGTTAGGACTGACTCTTATAGTTAAGACTGGCTCCTATAGTTAGGACTGACTCTTATAGTTAAGACTGGCTCCTATAGTTAAGACTGGCTCTTACAGTTAGGACTGACTCATAGTTAAGACTGGCTCTTATAGTAAGAGCTGACTCTTATAGTTAGAGCTGACTTGTATAGTTAGGGCTGGCTCTTATAGTTAGAGCTGACTTGTATAGTTAGAGCTGACTCTTATAGTTAGGGCTGGCTCTTATAGTTAAGACTGGCTCTTATAGTTAGGACTGACTCTTATAGTTAGGGTTGACTCTTACAGTTAGTATTGGCTCATGTAGTTAGGACTGGCTTTTATGGTTAGCACTGACTCATAGTTAGGACTGACTGTTATTGTTAGAGCTGATTTATAGTTAGAGCTGACTGTTATTGTAAGGGCTGACTCTTATTGTTAGGACTGACTCTTATAGTTACAGCTGACTCTTATTGTTAGGACTGACTCTTATAGTTAAAGCTGACTCTTATTGTTAGGACTGACTCTTATAGTTACAGCTGACTCTTATTGTTAGGACTGACTCTTATAGTTACAGCTGACTCTCATTGTTAGGACTGCCTCTTATTGTTACGGATAACTCCTATAGTTAGGACTGAGTCTTAAATTAGAGCTGACTCTTATTGTTAAGACTGCCTCTTATTGTTAGGGATAACTCCTATAGTTAGGGCTGACTCTTAAAGTTAGGAGTGACTCATAGTTAGGGCTGACTCTTAAAGTTAGGAGTGACTCATAGTTAGGGCTGGCTCTTAAAGTTAGGAGTGACTCATAGTTAGGGCTGACTCTTAAAGTTAGGAGTGACTCATACTTATGGCTGGCTCTTAAAGTTAGGACTGACTCAGTTAGGGCTGGCTCTTAAAGTTAGGACTGACTCATAGTTAGGGCTGGCTCTTATAGCTAGAGCTGGCTCTTAAAACTAGGGCCCCAAATGAGGCTGATGAGAGGACTGAGCTGGTCCCTCCTCTTCTGACCCTTCATTAGTTGACAGAACCACAGAGGCCCGGTGGGGGTCGAAAGAAACTCACCGTTCTGGATCTGAGCGACTTTCTTTGAAATCTCACTGATGATCTGAAACAAACAGAAACATCAGACACTGTTTGAAAATATCAACTACAACTCCCAGGATGCACTTCATTAACACAGCCAATCACAGACCTTTACACTTTGTTAGTGCGCTGTTTATATTCATTAGCTGTCTGACAGGCCTTGTCACTATGGCAACAGGAGCTGAGGCTCTTGGGCAATGTAGTATGAAAAACATGAAACTTTCTGATGGGCTAACATAGCAGCTACAGGTAAACTACAGGAAGTGGAGCTGATTGGTTCTCAGGAAACTGCTGGAAAAGACAGACGACCGCCTTAAATATAGTGACAATAAAACCTGGGAGCAGTATTATGGGATGTTAGTGCAGCTCTTGATGTTGTGTACACTATAGTGTTGCTGGATAAAGTAAAATGTTCCATGTGCTGGTTCCACTTATATATCTGTCTTATCAGGATGTATTTTTATAATGGTGGGTTTTTAAATGTGAATGAGTTAGACTGTGGTGTACCACAGGGAAGCTGTTAAGGACTATTACTGTTCTCTTTCTTCACCAGTGATCTTCTTCTTGTCCTTCATTGAACCAGAGCAGTTCTGTATGCTGATGCTGATGCTGATGATAATGATGATGATGAAACACTGTGTCTATTCAAGAACTGTCTTGTGCTTTGGACAGGGAATTACAATCTGTTGCAACGTGGGCATGGTGAAATAAGTTAGTTCTTAATTTATCAAAAACAAAAAGTATTTGGATCATCTTTAAGACAAAAACCACAGTTAACCTGTGGTTTTTATTTGTTTGTAGTTTTCGTGTTTAGGTTTATTTTGTTTCTTTTTGCCCCGAACTGTTGAATGATATATTTGTTTAACTCTATGAAGTCCTGTTTGCTTGTGGGGATCTCAGGAAGAGTCGCTGCTACCTTGGTGCTGACTGATGGGGATCCAAATAAATACATACATATGTAAATAAATAAATAAATAAATAAACAAACAGGTGACTTTGTACCTGCCGTCTCCATTTCTCAGCTTTAGGAAGCTCACTGCACTCTGACGCTAGAAAAGGTCTCCTCTCCTGCAGACAGGTGGACATCATTAGACAGGTGAAGACAGGCGGACATCATCAGACAGGTGAACACAGGAGGACATCATCAGACAGGTGAACACAGGAGGACATCATCTCTGTAACTTAATGAGGTCCCAGCCAGAGATCAAAGTTGTGGCTCCTGCACAGTGATGTCAGAGACCGTCTGTGTTTAAATCAAACATCTCGACTTATTTTGGATGTTTTACCACAGAAGGAGGACTTGAACATGACACGTATGATTTACAGCTGAGTCATATTAGAATAAAATCTTACGAACTAGGGCTGAGCTCACAGGCACCATCCACAGACAGAGCTCCAAACTAGAGCGGGACATTATCTGACAGAGGACATGAGACCGCTGTCTCACGTTCTCCAAACTAGAGCGGGACATTATCTGACAGAGGACAAGAGACCGCTGTCTCACGTTCTCCAAACTAGAGCGGGACATTATCTGACAGAGGACATGAGACCGCTGTCTCACGTTCTCCAAACTAGAGCGGGACATTATCTGACAGAGGACATGAGACCGCTGTCTCACGTTCTCCAAACTAGAGCGGGACATTATCTGACAGAGGACAAGAGACCACTGTCTCACGTTCTCCAAACTAGAGCGGGACATTATCTGACAGAGGACAGGAGACCGCTGTCTCAGGACACCAAAGTCACAGCAGAGCAAACACTGCAGACCAACATGTGTGATGTCCTTCAATCAGCAAGATACCTGCATGTTCAGTGTTTGACTCAGGTCTTAATATGTCCTCTCAGAGGACGTTACAGCTGCCCACAGTTCAGTCTGTGAGGTGTCTGCAGCTCCTCAGTATCACAGATGGGCAGACTGAAAACTTTTTTCATCCTCAGCTGAAAATGCAGAAAATTCATGAATCACAATACATTTATCACAGTGACATGGACTGATGATTTAGACCTCTACAGACTGTTTGTACAGTCCAGGTTTGAGCGGGGACAGGAGCAGGGACAGGAGCAGAGACAGGAGCAGAGGCAGGAGCAGGGACAGGAGCAGAGGCAGGAGCAGGGACAGTGACAGGAGCAGGGACAGGAGCAGGGACAGGAGCAGAGGCAGGAGCAGAGGCAGGAGCAGAGGCAGGAGCAGGGACAGTGACAGGAGCAGGGACAGGAGCAGAGGCAGGAGCAGGGACAGGAGCAGGAGCAGGGACAGTGACAGGAGCAGGGACAGGAGCAGAGGCAGGAGCAGGAGCAGGGACAGGAGCAGTGACAGGAGCAGGGACAGGAGCAGGAGCAGAGACAGGAGCAGGGACTGGAGCAGGGACAGGAGCAGGGGCAGGAGCAGAGACAGGAGCAGAGACAGGAGCAGGGGCAGGGGCAGGAGCAGAGACAGAAGCAGAGACAGAGCAGAGACAAGAGAAGCTCACTTCACGCCGTAGTAGACACATATCAGAACCTGACCTTGACTTTTCCCTCCTCCAGCTGAGCCTGTCTGAACCGAGCCAGAGCCGTCCTGCAAGACAGAGCAGAGAGACACAGTTCAATTCATCGATCGATCATCACAAAACGTCTTTAAAACATCTGATGGTTCGAACTCAGCAACAGGTGACAGCTGCTACACAGAGACAGCTGCTACACACAGACAGCTGCTACACAGAGACAACTGCTACACACAGACAGCTGCTACACACAGACAGCTGCTACACAGAGACAGCTGCTACACAGAGACAACTGCTACACAGAGACAGCTGCTACACACAGACAGCTGCTACACAGAGACAGCTGCTACAAAGAGACAACTGCTACAAAGAGACAACTGCTACACAGACAACTGCTACACAGAGACAGCTGCTACAAAGAGACAGCTGCTACACAGAGACAGCTGCTACACACGGACAGCTGCTACACAGAGACAGCTCCTACACAGAGACAGCTGCTACACACAGAGACAGCTGCTATGCACAGAGACAGAGTAAATACAGAGAATACTCACATGGCCTTCTCAGCGTTTCTGGCCTGTAGAAACAGACAGATGTTAAAACACATCAAACATACACATCATCACCAATATTAGGGATGCACCGAATATTCGGCAACCAAACATATTGTTCAGTGGAATAAGTTAAAAGCAAGGCCAAATAATAGTGGCGTGTTTTGATAACGCAATCAAAAGCGTGCTGTGACGGGCGGAATAAAATGACGGCAGTGTGGCGATCTGGCCGTCAAAGCACTCGCATTTGTGACTAAAAATAGTTTTGTTGGAGCAAAATAGGCTTAAATCATTCAGCACGCTGTGTGAGTACAGATTTCAACCACCAGCAGAAACGACAGGCGAATCCCACTGGTTGAACGGGGGTCACAGACACAGACCGTAATGTATTCCTGTCAAATACGGCGGCCACCCGCTTACCGGTGGCGACAGACAAGTCGGCTCCAATAATGTCCTCTTCTTAGCGTCATGATGGCAAACAACGATATTCGGTATTCAGTACTCAGTATTCGGCCAAGCATTTAATATTATTCGGCTTCAGCTTCGGCCCCAAATTTTCATTTCAGTGCATCCCTAATATATATATATATATATATATTATATATATATATATATATAAATATATAATTTAATTAATGTTGTTAAAATAATAACTCATTACTATTAGAACAAATAATATAATTAATATTAATAACTTATAATTTCATATTGTTAAATAAATAAGTTTAAAGTTTGTCTTTATATTAAAAGAGAATAAATAAAGGTCAGTCCTCTGTCTCCTGCCCCCTCCCCTCCTCCCTATCTCCTCTTGTCCTCTCCCTCCTCCCTGTCTCCTCTTGTCTTCTCCCCTCCTGCCATGTCCCCTCTTGTCCTCTCCCCTCCTGCCCTGTCTCCTCTTGTCCTCTCCCTCCTCCCTGTCTCCTCTTGTGTTGTCTCCTCTTGTCCCCTCCCTCCTGCCCTGTCTCCTCTTGTCCTCTCCCCTCCTCCCTGTCTCCTGTGTTGTCTCCTCTTGTCCTCTCCCCTCCTCCCTGTCTCCTCTTGTGTTGTCTCCTCTTGTCCCCTCCCTCCTGCCCTGTCTCCTCTTGTCCTCTCCCCTCCTGCCCTGTCTCCTCTTGTCCTCTCCCCTCCTCCCTGTCTCCTGTGTTGTCTCCTCTTGTCCTCTCCCCTCCTCCCTGTCTCCTGTGTTGTCTCCTCTTGTCCTCTCCCCTCCCCCTGTCTCCTCTTGTGTTGTCTCCTCTTGTCCTCTCCCTCCTGCCCTGTCTCCTCTTGTCCTCTCATGTCCCTTCCTCTGTAAGAAAACTTTCGTCACAGATTTATATATTAAAGTAATACTCAGTGACGTCACTAAACGGAGCCGTTCGCCGCCAGTTGAAGCTCACAGGTTAGCATGCTCACAGGTTAGCATGCTAACCTACGAAGCAGAGTGTGACTGTGAAGTGATTCAAAGTAAAGATGAGCTGCTCACCATGTCTGCTGTTGCTGAGGATGAGGAAGAGGAGGAAGATGAGGAGTTTTGTGTGTCGACGAAGAATCCAGCGGCGAACTCTAACAAACTAAAACACGCCGGCACAAACAGGAAATACTTTAACCACTTCTTCTCCTGTTTCCGGTTTAGTGACGTCCCCTCTCCTGCCTCCTGCTGGAGAAACAAAATAAAACAAAAATCAAACGGAACTAAACTTGGAGTAAAATAAAATTAAGATATGAATATAAAATAAACATTTAAAATACAAATAGAAATAAACATATTAAAATAGAACAAAACAAAACGAGATGAAACTAACTAAATAAATGTCATTAATTTCAGCGTCCCTCACACTGAGCTGGAGTCTGAGGGGCCACATCCGTCTGTCCAGGATCAGCTGATCCATCTGACCTGTTATAATGACTTATAGTGTTATATATGATGTGCTTGTTATTGCTGTATAATGATGATCATTAGGGGGTTAGGGTTATGTGAAAACTCTGAGTATGTTAACCCTGAGATGAGGGAAACTCTGAGTATGTTGACCCTGAGATGAGGGAAACTCTGAGTATGTTGACCCTGAGATGAGGGAAACTCTGAGTATGTTAACCCTGAGATGAGGGAAACTCTGAGTATGTTAACTCTGAGATGAGGGAAACTCTGAGTATGTTAACTCTGAGATGAGGGAAACTCTGAGTATGTTAACTCTGAGATGAGGGAAACTCTGAGTATGTTAACTCTGAGATGAGGGAAACTCTGAGTATGTTAACCCTGAGATAAGGGAAACTCTGAGTATGTTAACCCTGAGATGAGGGAAACTCTGAGTATGTTAACCCTGAGATGAGGGAAACTCTGAGTATGTTAACCCTGAGATGAGGGAAACTCTGAACGTGTTGACCCCGAGATGAGGGAAGCTGGCAGACACACATGGGTTGTCCGTATGTAGGAAATCCGATTGATATTGAGGCAATATTAATTCGTAATGCCTTACGCCGGGAGAGGATCTTCAGACCCCGTTTAGATGTGCTGTCTTTCCCAAATGAATATCTGTTTGAAAGGTATCCTTTCTCATTAAATTCAATCATTTACCTGAACAACATTCTTCAGCCACACATATCAAATGTGACACACCTCAGACGTGCGCTCTCATCGGAGCAAATGTTGTACATTGCACTACATTTTTTTGCGAACGGTAGCTGTTTATACAATATTGGTGATGCAGAACACATGGGAAAGGCCACGGTGTGTAGAGCTGTCAGAAAGGTGACACTCGCTCTGAAACGCCTGCTGCACATCATGGTGGTGTTTCCTGGCACAAACCTCTGAGGAACATAAAAGAGGAGTTCCACAGGATTGCAGGTAACTAATGTAGAAATCAGTTGAAGTCAGTGACAATATTCTAAAGTTATATTCTGGATTCTATATTATATTAATATTATGTTAGAGACATTCTGCTGCAACCTCAGACGGAGATCAGTAATTAGCTATTATTTTGCAGGGCTTCCCAATGTCTCAGGGTGCATAGATGGCACCCAAACACCCGTCACTGCTCCAGCACAAAATGAGGGGGACTATGTTAATAGGAAGTTCTTCCACAGCATTAATGTTCAGGTACATTAACTAGCCTTTTATCTTAAAGTGACAGACTATACATCACAATATACTGCAACTAACATGTCATCCTCTGCACTGTCAAGATCATATGTGATGCAACACACATAATCACTAATGTGGAGGCCAAGTGGCCAGGCTCCGTCCACGATTCCCGGATCTTCCACGAGTGTAGCTTGAGCAATAGATTTGCCCCCAACAGCGTTTCAATGGGGCCCACTGCAGGACTAGAGCCCGGTTGAGATGACTTTTGGCATTCTCAAATCCCGGTTCCAGTGTCTGCGTAAACTCAGGGTCACCGCAGAGAGGGCACATGACATTATAGTGGCATGTGTTGTTCTCCATAATATTGCCACTATTAGAGGAGAGCAACACCCTGCCATACAAGTTAATGACCCTGAGGATGACCATCCCATCTACCCTGTAGATGTCCAGGATGGAAGGGCTGTAAGGGATATCATTTGCCGCAATCACTTTTCTGATTGAAACCAGTCAAATAAAAGACAAATAACTCACATTTCATTTGGTCTTCTTTATTCCCTATAAAGTACAAATGCAACAGTCAGTATTTGTAATATTGTTCAAAAATGAACAAATTTCACCTTTGACAATGCACCCGCCTCAGCTGGCGTTCTAGTAATTGAATTTCCAAGTCTGCCTTCCTGATCTGGCGGTCCAGGTACACCATTTCTTTGTCTGTTTTAGCCATTTTTTAATAAGGTGCTTCCTGTACAACTCTTTTATTGGTAACTGGTGAAACATATAGATGATATTTAAATTCCACAGTTCTACATGCAGAATTAACCTGGCATTTACTGAACATCTCACTGTGTCAAGCTGTGTTGTGGAGGTTGGACCCTCCTCCTGAACCCATTTAAGTCCCATACACACACTCACATATTATTCTGTGCTGTTCACACACCGGTCGTCCATAATTTTGGCTCAGGCCCAGCTCCTCAGCCTCTGGCAGAGGTGGTGGGTCGCGGCCCTCCACCTGTTTTTCGGGCCTCTGCCTTCTTTCTGTTGGCTGAGTAGAACTCAGATGTTACTCAGCAGGATATTAGGCAAGAGGCAGACATAAAAGTTGAAACATTATTTTTTTGGGGGGGGGGGGTTAAATTACTAGTGACCTACAGTACATAATGACATAGCCACTGAATGAGGTTATTGAAGCTACTTTGTTTAATAAATCAAATATGAATCAAACTAAAGAAGGGTACAGTCATGGCCAAGTCAAACAGGCCTTACCTGTTTGAATGATGTTTTATATTTCATTTAAGCTGAGCCAAGTGTGTTTTTCCCGTGAGATTGAATCTACATGAAATTCAGATTTATTCAAAATCACTTTTTCACCTGTAAGCTACGATTTAATTAAGTGTGGTTAGATGTTAAATTAATGGACGAGTGCATTCAAATGTACGTGTTGACTCGGGCAGCAGTTTTCTCCCGTGCTGCCTCTCTCTCCTTGGCAGCTTTAGCTCTGTTACTTTTTCTTCTAAATATACGTTCATGTTCGCTGTACGAATTCATGAGCACCTCCAATTCCACTTGTGTGAAATAAATCGATCTCTTCTTTTCTTGTGTTGCCATGGTGACTTGAGGTATCAGGGCTCCATTGATGATGGCTTTTTATTGTGGTTGTGCACGTGTTTAACTCAAGGTGAACCTACTCAGAGTTGATTGAACTACTTCAAATCAGCTGTTCTGGAACCGGATACTCAGAGTTTCCCAGCTCAGACTCAGAGTTTGTTGAACCTCCTACCTGGAATAACCCTCTGAACCTGAAGCAGCCGACTGATCAGAAGCTTCTGATTATGTCTCAGCTCATCGTTAAAATCAGTGTATGATGTGTTTGGACCAATCAGAGGGTTCAGTTACAGACACACACAGTCACACAGACAGGCACACACAGACACAAACAGACACACAGACACACAGACACAGACACAGACACACACACACACACACACACACACACACACACACACACACAGTCAAAGTGAGGAGGCAGAGCTTCACAGCAGCAAAGTTAATAGATTACTTATGAAATGGTCAAAGGTCAAAGATAGAAACAAACTCACCTGAGCAGGTGATAAGTTTAACAGGAAGTACACACTCGACTACGCACAACTACAAACGGTGAGTTTCAGCTGCATTCTCACATCTGTCTTCACCTGTTCTATGTCCACCTGTTCAATCTCCGCCTGTTCAATCTCCACCTGTCCTGTCTCCACCTGTTCTGTCTCCTCCTGTTCAATCTCCGCCTGTTCAATCTCCACCTGTCCTGTCTCCACCTGTTCAATCTCCGCCTGTTCAATCTCCACCTGTTCAATCTCCGCCTGTTCAATCTCCTGTTCAATCTCCACCTGTCCTATCTCCTCCTGTTCTGTCTCCACTTGTTCAATCTCTGCCTGTTCAATCTCCACCTGTCCTGTCTCCACCTGTTCAATCTCCACCTGTTCAATCTTCTCCTGTCCTGTCTCCACCTGTTCAATCTCCACCTGTCCTATCTCCTCCTGTTCAATCTCCACCTGTTCAATCTCCGCCTGTTCAATCTCCACCTGTCCTGTCTCCACCTGTTCAATCTCCACCTGTCCTATCTCCTCCTGTTTCAATCTCCACCTGTTCAATCTCCACCTGTCCTATGTCCACCTGTCCTGTCTCCACCTGTTCTGGTTCCACTTGTCCTATCTCCACCTGTCCTGTCTCCACCTGTCCTGTCTCCAACTGTTCTGTCTCCACCTGTTCAATCTCTGCCTGTTCAATCTCCACCTGTCCTGTCTCCACCTGTCCTATCTCCTTCTGTTCTGTCTCCACCTGTTCTGTCTCCGCCTGTTCAATCTCCACCTGTCCTGTCTCCACCAGTTCAATCTCCTCCTGTTCAATCTCCACCAGTTCAATCACCAGTTCAATCTCCTCCTGTTCTGTCTCCACCTGTTCAATCTCCGCCTGTTCAATCTCCACCTGTCCTGTCTCCACCTGTTCAATCTCCACCTGTCCTATGTCCACCTGTCCTGTCTCCACCTGTTCTGGTTCCACCTGTCCTATCTCCACCTGTCCTGTCTCCACCTGTCCTGTGTCCAACTGTTCTGTCTCCACCTGTTCAATCTCCGCCTGTTCAATCTCCACCTGTCTGTCTCCACCTGTTCAATCTCCTCCTGTCCTATGTCCACCTGTTCAATCTCCACCTGTTCTATCTCCACCTGTCTTGTCTCCACCTGTTCAATCTCCACCTGTCCTATGTCCACCTGTCCTGTCTCCACCTGTTCTGGTTCCACCTGTCCTATCTCCACCTGTCCTGTCTCCACCTGTCCTGTCTCCAACTGTTCAATCTCCGCCTGTTCAATCTCCACCTGTCCTGTCTCCACCTGTCCTATCTCCTCCTGTTCTGTCTCCACCTGTTCAATCTCCGCCTGTTCAATCTCCACCTGTCCTGTCTCCACCTGTTCAATCTCCACCTGTTCAATCTCCCTGTCCTGTCTCCACCTGTCCTATCTCCTCCTGTCCTGTCTCCACCTGTTCAATCTCCACCTGTCCTATGTCCACCTGTCCTGTCTCCACCTGTTCTGGTTCCACCTGTCCTATCTCCACCTGTCCTGTGTCCAACTGTTCTGTCTCCACCTGTTCAATCTCCACCTGTTCAATCTCCACCTGTCCTGTCTCCACCTGTCCTATCTCCTCCTGTCCTGTCTCCACCTGTTCAATCTCCACCTGTTCAATCTCCACCTGTCCTGTCTCCACCTGTCCTATCTCCTCCTGTCCTGTCTCCACCTGTTCAATCTCCACCTGTTCAATCTCCACCTGTCCTGTCTCCACCAGTTCAATCTCCACCTGTCCTGTCTCCACCTGTTCAATCTCCACCTGTTCAATCTCCACCTGTCCTGTCTCCACCTGTTCAATCTCCACCTGTTCAATCTCCACCTGTCCTGTCTCCACCTGTCCTGTCTCCATCTGTTCTGGTTCCACCTGTCCTATCTCCACCTGTCCTGTCTCCAACTGTTCTGTCTCCACCTGGAAATGGAGTCGGTGGAGGTGACACCGTCAGCTCCCAGCAGAACCCGGACAGCAGACACCTGAACCCACCAGAACATCCACTTCCTGTGGAGAATGTGTGTGAATGCTGAGACCTCAAACTGCAGAACGTGGCTAAAGCTGAAGTGTTGATGTGTCGCAGGAAGTTCAAACCAACTGAAGACTAAAAAGAAGTTTCATATTTTAAAAATAATATAAAAAAAAAAAACCGAACCAAGTCAAAGTCTGAAATGTTTCTGTTTTTCAGACACAGCAGGAAATCATAAAACAAAATGACTCAGTTTTAAGATTTAAAAGTTTTATCGACTGAAAAATCAAAACAAACATCCCAGAGTTTTTATTTTAAAATCCAGACAGCACCAGAGCCTCTGATGTCACTTCCTGTTACCTGAGGTTGAACTGAAACAAAGTTGATGTTCTAACTGATAAAAAAACTAAACTCAGATTTTAAACTTCTGAAAACACTTCATAACATTAACGAAACAGGAAGTGCCATCACTTTGACCCATTTAAAGTTCCACTGATTTAATCAGCAGTGCTCTCATTTCCTCAGAAAGAGAAGTTCAGGTCCTGGTCTACAGAGATCACGGTGATGCTCCGCCGTGTTTCTACAGTAGTCCAGAGCAACAAACCAAACACTGACCACAGACAGAGACGTTCATGTGTTTACACGCTGATGTTTTTGCTCCTGGTGAGAATCAGCTCCTGATCACTGAAGGGATTCTGACCAGGATATGTTCTGCTGACAGACCACACTAAATCCTCCTAAACCTCCTGAATCTCCATGACCAATGACAGATGGCAGAACTAGGCTACGCCAAAACTCGCCTGCTGACTGAATGAATGAGGAAATCAAATGGAGTGTGTGGCTCTGAAAGAGGGCGGAGACAGAGAGAAACTCAAGGTTCATTGAGAAAAACCTGACCAGGTTAGGTTCATAGAGTCTGTTACTGCGGTAACTGACCAAGAGCTTAAGTTACCTCTCTCTGAAACAGGCTGGAGTTACCCCTCTTTCTCTGGTTTGAGTTACCTCCCTTTTTGAAACGGAAAACTCAGAGTTTCCCTCATTTCAGGGTTAACAGACTCTGAGTTTTCACTAAACCTGCTTTGTGAAACGGACCCCAGACACTCGTGAACCTCCTAAACCTCCTGATTCTCCTGATCCTCCTGAACCTCCTAATCCTCCTGATCATCATGAACCTCTTAAACCTCCTGATTCTCCTGATCCTCCTGATCATCGTGAACCTCTTAAACCTCCTGATCCTCCCAAACCTCCTGATCTCTCTGATCCTCCCGAACCTCCTCATCCTCCTAAACCTCCTGATCCTTCTGAACCTCCAAATCCTCCTGATCATCGTGAACCTCTTAAATCTCCTGAGCCACCTAAACCTCCTCATCCTTCTGAACCTCTTAAACCTCCTGATCCTTCTGAACCTCCTGAATCCCCTGATTCTCCTCAACCTCCTGATCCTAGTGAACCTCTTAAACCTCCTGATCCTTCTGAACCTCCTGATCCTCTCAAACCTCCTGATCCTCCTGAACCTCCCGATCATCCTGATCATCGTGAACCTCTTAAACCTCCTCATCCCCCTGAAGCTCTTAAACCTCCTGATCCCTCTGAACCTCCTGATCCTCTCAAACCTCCTGATCCTTCTGATCCTCCAAATCCTCCTGATCATCCTGATCATCGTGAACCTCTTAAACCTCCTCATCCCCCTGAAGCTCTTAAACCTCCTGATCCTTCTGAACCTCCTGATCCTCCTGAATCTCCTGATCCTCCTAAACCTCCTGAACCTCCTGATCATCCTGAACCTCCTAAATCTGATACACTGGACCTTTAATATTTAAATAAAGTCCACCGAACGTAAAACCTGAAATGGTTCACAAACGATTCTGATGGAAGTCTGAATAAGTTTTTTTTTTTTTTTTTTTTATCAACAAAACAACAAAGAGAACAACAACAACAACAGGGGTGTGAATCTGATTACCGTCATGGTTCTCCTGCAGGGTTCTCCTGTTGGTTCATCTGCCGGTTCTCTTGCTGGTTCTCCTCCTGGTTCTCCTGCCGGTTCTCCTCCCAGTGAGTGACCATGTTGAGAAGAACAGGAACCTTGGGAGGACGTTACAGGTTTGAGCTTGAGCAGTGTCGTCACTCCTTCTCCCCTCCCCCCTCCCCTCCTGAGCTCCCTAGACTCTATTACCCAGCAGGCAGCAGGAGCAGGAAGTACCAGGCAGGGCAGGAGGTGGGGCAGATGAGCTTGGCTCAGATCAACCACATCTTAAAGGTGAAATATTTGTAACTCAAGGTGTCAATCAATCAACCTGTCAAACTACTTATCTGTCCATCTGTTACCAGGCCAACGAGTACAGCCACACCCTCCCTAGAGGCCCCGCCTCCCATGGCGTCTTGGGTTTTCATAGCAACATGTTGCCATCCAATCATCCTGGCGAAGACTGCCGGCAGCGCCACCTGCCTGCCAGGTCGTGGTGGTGTGCTGTTTGGTGTGTTTGACGGCCATGCTGGGTCAGCATGTGCTCACGCCGTCAGCCAGAGGCTCTTCTATTACATCGTTGTGGCAACACTACCACTGAGGATGCTGGAGGACCTCGAACGGGCAGTGGAGGAGGAACGGCCATACCGCCACTGCTAGAGTGGCACAAACACCCACAAGACCACAGCTGCCCTGACGGTGGAGCAATCTCCTTCCACAGCCTCCGAAACTACTGGCAGGAGAGGCTGGAGGATGAAGACGAGGACAAGGACGAAAAAGAGGAGCAGCAGGAGGTAACATCATAGAATCAGATCAATAAACCAGACTAGTCTTCTTCTTTCTCACTCTCTCACTTAGGGCCAGGTTGAGGTCCTGGCTTAGGGTGAGGTTCAGGTCTTGACTTAGGGCCAGGTTCAGGTCCTGACTTAGGGCGAGGTTCAGGTGTGTCATTGTCCTCCTGATGAAGCTGAAGTTGAAACATTTGAAACGTCTCCAATAGTTTTTGGTTCGTCTCAGGACTCAGTCTTTCAGTTCAATTCAATTTTATATTTAAAGCCCAGTATCACAAATCACAATTTGCCTCACAGGGCTTTACAGCATACGACATCCCTCTGTCCTTTGGACCCTCACAGCTGATCAGGATAAACTCCCCAAAAAAAACCCTTTAATGGGGAAAAAAAACAGTAGAAAGCTCAGGAAGAGCAACTGAGGAGGGATCCCTCTTCCAGGACGGACAGACGTGCAATAGATGTTGTACAGAACAGATCAACATGATAAATTAACAGTAATCTGTATGACACAATGAGACAGAAAGCGAGAGAGAGATACAGGACAGATGGTAATGACAGTCTTTGAGTTCTCCTCAAGTCCTCTTCCAGTCAGTGTGAGCTGAGTTACGAGGAGATATCATTCTCTGGTGGTGAAGCTGATTTTCATCTCTGCACTATGTGTTCATCTGTGGTGACCTCTGACATGTGATATCACAGCCTCAGACAATAGCAGAGACCTGGTTTTCAGAGTGAGACAAGATGGAGGAGACAGTGAGGCTTGCTTTGTACCAGCCCCTAATTAGGCTGACTTAGGCCTAGTCCGTCGGAGGAGCTCTCGTGTCCCGTTACTGCATGTCACTAACTCGGCTTCTTCTCCGGAGCCTTTGTGCTCCACTGTCTCTCAGGTTAACTTGTATTGCAGCGGTGCCTGGATAGCGTGACGTGTGTGGTTGTGCTGCTGCCGTGGTCCTGCCAGATGCCTCCTGCTGCTGCTGTTATCATTAGTCATTAGTCATACTTCTGCTGTTATTATACACATATGATTATTGTCACACATGTATACTGCCTGATACTAATATATTATTATTAATTATAATATTATTACTTTCATTAATGTTGTTGTAAACTACTGTCATTACCGTCTGTCCTGCACCTCTCTCTCTCTGTCTCTCTTTTTGTCTCATTGTGTCATACAGATTACTGTTAATTTATCATGTTGATCTGTTCTGTACGACATCTATTGCACGTCTGTCCGTCCTGGAAGAGGATCCCTCCTCAGTTGCTCTTCCTGAGCTTTCTACCATTTTTTCCCCCGTTAAAGGGTTTTTTTGGGGAGTTTTTCCTGATCAGCTGTGAGGGTCCAAAGGACAGAGGGATGTCGTATGCTGTAAAGCCCTGTGAGGCAAATTGTATTTGTGATATTGGGCTTTATAAATAAATTGATTGATTGATTGACTGATTGATGGCGTCTCTCAGTGGGAGACACTGTCTGTCTGTAGTGAGAGAAACAGGCCGATAGACCATTGTCACTGACAACATTGTCCTCAGTGGACAGTCGTCCCTTGTTTGTATTTGCTCATGTTGTGATGTCATTATCTGTCTTCTCTCTTATTGGCTGCAGGACAGAGGCAGGGTGACATCAGCACTGATCAATGCTTTCCGTCGCCTTGACTATGACCTGTCTGTGGAGGCCCAGGTCCACCTGTCCATCTCATCACCCAGGTAGAGTCCTCCACTGTGATCATTTCTATCAAACATCAACATGTTCATGTGTCCACATGGAGACATGTTGGTGTCCTAACAGGAGTAGACAGTAAAGATGTGTCCCTTATAGAAACAGGAAAACAATAAAGATGTGTCCTTTAGGGAGCAGTAAAGACGTGTTCTTTATGGACACAGGAGGACAATAAAGACATGTTCTTTATGGACATGAGAGGACAGTAAAGACATGTTCTTTATGGACATGAGAGGACAATAAAGACGTGTTCTTTATGGACACAGGAGGACAATAAAGACGTGTCCTTTACGGAAACAGGAGAACAGTAAAGACATGCTCTTTATGGAGACAGGAGGACAATAAAGATGTGTCCTTTAGGGGGCAGGAGGACAGTAAAGGCGCGTCCTTTATGGAGACAGGAGGACAGTAGAGATGTGTCCTTTATGGAGACAGGAGGACAGTACAGATGTTTCCTTTATGGAGACAGGACAGTACAGATGTGTCCTTTATGGACACAGGAGAACAGTAGAGATGTGTCCTTTAGGGAAACAGGAGGACAGTAGATAGGAGGACAGTGAAGGCGTGTCCTTTATGGAGACAGAAGGACAGTAGACGTGTCCTTTATGGACACAGGAAGACAATAAAGATGTGTCCTTTATGGAGACAGGAGGACAGTAGAGAGGAGGACAGTAAAGGCGTGTCCTTTACGGAGACAGGAGGACAGTAGGGATGTGTCCTTTATGGAGACAGGAGGACAGTAGGGATGTGTCCTTTATGGAGACAGGAGGACAGTAGAGATGTGTCCTTTTGGAGACAGGAGGACAGTGTTTTGAGTAGTTCCTTTGAGTTTTCATCACCAGGTGAATCAACTCTGTCTGTCCACAGGTGGGCGTCTGTCCCTGGGGAAGCGTCCTCTCTGTCCTCCCCCCTCCGGGTGGCACTGTCCGGCTGCACGGCTTGCATCGCCCACGTCTCCAGGGGCGTCTTGCACGTGGCCAACCTGGGTGACAGTCGGGCTGTCCTGGGCGTCCAGGAGCCGGGTGGACGCTGGTCGGCAGTCAGCCTCACCAACGACCACAATGCGCAGAACCCGGAAGAGCTGCAAAGGATTCTAGGGGAACACCCGCTGTCGGAGCGGAGGACGGTAGTGCGCCACGACCGCCTGCTGGGTCTGCTGCTGCCTTTCAGGGCGTTTGGTGATGTCCGCTTCAAATGGAGCGCAGAGATGCTGAGTCGGGTCTACGAGACGCGTCCAGACGTCCTGTCTGCAGTCAGCGAGGCCGTCCGGGCACTGCCACTGCACTACCTGACCCCACCCTACCTGAGTGCCCAGCCAGAGGTCACCTTACACCGCATCAGACCCACCGACAAGTTCCTGGTCCTGGCGACTGATGGACTCTGGGAGCTGATGCATCGACAGACGGTTGTCCAGCTGGTGGGGGAACAACTGACAGGTGAGCCAATTTCGAGGGGGACGAAGGTTCTCTTGAGGGGAACAAAGGTCGTCGTGGCCTCTTGTCACAGTCTCTTGTCATGGTCCTTTGACACCATCCTGTGTCGCCGCCCTGTGTCACCGTCCCTTGTCATGGACTTTTGATGCTGTCCCATGTCGTGGCCCCTTGAAGCGGCCCCTTGATACGGACTCTCAATTTAGTCTTTTGTTGTGGTTTCTTGATGCGGGTTTTCTCTGTTCAGGTCTTCAGCAGCAGAGACCCATAATTCCTGGTGTGGGCATAACACTGGGCAGCTTGCAGCGCCTCCTGCTGGAGAGGAGAGGGCGGGTTCTGTCAGTGCTGGAGGACCAGAACGCCGCCACCCACCTGCTCCGCCACGCCCTGGGGGATGACGGCTACGGAGCAGTGTCTCCAAATCGTCTGGCCAAGATGTTGAGCCTGCCAGCAGAGCTGGCAAGGAGGTACCGCGATGACATCACCATCACCGTCATTCACCTGAATGAGACTGACCTGTAATCAGCACCCCTAGGGGAATTCACCTGCTGGGAACCAGGAGACAAACAGGAAGTCTGTTACATGCTGGTCTGTCCTGTTGCTCTGTGTCAGCTGATCTTAAATAAATATTCTGACATCATCATCTTAAAGGTGACGTGTTTCTGTTGTCCTGTTGTTGTTCTGGTATTGTTCTGCTACATATTTTATTGTGTTTAACATTAACTCAGTATGTCAACCAGTTGCTAACACTAGCCACTCAGCTGATCTTTGCTGTTGGTTTTCTAAAACTGCTAATGCTAAGTAGCTAGTTTTCCAGTGTGGTAATAAGAGAAACAATAACAAGAGATACTGCAATTATTTACCTGAACCAACAAACTGTTTTTATTGTTTTGGAAATGTTTCTGTTTGTTTCATTAAATCAGTTTTTAATTAGTCCATACCCAGTGAGTGCACAGTTGCCCACGTACAGTTTCACATGGTGTGTGCTTGGGATACAGGTCATAGGAAACTGCAGATTAAATAGTCAACTGAACCCATTAAGAAGAGCAATGTGTTCAGACAGAGTGTTTGTGAAGTTGATAGTATAACTGCTTTATTGAAAGTACAGCAGGGTGACCATTTTTTGATTTCCAAAAAAGAGGACACTTGCCTCGGCCATGAGATAGCCCACTTCAATGATAGACACAGTTTATCAATCAATCAATTTTATTTATAAAGCCCAATATCACAAATACAATTTGCCTCACAGGGCTTTACAGCATACGACATCCTTCTGTCCTTTGGACCCTCACAGCTGATCAGGAAAAACTCCCCAAAAAAAACCTTTAATGGGAAAAAAACGGAAGAAACCTCAGGAAGAGCAACTGAGGAGGGATCCCTCTTCCAGGACGGACAGACGTGCAATAGATGTCGTACAGAACAGATCAACATGATAAATTAACAGTAATCTGTATGACACAATGAGAGAGAGAGACAGAGAGAGATGCAGGACAGACGGTAATGACAGTAGCTTACAACAACATTCATGAAAGTAATAATATTATAATTAATAATAATATATTAATAACTGATAGTATACTTGTGACAATAATCTAATGTTTATAATAACAGTAGAAGTATGACTAATGATAACAGCAGCAGCAGGAGGCATCTGGCAGGACCACGGCAGCAGCACAACCACACACGTCACACTATCCAGGCACCGCTGCGATACGAGTTAACCTGAGAGACAGTGGAGCACAAAGGCTCCGGAGAAGAAGCCGAGTTAGTGACATCCAGATGCTCAAAGATGCCTTATAATTTCTCTTGTTTAATCTGGGCAGACAGTCTCAAAACGTATAAGAGGGGCCTCCACAATGCCAGAGCAAACTATTACTCAGCTTTAATAGAAGAAAATAAAAATAACCCCAGGTTTCTTTTCAGCACTGTAGCCAGGCTGACTGAAAGTCAAAGCTCTATTGAGCCTTGTATTCCTTTAGCCCTTAGCAGTAATGATTTTATGAGCTTCTTTAATGACAAAATTCTAACTATTAGAGGCAAAATTCATGACCTCCTGTCCTCAGATAGTACCTATCTAACCTCAAACTCAGCTGTAACACCTAATATTTATTTAGATTGCTTCTCCCCAATTTCTCTTCAAGAATTGACCGCAGTGATTTCTTCATCTAAATCATCAACGTGTCTCTTAGACCCCATCCCAACTAGGCTACTCAAGGAAGTCTTACCTTTAGTTAACACCCATATATTAGATATGATCAATATATCCTTATTAACAGGCTATGTACCACAGTCTTTTAAGGTAGCTGTAATTAAACCTCTACTAAAAAAGCCCACCCTGGATCCAGAGGTGTTAGCCAACTATAGACCAATATCTAATCTTCCCTTTCTTTCAAATATCCTTGAGAAAGTAGTCGCAGACCAGCTGTGTGATTTTCTCCATGATAATAATTTATTTGAGGAATTTCAGTCAGGATTTAGAGTGCATCATAGCACTGACAGCACTAGTTAAAATTACAAATTACCTTCTGATTGTTTCAGACAAAGGACTCGTCTCTGTACTTGTTTTATTAGATCTTAGTGCAGCGTTTGACACTGTTGATCATGAATTCTGCTACAGAGACTGGAACACTTAATTGGCCTAAAAGGTTCTGCACTAAAGCTGGTTTAAATCTTATTTATCGGATCGTTTTCAATTTGTTCACGTTCATAATGAATCATCCTTACGTACTAAAGTTTGTTTTGGAGTTCCGCAAGGTTCTGTGCTTGGACCAATCCTATTTATTCTATATATGCTTCCTTTAGGCAACATCATTAGAAATCACTCTGTAAATCCATTGTTATGCGGATGATACACAGTTGTATTTATCGATGAAGCCAGAAGAAAGTAATCAATTAACTAAACTTCATAACTGCCTTAAAGACATAAAAACCTGGATGAGCACCAACTTCCTGATTCAGACAAAACTGAAGTTATTGTTCTTGGCCCCAAACAACTCAGAGACTCTTTATCTGATGACATAGTTTCTCTCGATGGCATTGCTCTGGCCTCTACCACTACCGTAAGAAACCTTGGAGTAACATTTGATCAAGATCTGTCTTTTAATTCTCATTTAAAACAAACCTCACGGACTGCATTTTTTCATCTGCGTAATATTGCAAAAATTAGGCCTATCCTGACCCAAAAAGATGCAGAAAAATTGGTCCACGCTTTTGTTATCTCAAGGCTGGATTACTGTAACTCTCTATTATTAGGTAGCTCCAGTAAAGTCCTTAAAAATTCTCCAGCTAATTCAGAATGCAGCAGCACGTGTACTAACACGAACTAAGAAACAAGATCATATTTCTCCTGTTTAGCTTCTCTGCACTGGCTCCCTGTAAAATCCAGAATTGAATTTAAAATCCTACTGTTAACTTATAAAGCTCTAAATGCTCAAGCTCTGTCATATCTTAGAGAGCTCATAGTGCCATATTATCCCACCAGAACTCTGCGCTCTGAGAACGCAGGGTTACTCGTGGTCCCTAAAGTCTTCAAAAGTAGATCAGGAGCCAGAGCCTTCAGCTATCAGGCTCCTCTCCTGTGGAATCATCTTCCTGTTACAGTCCGGGAGGCAGACACCGTCTCCACATTTAAGACTAGACTTAAGACTTTTCTCTTTGATAAAGCTTATAGTTAGGGCTGGCTCAGGCTTGCCTTGTACCAGCCCCTAGTTAGGCTGACTTAGGCCTATTCTGCCGGAGGACCCCCTATAAATACACCCGGCACCTTCTCTCCGTCTCTCTCTCTCTCTTGTATCCTATTACTGCATCTTGTTAACTCGGCCATTCTGGATGTCACTAACTCGGCTTCTTCTCCGGAGCCTTTGTGCTCCACTGTCTCTCAGGTTAACTCGTATTGCAGCGGTGCCTGGATAGTGTGACGTGTGTGGTTGTGCTGCTGCCGTGGTCCTGCCAGATGCCTCCTGCTGCTGCTGCTGCTACCATCATTAGTCATTAGTCATACTTCTACTGTTATTATACACATATGATTATTATCACACATGTATACTATCAGATATTAATATACTTTCAACATATTGTACCACAGTAGCCAGAACTATAACGATAATATTATAACTTTCATGAATGTTGTTGTAATCAATCAATCAATCAATCAATTTTATTTATAAAGCCCAATATCACAAATCACAGTTTGCCTCACAGGGCTTTACAGCATACGACATCCCTCTGTCCTTTAGACCCTCACAGCTGATCAGGAAAAACTCCCCCAAAAAAAACCTTTACCGGGGAAAAAAAACGGTAGAAAGCTCAGGAAGAGCAACTGAGGAGGGATCCCTCTTCCAGGACGGACAGACGTGCAATAGATGTCATACAGAACAGATCAGCATAATAAATTAACAGTAATCTGTATGACACAATGAGACAGAGAGAGAGAGAGAGAGACAGAGAGATGCAGGACATCCTCGGTAATGACAGTAGCTTACAGCAACATTCATGAAAGTAATAATATTGTCGTTACAGTTCTGGCTACTGTGCTACAATATGTTGAAAGTATATATTAGTATCTGGCAGTATACATGTATGATAATAATCATATTTGTGTAATAACAGTAGAAGTATGACTAATGACTAATGATGGCAGCAGCAGCAGCAGCTACTGTAAGCTACTGTCATTACCATCTGTCCTGCATCTCTCTCTCTCTCTGTCTCTCTCTCTCTGTCTCATTGTGTCACATCATGTTCATCTGTTCTGTACGACATCTTTTGCACATCTGTCCGTCCTGGAAGAGGGATCCCTCCTCAGTTGCTCTTCCTGAGGTTTTTACCGTTTTTTTTTTTTTTTTCCACGTTAAAGGTTTTTTTTGGGGAGTTTTTCCTGATCAGCTGTGAGGGTCCAAAGGACAGAGGGATGTCGTCGTAAGCCCTGTGAGGCAAATTGTGATTTGTGATATTGGGCTTTATAAATAAAATTGATTGATTGATTGATTGATTGACCAGTTTGGGTATCGGGCGAACAGATCCACAGAGGACACCTGTAGCTCTCCACTCTGCGCTGAACCACCTGGAGCAGCAGCAGAGCTATGTCCGGATGCTCTGTGGATTACAGTTTAGCCTTTAACACAATAATCCCACATTCCTCATCACAAAACTGGACACTCTCGGCCTCCCCCCTCTCACATGTGCCTGGATAAAGGACTTCCTCACCAACTGGCCCCAGACTGTGAGACTTAGCCCCCACCTCTCCTCCACCCACGCTCTGAGAGCACGGCTCCCCATAGGCCTGTGTGCTGAGCCCCCTCCTGTACTGCCTCTACACCCATGACTGCAGTTCGACCCACAACAGCAACCTCATTGTCAAGTTTGCTGACGACACCACGGTGGTCGGACTCATCTCGAAGGGAGACGAGGTAGCCAACAGAGAGGAGGTCCTGAAGCTGGCAATCTGGTGTTCAGAGAATAACTTCGCTCTGAACACCAAGAAAACCAAGGAGAACATCGTCGACTTCAGGAAGCACAGCACCGACCTAGCCCCCCTTCACATCAACAGCGAGTGTGTGGAGAGGGTCCACACCTTCCAGTTTCTCGGCGTCCTCATCTCCGCCAACATCTCCTGGACAGAGAACGTCATAGCAGTCACCAGGAAGGCTCAGCAGTGGCTACACTTCCTGAGAGTCCTCAGGAAGCACAACCTGGACTCCAACCTGCTGCTGACCTTCTACCGCTTGTCTATTGAGAGCCTGCTGATGTACTGTATCACAGTATGGTACGGCAGCTGCACTGTTGCAGACAGGGAGAGGCTCCAGAGCCAAGAGCATCACCAAAGACAGCTCCCACCCTGGCTTTGAACTGTTTGACCTGTTGCCCTCAGGGAAGCGCTACAGGTGCATCAGGGCAAAAACTAACAGACTAAAGAACAGTTTCTTTCCTAACGGCATAACCACCCTGAACTGTCACATGCACTGACTTTATAGTCTATTTTACATTGTTTGCACTGGTACTGGAGTTGCTTTTAATCTCATTGTACATGCCTATAGTGACAATAAAGTCATTCTCTTCTAATCTATTGTTACCTTAAGTCCTGTTACCCTTAGTCCTGTTACCTTAAAGGGGAAGTTCCGTATTTTACAACCTGGACCTTATTTCTGGCATTAAATACAGTTGTTGACACCAAACTTATCTGGGCGAGTAAACAACCATATTTAATGCCAGAGATAAGGTCCAGGTTGTCCTGTTACCTTTAGTTGGAGGAAATCGTATTAGATTCCTGGTAGGGGCTACATACGATGTGTTACCAACCCCCCAGAACCTAAAACTGTGGGTAAATGAGGACCCATCATGCCCATTGTGTTCAGGTATGGCAACATATTTTGTCAGGCTGTAAAGTTAATTTGTCACAAGGCCGATATACATGGCGACATAACCAGGTGTTGAAATGTTTAGCTGCAGGAATCGAAGGGAAACGAAGACAGGTGAATTCAGAAGGTGTTAAGGATAAGAGTTTAGCAATTCAGTTTGTCCATGAGGGAGAGAAATATAGAAGGGATAAGTTAGTAAGGAGGCAGGGGTGTGGCCGCCTAGTAAGTGCTTGTGATTGGGAGATGCAAGTAGATTTAGGGGGAAAGCTTGTTGTTCCCAGGAAATAGTTTGTACCAAGCAGAGGCCTGACATAGTGTTGTGGTCACTGAGTCAACGGATAGTGTATTTCATTGAACTGACAGTTCCTTGGGAAGACTCAGTGGAAGAAGCCTATGAAAGAAAAAAGCTTAGATATGCAGATTTAGGAGCAGAAGCTGAGCCGCAAGGATGGAAGACTAGGATTTGTCCAGTGGAAGTGGGGTGTAGGGGATTTATAGCAAGATGGCAAGGGTTGATAGCTGTCTCGCTCCTGGGGGAACTCGGAGTGCAGGGACAGAGTTTGAAGAAGACAGTGAGGAAAATGTCAGATGAAGCAACAAGAACCAGCCAGCTCATTTACTACAGAAGAAATAATGTTAGTTGGGGGCCAGCAGGGGGAACTACTAAGCAGGGCACATAACTCCTTGAGATCTGATGGAGAGATCCACTTCATCTCAGGAGGAAATCCAGGAAGAGGAAGGTTATTTAAGTGTGGGAGTGGCCTATTTGAATCCCTTTTGTTTGAGGCCATGCTGCAAGGTGAGTGTGTTTGCTGATCCTGTGAGTTCATTTATCTTCTTTAACGTTAGCTTATATTGTAGTTATGCTATGTAGCGTGTGAATTAGAGTACGGTGACTGTGCTGGGAAAGGTAGTGTCAGCACTACTTCTGCCTGGAGCTCGCATGTACGGAGCCTGGGTTTGTTGAAGGTGGCAGTGCTGTTTGGGCTGTGAAAGCCATGTGTCAGTAAGGTAAAGGAGGTTGTTGTGTTGGGGTGGAGAGCAGTGAGACCTGGCATTAGGGGAGTCTCTCTGGGACGCCAGAGATCACTGTCTAGCCTCCTGGAGGTGTCGTGGGACCAACTAGACGAAACACTGGTGAAAGGAGGTTCCCACCCGATGACCCCAAAGACATGTTAGTTATTATCACTGCTCATTGGTCTGTATAGTTAAGCCTTGCCATAATAGCTTATCATAGAGCTTAGGAGAGTATTCACTGAGTGTTGATCCTTTTCTAGAGCACAAACGTCTTGTGTTTATTTGAATTTAGTCCTGTTACCTTTAGTCCTGTTACCTTAAGTTCTGTTACCTTTAGTCCTGTTAGCTTAAGTCCTGTTATCTTAAGTCCTGTAACCTTTATCCCTGTTACCTTTAGTCCTGTTACCTTTAGTCCTGTTAGCTTAACTTCTGTTACCTTTAGTCCTGTTACCTTTAGTTCTGTTACCTTTAGTCCTGTTACCTTTAGTCGTGTTAGCTTAAGTCCTGTTACCTTTAGTCCTGTTACCTTTAGTCCTGTTACCTTAAGTCCTGTAACCTTTAGTCCTGTTACCTTTAGTCCTGTTAGCTTAAGTTCTGTTACCTTTAGTCCTGTTACCTTTAGTTCTGTTACCTTTAGTCCTGTTACCTTTATTCGTGTTAGCTTAAGTTCTGTTACCTTTAGTCCTGTTACCTTAAGTCCTGTAACCTTTATCCCCGTTACCTTTAGTCCTGTTACCTTTAGTCCTGTTAGCTTAAGTTCTGTTACCTTTAGTCCTGTTACCTTTAGTCCTGTTACCTTAAGTCCTGTTATCTTAAGTCCTGTAACCTTTATCCCTGTTACCTTAAGTTCTGTTACCTTTAGTCCTGTTACCTTTAGTCCTGTTACCTTTAGTTGTGTTAGCTTAAGTTCTGTTACCTTTAGTCCTGTTATCTTAAGTCCTGTTAGCTTTAGCTCTGTTACCTTAAGTCCTGTTAGCTTAAATCCTGTTAGCTTATGTCCTGTTACCTTGAGTCCTGTTAGCTTTAGTCCTGTTAGCTTAAGTCCTGTTAGCTTATGTCCTGTTACCTTGAGTCCTGTTAGCTTTAGTCCTGTTACCTTTAGTCCTGTTAGCTTATGTCCTGTTACCTTGAGTCCTGTTAGCTTTAGTCCTGTTACCTTTAGTCCTGTTACCTTTAGTCCTGTTACCTTAAGTCCTGTTATCTTAAGTCCTGTAACCTTTATCCCTGTTACCTTAAGTCCTGTTAGCTTAAATCCTGTTAGCTTATGTCCTGTTACCTTGAGTCCTGTTAGCTTAAGTCCTGTTAGCTTAAGTCCTGTTAACTTAAGTCCTGTTATCTTTAGCTCTGTTCGCTTAAGCTCTGATAGCTTCAGTCCTGTTAGCTTAGGTCTTCTTAGCTTTTGCTCTGATAGTTTTAGCCCTGTTAGCTTAAGTCCTATTAACTTAAATCTTGTTACCTTAAGTCCTATTAGCTTTAGTTGTGTTAGCTTAAGCCCTGTTAGCTTAGGTCCTGTTAGCTTTAGCTCTGTTAGCTTAAGTCCTGTTAGCTTCGGTCCTGGTAGCGTAAGCCCTGTTAGCTTAAGATCTGATAGCTTTAGCTCTGTTAGCTTTAGTCCTGTTAGCTTTAGCTTAGTCTCACCACCAGACAATCAGAGATCTCCGCCTTCTGATAGTTTGGGGACACTCCTTTCTAAAGTGTGTTCAACACACCGGACAAAATGGCCGGCAACAAAGCAACGCCTCTTACATTTTTGAAAATGTAAATTTCACATTTATTTTCTCCCTCCACACACGGAGACATTTCCCTCTATCCACATGTCCACATGTTCTTTGTAAACATTCAGATTTTAAGAGTCTACCATGAAGCCAAATCTTGTCGTCCTGCAGGAAGTCTGTAATGTCACATCTTGCAGGAAGTGTGTGATGTCATCAGAACTAGTCGTTCTTCACTGTCAATGATTCACATTTAAATAAAGGTTGAATGTTTCTGACTCTTCAGTTGACAATGGTTGAGTCTCTGTGAAATCACTCTGTGACATCATCAGTTTCCAGTCTCCTGTCAGCCAATCAGAAGTCTTCCTCAGCTCGCTCTCTGGAGGAAACCCACCTGCTAACGATCACTTCCTGTTGAGAGAAAATCAATGACACCGATCAGCTGATGGATCCCTTCATTGATCACTGATTGATTTTGACTGAAGACTGAAGTTTTTCTCTGATACATGATGAAAACATTTCAGAACCGATCAGACTTATTGATTATTATTGATCAGGTACCTGAACCTTCAGCCTGCTCAGACAGACAGGTGAGTCTAGCTCGGCTTCTGATTGGTCGGCTGGATAGATGATGTAACACAACATCAGCTCCTGGAAAACAAACACAGTGACACCACTCACCCGATTCTAATCTCACCTGATGATATCACACCACCACCACCACTTGTTGTTACCTTGGAGACGTTGGAGGTGATCCTGCTGAGAGCTGCTAGAGAACGCCACGAAAACGGACGCAACGCAGAGCCCCCTGAATGCATCATCAACTCGTTCAACTACCACCGAATAACTACGGGAAGAGAGAAAGGACAGTTTGTAGATGGAGCTGAAGGTCAGAAAACAAATGAGGAAGACTTTTTAACGTGATGAAGATGGCGGCTCAGGGTCCTCACAAGGTCACAGAAACAAAATCACCTGTGTGTGTGTGTGTGTGTGTGTGTGTGTGTGTGTTACCTGGCGTGGTAGAAAGGCGGTCCCTTCCTGTACAACACTGAAAACAAACAGAGGAGTGTGAACCATTGACCAAAGGAGGCTCAAGGGACTGGGCATGTGTCTCTGACAGGTGTGTCCAATAGACCATGCCCCCAGGGGAGAGGAGCCTGGAATGGAACACACCTGTGTTTGTGTGTGTGTGTGTGTGTGTGCGTGTGTCTTACTGAAGTCAACGCCATACTTGGCCCCACCCCCTCCTTTTGGGGATCCACCCTCTGCTTCGACAGTGCTGATAGGCTGAGAACGAGCTGACGAAGTTGGGCCGCAGGGAACAGAACTTCCTCCACAGCTGGAGCACTGACAGCGGCTCCTGACCAATCACAGGACAAGACATGATGAGGTCATTAAAGGAGGGAATCCAAATGTAGAAGTAGGAAGTCAAAGTGAATGACAGGTGGTCACCTGGTGCAGGTAGACAGACAGACAGCCCAAACTGTAGACCAGGAAGAAGGCCTGGAGGGACAGACAGGTACAGGTGATGAAGGCGATGCCCCCTATGCTGTCCAGGTGTCCAGGGACAGCTGATGAAAGCCACGCCCACTACATGTGTCTCTTAGACTCCATCCCAACTAGGCTACTCAAAGAGGTCTTACCTTTGGTTAACACCCATATATTAGATATGATCAATATATCCTTATTAACAGGCTATGTACCACAGTCTTTTAAGGTAGCTGTAACTAAACCTCTACTAAAAAAGCCCACCCTGGATCCAGAGGTGTTAGCCAACTATAGAGCAATATCTAATCTTCCCTTTATGTCAAAGATCCTTGAGAAAGTAGTCGCAGACCAGCTGTGTGATTTTCTCCATGATAATAATTTATTTGAGGAATTTCAGTCAGGATTTAGAGTGCATCATAGCACTGAGACAGCACTAGTTAAAATTACAAATGACCTTCTGATTGCTTCAGACAAAGGACTCGTCTCTGTACTTGTTTTATTAGATCTTAGTGCAGCGTTTGACACTGTTGACCATGAAATTCTGCTACAGAGACTGGAACACTTAATTGGCCTAAAAGGTTCTGCACTAAGCTGGTTTAAATCTTATTTATCTGATCGTTTTCAGTTTGTTCACGTTCATAATGAATCATCCTTACGTACTAAAGTTTGTTTTGGAGTTCCACAAGGTTCTGTGCTCGGACCAATCCTATTTATTCTATATATGCTTCCTTTAGGCAACATCATTAGAAATCACTCTATAAATTTCCATTGTTATGCGGATGATACACAGCTGTATTTATCGATGAAGCCAGAAGAAAGTGATCAATTAACTAAACTTCATAATTGTCTTAAAGACATAAAAACCTGGATGAGCACCAACTTCCTGATGTTAAATTCAGACAAAACTGAAGTTATTGTCTTGGCCCCAAACAACTCAGAGACTCTTTATCTGATGACATAGTTTCTCTCGATGGCATTGCTCTGGCCTCTAGCACTACTGAAACCTCGGAGTAACATTTGATCAAGATTTGTCTTTTAATTCTCATTTAAAACAAACCTCATGGACTGCATTTTTTCATCTGCGTAAATAAATTAGGCCTATCTTGACCCGAAAAGATGCAGAAAAATTGGTCCACGCTTTTGTTACCTCAAGGCTGGATTACTGTAACTCTCTATTATCAGGTAGCTCCAGTAAGTCCTTAAAAATTCTCCAGCTAATTCAGAATGCAGCAGCACGTGTACTAACACGAACTAAGAAACAAGATCATATTTCTCCTGTTTTAGCTTCTCTGCACTGGCTCCCTGTAAAATCCAGAATTGAATTTAAAATCCTACTGTTAACTAATAAAGCTCTAAATGCTCAAGCTCCGTCATATCTTAGAGAGCTCATAGTGCCATATTATCCCACCAGAAGTCTGCGCTCTGAGAACGCAGGGTTACTCGTGGTCCCTAAAGTCTCCAAAAGTAGATCAGGAGCCAGAGCCTTCAGCTATCAGGCTCCTCTCCTGTGGAATCATCTTCCTGTTACGGCCCGGGAGGCAGACACCGTCTCCACATTTAAGACTAGACTTAAGACTTTTCTCTTTGTTAAAGCTTATAGTTAGGGCTGGCTCATATCCTACTTCTGCATCTTGCTAACTCGGCCATTCTGCATGTCACTAACTCGGCTTCTTTTCCGGAGCCTTTGTGCTCCACTGTCTCTCAGGTTAACTCGTATTGCAGTGGTGCCTGGATAGTGTGACGTGTGTGGTTGTGCTGCTGCCGTGGTCCTGCCAGATGCCTCCTGCTGATGTTGTTATCATTAGTCATACTTCTACTGTTATTATACACATATGATTATTGTCACGCATGTATACTATCAGATATTAACATATTATTATTAATTATAATATTTATTACTTTCTTAATTTTTGTTGTAAGCTACTGTCATTACCGTCTGTCCTGCATCTCTCTCTGTCTCTCTCTTTCTGTCTCATTGTGTCATATGGATTACTGTTAATTTATCACGTTGATCTGTTGATCTCTTTCTACCGTTTTTTTCCCCGTTAAAGGGTTTTTTGGGGAGTTTTTCCTGATCAGCTGTGAGGGTCTAAAGGACAGAGGGATGTCGTGTGCTGTAAAGCCCTGTGAGGCAAACTGTGATTTGTGATATTGGGCTTTATAAATAGAATTGATTGATAGATTAATTGATTGATTGATGTTGTCTTGGTACAGGTGATGAAGGCCACGCTCTTTGTGTTGTTTAGGTACAGGTGTGATCACCTGTATGTAAAGAAGAATGACACCTCTCCACTTCCTGCAGCCTAAACAGATACGCCCACCCTAACCACCCTGCTCTGGTAACATCATCTAGTGCCAGGCTGCAGCCCAAGTCCCTTAAAATTACTGCTAACCACCTAACCTAACTGTTTAGTCCCTCCCACTTAGGAAAACATTTAAGGAGTCAGGAGTTAGCAGTGAGGAGCGAGGACTGCTGATAAGAGACATGAGACGGTCTTACTCTGAAGCGTCATATAAAGCGATGTCCATTTCTGATGACGGCAGCACCGCTGGATCTGCTGCATAATGGAGCCAGCGCTTGACGTACATCCCAAGTCACATTATATTCGCTGATCAAAGCCGTAGAGATGCAGGACAGACGGTAATGACAGTTGCTTACAACTGAAAGTAATAATATTAAATATTATTAATATTAATAAGCTAATTAATATTACCTACAAGCTATTAAACATTCCACTCACATGACATGCAGGACAATTAATGATGGCAAATGTGTGTGTGGTTCTGGACATGAGCAGCTGCACATTAACAGGCACACATCACCGACAGTCCGTTGAACAACGCAACGGTTGTGAATGAAATAAACTTAATGAACAAACTTATGAACATGTGATGGTGTGTTACCTCCTCCAGACTGAGCTGCAGGTACTCTGAGATGGAGACAGGAGACTGCCGCACCTGTCGGACCTCCCCGCACACCTACACACACACACACACACACACACACACACACACACAGTATTTATATTATACACAACACACTGACCTCTGAAGACAAAAGTATCCATGGACACAAGTCCAGAGTCTAGATCATTCACACACTGAACTCATGATTTTAACAGGATTTGAAATTATACAAACTTTAATTTAGTCGCAATGATCAGACAGTGCTGCTACTTTCATGTCGCGTTCAGACTCCATGACATCAGCGTGGTTACAGCCTGACGCAGCGTCGTACGGTGTTGCGTGGATCGTGAATGACGAGTGTCGTATGTGATAATGGGTTGTTTCATCTGGTGCAGTGTGTGTCCCCTCTGTCCCCTGTATGTCCCCTCTGTCCCGTGTGTCCCCTCTGTCCCCTGTATGTCCCCTCTGTCCCGTGTGTCCCCTCTGTCCCATGTGTCCCCTGTGTGTCCCCTCTGTCCCCTGTATGTCCCCTCTGTCCCATGTGTGTCCCCTCTGTCCCATGTGTCCCCTGTGTGTCCCCTATTTGTCTCCTGTGTGTCCCCTGTGTGTCACGTCTGTCCCGTGTGTCACATCTGTCCCGTGTGTCCCCTGTGTGTCCCCTGTGTGTCACATCTGTCCCCTGTGTGTCACATCTGTCCCATGTGTCCCCTGTGTGTCACGTCTCCCCCTGTGTGTCCCCTGTGTGTCACGTCTGTCGACAAAGTCAAAGACAGATTTTATGACATCATCACACAGTGACACAGTGGAGGAGGAATAGGAAAAGTCAATCAATCAATCAATTTTATTTATAAAGCCCAATATCACAAATACAATTTGCCTCACAGGGCTTTACAGCATACGACATCCCTCTGTCCTTTAGACCCTCACAGCTGATCAGGAAAAACTCCCCAAAAAAACCCTTTAACGGGGAAAAAACGGTAGAAAGCTCAGGAAGAGCAACTGAGGAGGGATCCCTCTTCCAGGACAGACAGCGTGTCTCCTCTGTCCCTGTGTGTCCACGGTGTGTCCACTCTGTCAGAGGGACAGACTTTCACTCAGAGGGACAGACCTTCACTCAGTGGGACAGACCTTCAGCAGAGGGACAGACCTTCAGCAGAGGGACAGACCTTGACTCAGAGGGACAGACCTTGACTCAGAGGGACAGACTTTCAGCAGAGGGACAGACCTTGACTCAGAGGGACAGACCTTGACTCAGATGGACAGACCTTGACTCAGAGGGACAGACCTTCAGCAGAGGGACAGACCTTCAGCAGAGGGACAGACCTTCATTTCAATTTCACTTTATTTGAAGAGGACAGTGGATATTAATGAACAATTGGTACAAATATATGACGTCATGTAAATATGCCGGATTTAGGTAGAAGCTAAGTTCCATCTGTAGTCCTCACATTAAAAGACAGACAGACAGACAGACAGACAGACCATAAATAACAGTCAAATCAACAACATATAAAGTGCACCACAGTATTAGCAGCAGATATACAGCAAATTCAACAAGGGCCTGCAGTAGAGAACTGTGTGAGAGGGCTGATCAATGAGTCATTCATGGTGCATTTGATGAGTCAATCCTTAAAGCTGTTTTTTTAAAAGTAGTGAGAGTGGGACTGTCTCTGATTGAGGTTGGGAGACCGTTCCAACCTGCACTGCCCTTCACAGTAAGAGAATTTTGGCCTATAGAGGTTGGTCTGAACTGCACCTCGCAGTCCCCCTGTGGAGGCAGATCTGGTACTGAGCGTGTTGTCTCTCCGTTTAAAAAAGTCCTCCAGCGGGGGAGGAGCCAGCCCGTTGAGGGTTTTATAGATGAGGCAGCTGTATTTCAAAGTTTTAATATGTTCAAAACTCAGGAAATTGTACCTCACAAGAGTTGGACAGTGATGTGAGGAATATGGTTTTTTGGTGAATACCTTGATGGCTTTTTTGTAGAGTTGTTTGATAGGTTTCAGTGTGGTGACTCCAGCAAACGACCACATCACAAAACAGTACTCAGTATGAGACAGAATCATGCAGTGGAGATAAGATTTAGCAGCATCAGACGAGATGAGGGGCCTGATTTGTTTGAAATTTTGCAGGCTGAATCTTATCGTGTTGGCCACTTTTTTGATGATGTGTTTCTTAAATGTGAGATTCGTGTCTAATGTGATACCAAGGTACTTAATAACAACAATAATGATGCATTTTATTTGTTAGGACGTCTTTCAAGCCACTCAAGGTCACCCTACAGCAAAGATAAAAAAGCATACATCAAACAAGACACAGCATACAAAACATCATACAAATACATTAAAATAGAGGGGAAGACAGTAAGACAGTGTAAGAACATAGTGCATTTGATCAGGTGGAATGGGCAAGTCTGAACAGATGTGTTTTGAGTTTGGATTTGAACAGATTTTGAACAGATTGACTGTTACTATTACACATATGATTATTGTCACACATGTATACTATCAGATATTATTAATATATTATTATTAATTATAATATTATCACTTTCATTAATGTTGTTGTAAGCTACTGTCATTACCGTCTGTCCTGCATTTCTCTCTCTCTCTCTCTCTCTCTCTCTCTCTCTCTCTCTCTTTCTGTCTCATTGTGTCATACAGATTACTGTTAATTTATCATGCTGATCTGTTCTGTACGACATCTATTGCACATCTGTCCGTCCTGGAAGAGGGATCCAGGGATGCTGTAAAGCCCTGTGAGGCAAATTGTGGTTTGTGATATTGGGCTTTATAATAAAATTGATTGATTGATTGATTGACAGATGTGGTGTTGTGGAGGTCAAGGGGACTGAATTCCAGAGTTGGGGAGCAGAGTGGCTGAATGCTCTGCTCCCCATGGTAGCCAGGCAGGCGGGTGGAACGGAGAGGTGGATGGAGGAAGAGAATCTGAGTGTGTGTGCAGGTGTGGCAATGGGGAGGAGGTCGGACAGGCATGGAGGGGCGGGGAGCAGTAAAATCTTGTATTGGATACGGTGTGTGATGGGGAGCCAGACGGGACGGAGGTTATTGTGGTTATTGGGATCTGCACCAGGTTTCTTGAGTATGGGGGGGAAGCAGCTGTTTTGAGGGGTGAGGGAAGAATGGATTACGTGCATGATGAGAGGGGCCAGAGAGGAAACGGTGGCTTTAACAAGAGCAGTTGGAAGGGGATCTAACTGGCAGGTTGATGATTTGGATTTTTTGATCAGACTAGTGGTTTCGAAAACAGAAGGTAGAGCAAATGCTGAGAGCGACTGGGAAGGGGACACAGAGGGAAATAAGGAAGATGAATTGTGAGAGGAGCTGGGAGAAAGTTGCTGATGGAAAAAGGATAGAAAGGTATTACAAATGGCAGTAGAATACATCTGTGGAGGAAGTGAGTCCGGAGGGTTAGTAATGTTGCTGAGGAGTGAAAACAGGGCCCTTGAGTTTGACAGACCCTCAGCAGAGGGACGGCCCTTCAGCAGAGAGACAGACCTCAGCAGAGGGACGGACCTTCAGCAGAGAGACAGACCTCAGCAGAGGGACGGACCTTCAGCAGAGGGACGAACCCTCAGCAGAGGGATGGACCTTCAGCAGCGCCCCAACAATTAAACACAAGCTTTTACTTTTGTTTGTTTGTTTGTTTGTGTCGGAGCTTCACACCGAAACGACTCACCTCACTGTCAGAGACCACCAGGACAAAACCGGGACCTGGAACCAAAGGACCAGGATCAGAGTCAGGACCAGGACCAGGATCAGGGTCAGAGTCAGGACCGGGATCAGAGTCAGGATCAGGACCTGGATCAGAGTCAGAGTCAGGATCAGGATCAAGGTCCTGGTCTGAGCTGGGATCTGTGCTGTGGTCCGGGTTCAGGTCTCGTGGGTTCAACCTGAGAACAGAAACAGGAAGTCTGTGAGCAGCAAAAACTCCAGCCACCTTCATCCGTCCTGCTGACGGAGGAGACAGACTGACGGTCTACACCTGAAACAGTTCTGAGACTCTGAGACCTCCGTCAGAGGACAGAAAAATAATCTGAGATAGTAAAATGAGCCGAGAACACCAGGGCCCAGTATTTCAAAACTTGTAATCTGGATCAGAATAATCCGGATTATGAAATCCTCCTGTTCTCAGTCAGGGATCAAGGTGATCCTGCTGACTTTATCTGGGTATTTCAAAACATTGGCAGGGTGGATCACTTTGATTCCAATCTGACCAGTTGCAGATTTCCAAATCTCACAACTCCGCCCCCGGATCTGAAAGATGGTGGACTACTTCATGAAAGGAGCAGTTGGTAGCACAGCTTTCACATCAAAATGTAGGTTTACCGTTATCTAATGTGTAGCGTTTTTAAGAGCATACGAACGTCACCCACCATCTGATGTGAGCCAGCTATTTGGATTGTCACCTACTTAAAACGTGGGTGACCGATCTCTAATTGAGCCGAGGTCATACTAATGGTAGCAAACTCAGCTCCATTGACTTCCACGTTAAGTAGCTAGCAGGCTAGCGAGGTAGCTGGCTTTGTTGGTGTATTTTGCGGTGTATGGCTTAATTTCAAAGGGAATTAATCTGAAGTACATTGTACATGAACTCTTGAAACACCAACCTGTTCAAAGTTTCACGTTATGTTATTGCCAACATAGCAGACTTTTACATTTTTTTACGTGTGCAGAGCAGACTGCTGCAGTATAGGAAAAATACACAGAACTAGTATGAATTATGCGGTTCATTCAGAAGTGTTGGAGGACTGAGTTTGTGGATGCTACAGTAACGCTGGTGATATGCTTTTCTGTACTAAACTATTTCTGTGACTATTGTGGATTCCTAACAGAGAATGGAGACTGTGAGAGGGCGGAGAGACAAACTGAATTGGCTGACGAGCAGCTCAAGCTGATGCTGCTTCAGCAGAGAGACAGAATTGAAGATAAAACTTCTGGAAAAGAAGCTCACCTCAGACCTGTGAGCAGTCTTTAGGTTCTGTGACACTATTTTGATTTACATTTTGTTTCTAAATGCCTAAATGTACCTACAGTGGGTACAAGTCTAATTTGGCCGCATCCCCGCGTGAATCACACGTGAGAAACTGAGGCCGGCAGTTCGGGGGGAAGGGGGGTTAATTACTAATTACTATATCCAGGAGCTGCAGTGCGCGCAAACAACCACCAGGTGAGCAGATAATATCATCCCCCTTCTAAAACTGTGGGGGCGCTGGCTGCCCACTGACTCATGACTGCGTTGTGTAATTTTATTCAGGGAAAGATAAAAGTGTCCTAAACTTCATTTTGTGGCTATATTGTCGGGGTAATTATTTAATTTAAATAACACTTGTGTGGGGTGGATTTGGTTTGTCTGTTTGATCACAGAAACATGAAAGTGCATGTACAGAAATGTGTGTGAGATGAGGACAGAGTAGCCTACTGCAAAATAAAACATGTCAGTTATTTTACAGCACTTCGCTGTAGTGCTTTATGCTTTTTAAGCCTCTCCCTGTCTACGCACCTTTCCTCTTCAGCTGCGACTGTCGCTCCATTTTTCAATCATGTAAGTTACTACAGGTGAGGGAGGAGGGAGGAGGGGTGCGCGTGCAACGTGTGTCTCACACACATTCATCCATTTTCTCAGCCCTCCTATCAGCTGATCTGGGGTGTGCCCCGCGTCTAACCTTGGACAGTGTTCATTCATCTAATTTAGGCTATTTGTTAACATCGTCATCGCTGCGCCCTGTGAGTGACACCAATTGTGAAATTGAAAAAAATGTTTCTTTATACACAGTTTCATAGTTTTTAACTTTCATTTATTCTTCTGCAGCATCGGGTAGTGTTAAAGCAGATATAAAGAGATCACACAAAAAAACAAAACATTTCATATATAAACTTTATGAAGAGTCTCATGTTTCACTTGCAGTAATGGTATTTTAATACTGCTGCGAAAACGTCATAGAAACACCTTCACTGTTGTCACCTCTGACTGAATCATTACCACTTCAATAGAAAATTATAGGCTATTATAATATAATAGTCACTGACGCCAACTTCAGGTCAACATTGGAGGGTCACAATGTTTTCTTATTAAATCTTGAGGTGAAGTAGGAACATATATTTGTACTTATCATACACAGCGTGTGAACATAGATTCAACACAGCTGACGGGAGGAAATGTAATGGTCAGAACTTTAAATTAAAAAAAAATACCAAAATAATTAGGCTACTTAACACCAGCACTGTATTTGATTAGGCTATTTATTCATCTCTGTTTGACGGTTTTAAATATAATGGCTAATATAAAGACAACCCGTATTTTCCAGTCAGCGAGTGGTGAGAGAGATGGATGAATGTCCGCAGCTCCTTCTGGCACATCACCATCACCACCACCACCCGCCCGAAAAAGACGAAAAATAAATAAAATGTTTGATAAAACTGTTTGGATTGTCTGTTTCGTGTATTGAAAAGCCTGTATCTGAACATGCATACTGACATTTTAGAAGCGCTGAATGAGGTCCAGTCTCCTTCATATTGTACAGTAGGGGACAATGTGTGTCCTCATGCGCATTTTCACATGACACCAGCAGTTCATTGAATATTATTTTTTTTATCTCCAGACACGCCAATCGTCCAGATTCATACAGTGAAATTGTTCGGAATGAAGTCGCATCATTCTGATAAACACTGACTCATTGAATTATTTATATTTCTGATTTTATCAATAGTTTTAACTTATTTTTACACACATGTATTTTATCTTTGCTGTGGTCCATTTACTTGTTTTTGTTGTTAGTTTTTTATGGAGTCATATCTTGTTGCAGCTAATGTGTATTATTGTTTGTCATAGTTTTTTAGCGCTGATTGCCAAGTCAAATTCCTGCATATCTGTCTGATGCATTTGGCGAATAAAGTGATTATGAGACGATTGTACAGTAATGTAATATATATCTAAATGTTGTAGCCTATTTTACATGTAAATCTGGTATCTCAGAGCAGCGACAGCAATTCCGATTTACAGTATACTATTGTTTAAAATTTTGATTTAGGCTATTGCAATTTTCAACATTTTTTATGACGGATATTAGAAGTCCATTGTTAAAACAGGCCATGGCAGAGTTCATTTATGAATATAAACTACATTTTAAACTGTGATCCAGTGTTAAATTTAAACAGACAAGTCAAGAACAGACCGCTTAGAATTACTAGATCTTGGCCTTTGGAGCTTGAAAATGAAGTCTTCTTATTTAAATCGAAGTTGAAATCAAGTCCAGCGCTACGCGGAACTGTTAATGTTACATTTTCTTCATTTTCTTTCTTTCTGTGGCTGGTTATGTGACTTACAGTATCCTACAGAAGCATTCGCTGCAGTACATGTGAACTGCGACTTGAATATTTGTGTATGTATGTATGTATGAATCAGTGATGAATCTGGTGACGGAAGCACAGCGCAGCTCAGCTGCAGCTGTTCACTCAATATGCGTGAAACCTCCTGAATGCTGAAATAGCAGTAATACCACATTCATTGATAAAATGACACAAGCGATGGGAAGGGGGGCAGTTTTAGAAGGGGGATGATATTACCTGCTCACATTTGCCACCTGGTGGTTGTTTGCGCACACTACTCTACTCCTGGATATAGTAATTAACCTTTGTTGTTATAGCTATATTACCTGCCCCTACTGCATCTCAAAACGTTGGCATCGGCTATGCTTATGGCCTAGATAGATAGATGTAAGTAATTTAACAATATCTTTCACCGTGTTGTCCACGTTTATATATTCTGCATGAAACAGCACGATGAGAATGTAAGCCCCATACGTTCTCATCGTGTGCATTTCGTAGTCCATCTTCAGAACACTGTAGTTTCAACACAGCAGACCCACGTCAATACCATCCTTCTCAGCCAATCACAGCATGATAAATTCTTCTTCTTTGTTTGATTTTATGGCCCGTTGCAGCCATTGTTCATTAGGTGTATACCGCCACCTACTATACCGGAGTATGTAGACGATAAATGGACTGCCTTCCATTTCCACCATACTCTCATTCACACATGCATACATTCTTTTCTTACATACATGTATTTTCTTTCAACATACATACATTTTCCTTTTACATACATGTATTACTTATAGTATTAAATGTATACATGATTGCATGTGCACGAGAGCAAAGTGGATGAATGTGTGCATAAAATACATGAATGTGTGAGTGAAAATGTATAAATATAAGAGTGACAATATATGTATGTGTGCGTGAAAATGTATAAATGTGTGAGTGAAAATATATGTATGTGTGAGTGAAAATGTATAAATATAAGAGTGAAAATATATGAATGTGTGAGTGTAAATGTATAAATATGAGAGTGAAAATATATGTATGTGTAAGTAGAATATATGTGGGAGAGGGTGAGAATGAAATATGTCTTGTACGGCCCTAATAGAAAACTGTATCATTATATATGTATATATAACAAGAGCTGACGAAAGTGGCTGGGGAGAGGACTGTCTGGTCTTCTTTGCTAAGGCTGCTGCCCCCGCGACCCAGTCCCGGATATATAACATTATGTGATAACTATCATTGTATGTGTATAACATTATGTGATAACTGTATCATTATATATGTATATATAACATTATGAGATAACTGTCATTATATATATGTATATATAACATTATGTGATAACTATTATTTTATAAGTATATATAACATCTCATCAATGTCTTATTTCTCTGAAGACATATTTCCTTGTTTTTCCTCTCCTCGCGTTTCAGTCTCACATCTCTCCCTCTTGTCCTATGAGGGCAGAGCAAAGATGCAAGGAAGCGATGCAAGTGAGGGAAACGTGGATGTGAAATATGGTATTGGGATGAACCCATGTCTCTACCTGCAGCTCCTCTTCGCCTCAGGCTCCGCCTCTGAACACGGCCGCTGCCTCTTTGTGTGGGGACAGGTTCCACCCTCTGGTCCTGGCCCCGCCCCCTTCAGTCCATCCTCCAACCCTCCCCCCACCTCCCTCCTCACTTCTGCTATTTCTACTGGTTGAGAGAGGCTGAGCAGAGTTTGATTGACAGCTGCTTCATCCAATCCCTGAGCAGAGAGAGCCGTACCTGCCCACCTGAGGAGCTCATCATACCTGTTGGGGGGGGGGGGGGGGGGCGTAAGTGTTTCTTCAGTGATACACAGCTGACAGGAACCTCATATATGATGTCATCATGAGAACGGACAGGATGTGATGTCAGCACATGAACAGACAGGATGTGATGTCACTCACCTGGACTGTGAGATGACAGGTAGAAACAAACCTGCATGATCTATAACAGAAACAGAAATCAGCTGACTGCAGGAACAGAAGTGATTGGACCAGACTGAGGATGATGTCACAGTTTGGGTGTAAACTCACGCTCCCATTGGTCAGAAATGCTGTGGTCCGGTCTGGCTCTGGACAGGATGCCTTTACCGAAGTAACCCTGAAACAAGACGAGACCGTCACGTGAGGTCTGAACTCAATCAATCAATTTTATTTGAGTGATTGATTCAACTTGATTGATTGAACTCTGACCCCAATTCATCTTACCCAGGATACGTTGTGGTTATCTGTTTGACTAACCCATCACATGATCTGTTTGATAACCAGTTACTACACATCTAGTTCCAACCAGTTCAGCCAGCTCGGGGTCTTCATGTCAGCCACGAGCATGTTCGTGTGAAAGAGGCGGGGCTGTTGATGATGAGTGACATCATCGGAACGATGAATGAATGAATGAGGAGCTTCATATATGATGAAACTGTCAATGTGATGTAAACGACACTCTGTGATCAACAGGAACATTAAAATCACTCTCCAAAAATTAACCGTCAGCCGAGACTGAGATTACCATCAGGTGTCAATGAGTTGTGTGATGATGATGATGATGATGATAATTATTACTTTTTATCCTGGTTCTCATCATACAGATGTCTCATGTTATTCTGATGAATCACAGGTGTGTTACGCTGGGTTGATACTACACAACATTTATGTCCGTTCTGATGGTCACTCTGTCAGATCAGGTGATTGTGGAATCTATTCCACAATTGCCCGCTGCTCCGTGGTAATTACTTTATAATGGATTGTGATTTATGTCCAGGGAAAACCACAACAAGGGTCCAAAGTCTCTTCAGAGCCAGAGACACTTTTGTTACAGGCCGACAAATCGCTGTCTCTCTGATGTGTTCAGTGTCTCTGATGTTATAAAGAAAAGAATCAAAGGATGATGCATAAAATGTGCTGTGATGATAATGTAAATCCAGGATATGTAATATGTGATATATGTGGGGTGGAACAGACTGTTAGATAAATGATAGAGTGTGAGGTCAAACAGTATCTTTCATATAGACACTCCTCCAGGGAGACATCCAAACAAGCTCTAATCACCTTCTCCTTACACAACAGCCTCTGAATAAACTGGGCCTCAACCTCCACCACTTCATTCACTGAAGGACACGCCATGTTTCTACTTCCTGCTACACTCAGCCTCAGGCTGAGATGAAGCAAACCTGTGACTCAGCAGGTTAGCTTAGCAAACCTGTGACTCAGCAGGTTAGCTTCACAGAGTATGTTGCCATAGTAACTGACTCAGAGTTTCATCTCAGGCTGAACAAACTCAGAGTTTCACTGATCCTGCTTTCTGAAATTGGGCCCAGGTCAGCTGTTCAGCATCAGTTACCATGGTTACTTATTTACAAAGAGAACCAGCTTCGTAGGACTGAAACCCAGAGTTAACCCTTCAGCTACCTCGCTAACTTCGTAGCACAGACCTCTCGTTTAACATCATGTGAACTGTTGTTTTGTTACAATCTCAGACCTGGTTGTGGATCTTCTGGATGTGGTCCGGGTGACAGACCAGCACGTGTTGGTTGATGAGCTCCGCCCGGAAGTGGCTCGCCTCCTCCAGGCTGCGGCTCATCGGTAGCGGAGCCTCGTACTCCTCCTGCACCCGCGTGCGTCTCCGCGGAGCCCGAAACTCCGCCTGCATGCTGCCGGGTCCGGATCAGAGGTGCAGTCCTCTGCTGGAGCCGGGCTGTGTTTTCTGCTGCTGAGGTGCAGCGATGGACGCTGCTAATTGTTAGCCTGGTAGCCTATTAGCCGGTTAGCTTGTAATCTTGTGTTCTAATGACTGTTAGGCTGTTCGCTTAGTAGCCTGTTAGCTTGTTACCTTGTGTTCTAATGACCCCGTTAGCTTGTTAGCTTGTTAGCCTGCGTGATAACAGACGGGTTCGGGGCTCATTCATTCTCAGTGTGTCCAGTCTGCTGGTCGGGTTTGTTTTGCTGTCGGACGCTGCAGTGTCACCGAATCTGTGTCCGTCTAGAACTGTCGTCCTCCTCCGTCTGTTCCTCCCCAGGCTGCTCACCAAGTGTACTTCCGTTTTCTTTTTAATCGGTTTTATTAAAGACAAAATACAAAAAAAACAAACAAAACAAAACAAAAAAAAAATCAGGACACACACACACACACACACACACACACACACACACACACACACACACACAGACATACAGAGACACAGAGAGAGACAGAGACATACAGAGACAGAGTTTGTTTTGGGTTAGTGCTTGGACCAATCCTATTTATTCTATATATGCTTCCTTTAGGCAACATCATTAGAAATCACTCTATAAATTTCCATTGCAGATGAGGGTCCAAAGGACAGAGGGATGTCGTATGCTGTAAAGCCCTGTGAGGCAAATTGTATTTGTGATATTGGGCTTTATAAATAAAATTGATTGATTGATTGATTGATACGCAGTTGTATTTATCTATGAAGCCAGAAGAAAGTAATCAATTAATTAAACTTCATAATTGCCTTAAAGACATAAAAACCTGGATGAGCACCAACTTCCTGATGTTAAATTGAGACAAAACTGAAGTTATTGTTCTTGGCCCCAAACAACTCAGAGACTCTTTATCTGATGACATAGTTTCTCTCGATGGCATTGCTCTGGCCTCTAGCACTACCGTAAGAAACCTCGGAGTAACATTTGATCAAGATTTGTCTTTTAATTCTCATTTAAAACAAACCTCACGGACTGCATTTTTCATCTGGATGTCACTAACTCGGCTTCTTCTCCGGAGCCTTTGTGCTCCACTGTCTCTCAGGTTAACTCGTATTGCAGCGGTGCCTGGATAGTGTGACGTGTGTGGTTGTGCTGCTGCCGTGGTCCTGCCAGATGCCTCCTGCTGCTGCTGTTATCATTAGTCATACTTCTACTGTTATTATACACATATGATTATTGTCACACATGTATACTGCCAGATATTAATATATACTTTATACATATTGTATCACAACAGCCAGAATTACAATTATAATATTATTACTTTCATTAATGTTGTTGTAAGCTACTGTCATTACCGTCTGTCCTGCATCTCTCTCTCTGTCTCTGTCTCTGTCTCTGTCTCTCTTTCTGTCTCATTGTGTCATACAGATTACTGTTAATTTATCATGTTGATCTGTTCTGTACGACATCTATTGCACGTCTGTCCATCCTGGAAGAGGGATTCCTCCTCAGTTGCTCTTCCTGAGCTTTCTACCGTTTTTTCCCAGTTAAAGGGTTTTTTGGGAGTTTTTCCTGATCAGCTGTGAGGGTCCAAAGGACAGAGGGATGTCGTATGCTGTAAAGCCCTGTGAGGCAAATTGTGATTTGTGATATTGGGCTTTATAAATAAAATTGACTGACTGTTTGATTGACATACAGAGACACAGAGAGACACAGAGAGACACAGACACACAGAGACACACAAACGGAATATTTATTTTCTGAGTTTTTTTTCTTAAACAGGAAGTCTGAATTTTCATTTGTGTTTCTTCTTACATCAAACAAAAATAAAATATTCTAAACATTTGCAAATCAAACTGAACACGAGACGTTTGTATCTGAAGCTCAGGATCCAAAACACACTGAAACATCTCCATCTGAGTTCCTTGTAAAAAGAATGTCAGTCTCTGACTCAGGTTTTAATCTCCAGAGGAACCAGAATTAGTGGGACATTTAAAACCAGAACCTGAGGAACATTTAACCACAACCTGAGAACATTTAAATAAAACCTGAGGAACATTAAAACAGAACCTGAGGAACATTTAAACAGAACTTTTGGAACTTTTAACCAGAACCTAATGAAACATTTAATCAGAACCCGTGGAACATCTAATCAGAACTTACCTTTATTCAGAACATACAGGAGGAGCTTTTTAAACTGTTCCAAGATGATGAAGGATTCTGTTTGGAAGTGAATGTTTTATTGTTCTATGATCACTCTGATGAAGAACACAAACCCTCAACCAGTGTTCCTCACCAGTTAACAGCCCAGTGTTCCTCACCAGTTAACACCTGCTACAGGTGTATAGTACTCCAGTTGGTTCTCCGTTAACCCTTCAGCGTCCACAGACAGAACCAGAGTAGATCCAGGTGTTCTTCCTGCAGGTATGTCCACCACTCCAGACCTGACTCTTGATTCCACAGTAGAGAAGGTATTTGATGTCATGTCTAAGAATTTAGCCACCTCACGACCCCCCAGGTGTGACCATGTACCTGTGTCAGCGTCTTCACCTGTGCGACAGTCTGAGAGCAGACACCTGATCAGATGATGTAAGAACTGCTTTAATCAAGTTCAAGTCAAAGCTTTAGTTCAGAGGACTGTCCCCCTTTCTGTCCCCCTGTCTGTCCACCACGTAGTACTGGTGTCTCTGGATATGTTGGTACAGTATGGTGTATTTGGTGACCCTCCTCATCCTCGGCAGGATGAAGCTGTGAGTGAAGGTCTCTCTGCTCAGAGAGCTCCGCCCCTCTGCCGCCAGGACACTGTTAATGAACCGAAGACAGAAAGTGAAGCAGTTATGGTCCTTGTCATCGAACCTGAGAGACACACAGGGGGACAGGAGACAGATGCTGTTAACAAACTGAAGACAGAAGTTGAAGCAGTTAAAATTCCTCACTGAGCTGTGAGGTCATGGGGTCAGGGGACGGACATGTGGTCAGGGGACGGACACAGGGTTAGGAGGTGGACACAAGGTCATGGGATGGACACAAGGTCAGGGTCAGGGATGGAAACAGGGTCGGGACGGACATAAGGTCAGGGAAAGACACAGGGTTGAGACGGACACAGGGTCGGGGGACAGACATAAGGTCAGGGGACAGACAGGGGGTCAGGGGTCAGGAGAGAGACTGGGGTTCAGGGGATGAACATGGGGTCAGGGGACAGACACAAGACCAGGGACAGACACAGGGTCAGGGGATGGAGGTTGGTGCTGGGCGTTACTTTTGTCTTTTCTGTCTGTGTGAGGTGTACCTGTTCCAGAAGTGAGGTGTGCCTGTTCCAGAAGTGAGCTGTGCCTGTGCCAGGTGTGAGGTGTATCTGTGTTAGGTGTGAGGTGTACCTGTACCAGGGGTAGGGTTGGGATCTGGTTCCATCACATTTGAAGTAATGGTTCTTTCAAACGGTTCCTAGATTGTAAAAAAAAACAACCCCAAAAACATCACGTGCATTTACATTAGAGTGCAGCACGGGCCGCATATTTCTGTACGAACCCGACCGAGCTCGACATTATTTAATTACTAAAGCACCGAGTTTGTGTCACACAGTTGTTATGGTTACAGGCTATTTAACAGGCCGGGCGTGCGCCGTGGGTGCTCAGCGCAGAGGGAGACCTCCGTGTTTGAGACGGGAGCAGGCGGCGGGAGGTCCGAGGCTTCCAGCGAGGGGAGTGGGAGAATTAAACAGCCAACGTGTGTGTGTGTGTGTGTGTGTGTGTGTGTGTGTGTGTTCTGTTCAGGTGTTGTCACGTAAATAACAGTGCCCAAGCATGAATGCATAGAAGTATTTTATTACATTGCTGTGGTTAATTTGAGGTGATAGTGTCACTGTAGAAATCAGAGAATCACTTTTTGTTGTTATATATTCTCAGAGAGATGATACAAGCTCTAAATCTGAAAAACACACCACACACAAATGTGTATTTTCATCTAATTGTACTGTGCAAAAGTTAGAATAAAGTTTTTGTATTTGTATGATTGAATTTGTGTTTAATATATACTTCTTTAAGTATAGCAAGTATAATGAATATAATGTAGGAATCGGTAAGAGGAATCGGTAAGGAATCAGAATCGTTAAAATCCTAACCAGGAGTGAGGTGTACCTGTGCCAGGTGTGAGTGTTACCTGTTTTAGGTGTGCCTGTACCAGACGTGAGATGTACCTGTACCAGGTGTGAGGTGTACATGTACCTGTACCAGGTGTGAGGTGTACATGTCTTAGGTGTGAGGTGTACTTCTTCCAGAAGCAAGGTGTACCTGTACCAGGTGTGAGGTGTACCTGCACCAGGTGTACCTGTACCGGGTGTGAGGTATGCCTGCACCAGAAGTGAGGTGTACCTGTACCATGTGTGAGGTGTACCTGTGTCAGATGTGAGGTGTACCTGTGTTAGGTGTGAGGTGTACCTGTGTCACGTATGAGGTGTGCCTACACCAGGGGTACCTGTACCGGGTGTGAGGTATGCCTGCGCCAGAAGTGAGGTGTATCTGTACCAGGTGTGAGGAGTGCCTGTACCAGGTGTGAGGTGTACCTGTTCCAGAAGTGAGGTGTATTTGTACCAGGTGTAAGGTGTACCTGTTCCAGAAGTGAGGTATACTTGTACCAGGTGTGAGTTGTACCTGTTCCAGAAGTGAGGTGTATTTGTACCAGGTGTAAGGTGTACCTGTTCCAGAAGTGAGGTGTACTTGTACCAGGTGTGAGTTGTACCTGTGTTAGGTGTGAGGTGTACCTGTTTCAGAAGTGAGGTGTACCTGTGCCAAGCAGGGTCCCACATGGGTCCAACAGAGAAGCGGTCCAGGTACTGGTCCCATTGAGCTAGCAGGTTGAACATGTCGGGTCGGACCAGAGGAACACTGATGCAACGTTCCCACCCACTCTGATCTTTACCAACTCCACCAAGAGTGTAGTTATACACAACTCCTACACACACACACACACACACACACACACACATTAACATGTGTGTTAGTTAGGGTGTGTTGCTGATGTGATGATTTATCGTTAATGTTGTTATGGAGCATCAGAGGAAAATAAATCAGACAGACGTGGGGATATGAAGATTAACAGCGCTGTACAGGAGAGGCGTGTCTGTGTTTGGCTAACAGCAGCTGGTGGGTGGAGCTCCACAGGTCACATGATAACAGAGGAAAAGTAAACAGGGTGTTGTTAGCAGCATCTGAACAAACCAAAGTTTTATCTCCAGCTAAGTTTGTATTCTGCTGCTTTATTAACCAGCTCATTAACATTAGCTAACTATCCAGCCTGACATTAACAGTGCATGCCGCACAGGGGAGCGTTTGTTTAGGCGCTCGTTACCGAGCTGAGTTAGTGAGATAAAACAGAGAAGTTAGCAGGAAAGCTAACACTGATGGTTGTTTAAAGTTTGTAGATTCTGCGTATCAGCCTGCTGATTAAACGTCACAGCTAATCGTAATGTTTAGACCACGATGGTGCAACCAGAGTAACAGCAAGGTCACAGAGTTACAAACGAGTTAGCTTAAGATCAGATGTTAGCCCTGCTGGTGTGACTGACCCTGATGAAACGTCACATGATCACCAAAGATAATACAGTTGACAGAAGGACAGAGACATAGTGACAGACAGACGGACACACATGACAAATCACTGCAGATCTTCTCACACACAGATGGCGCCAAAGAGCCACGACGACATCATGTCTTTACACAGAACCAAATGATGGTGACATCATGTTGCTCCAGTGTGATGTCAGACAGCACGATGACATAATGGACTCAAAAGGAGCGTGACATGTAACAGGACATCACATGTCAATAACAATCATATAGCGTCCCTGTTACATCGCAGCTGATCTCGTCCTCGCCTCAGAGAGTAAGGAGTTCTCAGACTTTATAGTTTGAGTTAGCTGCTAACTGCTAGCAGCTGCTGTTCTTCGTCTTACAGTTAGCCGCTAACTGCTAACAGCAGCTGTTCTTCATCTTAGAGTTAGCTGCTAACTGCTAACAGCCGCTGATCTTCTTCTTTGAGTTAGCCGCTAACTACTAACAGCTGCTGTTCTTCTTTGAGTTAGAACTTAACAGCTAATAGTCGCTGATCTTCTTCTTTAAGTTAGCTGCTAATTGCGAACAGCTATTGTTCTTCTTATATGAGTTAGCCGCTAATTGCTAACAGCTGCTGTTACATCCTCTGCTGTTGTTTTAAAGGTGAGTCATCTGTGTCTGTCCCTCTCTGAGATCGCACCTTATAGGTCGTAGTGACAGGTGTGGAGTCAAATGAGTGTTAAACCTGAAGTGTTGGAGATCCCGGTGTGAAGATCTGACATCCCGTCAAAGTCTCTGAGGAACAAACACACAAACTGGTTACATTGCTGTGTGTGTGTGTGTGTGTGTGTGTGTGTGTGTATGTAAGTGTGTGTGTGTGTGTGTGTGTGTGTGTGTGTGTGTACTTACCTGGTGAGGTGTTGTGTGCAGGTGCGACCAGCAGGCAGCAAGAGGTCTTGTGTCCATTAGTGAAGGGGGACGGGAGGCTGACTGGCGCCTCCTGCAGTCTGCTCCCCCTCAGCTCCTCCCCACAGCTCGGACACTCCTCCGGCACAGAGAAACAGAAGATCTCCTTCTGACAATGACTCAGCCGGATCACACTGACATCCATCTCTGTCTGCTCCTCAATTCCTCCTCTGTCTGCTCCTCAGCTCCTCCTCTGTCTGCTTCTCTCAGCTCCTCCGCCTGCTCCTCAGCTCCTCCTCTGTCTGCTCCTCAGTTCCTCCTCTCAGCTCCTCCGGCTGCTCCTCAGCTCCTCCACATTCTTCCTCTCACCTCCTCCTCTGTCTGTTCCTCAGCTCCTCCTCCAACTCCTCAGATATACCGTTCCTCCTTTCTTCTCCTCTTTTTACCCTTCTTTGACTTGTTTTCTTCTCCTTCCCTTGTCTTGTCTGTCTCCTCTCACCTCCTGCGTGACACACCTGGTCTCTAGGTTACAGCCTATCAGATGACATCACTCCTCAGCTCCGGCCTATCAGGTTGCGGTTGCTGTAGGACAGACAATCATGTGACCCGGCTCACTTCAGTCTGAACAGGTGACCTTTGGACGTGTTGGCAGCGTTGTCATGGAAATGGTGGCTGACCTGCAGGCCGGCTTCACTGAAGGAGACATGCAGACAAACTAACAACATCAAAGTTAAAGACTCTGAGCTCTGATTGGTCGATCAGACTGAATGTAGGTCAACATGTGTGTGAGGGCACAGCTGACAGCCAATCAGAAGAGAGGACTGAGGGGACATGATGAAAGACATCTGACACACATACAGACAGAAAGACAGACAGACAGACAGACATTATATATAGACAATTATGTTGGTTCAGTCATATAGTGTTTTACCTTCGGTGCTGATCTGACTTAATAAATGAGACTCAAGACAATGCACATGGTTTGAGTGAACGTTTACTTTGGTTCTTCAGCATTACATCCAAGAGTGCAACAACAATAATAGTCCGGGTAGGAACGTATGTGTACTAACTGCAGGAGAGTGTGTACGTCACTAATTACAAGTCACAATAAGGTCATATTAAGGTCATACTAGGTCATACATGGGATTTATATCTGGTTATTTGCAGGAACAGATGAGTTCAGCACTGTTTCATTAGCTTATTGACATATATATGAATATGACAGCAGCAATAGTTGAACGTTTCCATGGCACGAGTAAAACAGATGAGGGCTGTCTATCAGCTGCTGCAGTCTCTGCCCTTTGACGCTACGTGATGACGGTAAATACGTCACACTACGTACAACTGAAGTCTGCCAGGGCTCAGTCTCCGGTCCAGAGGGTGGACATTTAGATTCAGCCTCCGTGTCCACATGGTCTGAGCACAGCTGCAAGACTCACCGACAGTAACAAGGAAACGTTTGTGACTCAGGACACGCCCCCAGTGACGTCAGCTGATCGTAGGAACCTTCGTGCTGTGTTTGCTGTTTTCTGTCGGACCGTTTTAAACGGGACACCAACAAGACAACTTGGAAGCAGCTCCGTTTGTAGCTCCGCGAGGAAGATGAGCACCAAACAGGTGACCTGCAGGTGAGTCTGTCTGTCTGTCAGTCACCTGTCTGTTGTCTGTCACCTGTCTGTCCGTTAGTGTCGGGCGCTCTGTCTGTGTGACGCACTAGCCTCGTGCTAATGTTTTAGCTATTAGCTGTTAGCTAGTGCTCCGTTTGAAGTTAAAACTCAGACTAATGAACATTACGTGACTGATCCGTCTGCTGCAGGTTAAACACGTCACACACAAACATAATCCGGTAACCGGTGACGTTATGACGTCACAGGAACGGAGTTCGTAAAGGCCCGTCAGCACATTTCAGACACAAGACAGTTCAACCTGTTTACATAAACATTAACAAACAAACAGAAAACAAGAGATAAAACCAAACAAAGCAGCTTGCAAACATCAACAATCTGATCAGCTGTGTCCTCGTGACGTCAGAGTGACACGTTCAGGTACGGAGATTGCTATGTTGCTCCGCCATGTTTCTACAGTAGCCCAGAGCGGACAAATCAAACACTAACACTGACCTCAGCAGCTGCTCTGTGACGACAGTTCTTGTGATAGAATTAAGACTCGCCTCCTCCTGACCAGGTGAGGTCTGCTGCAGCAGCTACCATGGTGATCTCTCCAGGTTAAAGAACCACCTTGGTTAAAGGAGAACCACCTTGGTAGGACAGAACACTGTGACGTTAGACTCAACGTTCCTCAGGTCGGGGTCCAGGCTCAGACCTGCGGCGCTAAACCACTGAAAGTAAAAACAGACCTGTGACGGTGACAATGCTCTCAAGTCTGTAGGACCCGCAGGGAGTCGTCCAGGGAGTCATCTGAGCATGACCATGATAACACGTGTTAAACCGGTGTCTGACCTTCTGTGGATCTATTCATGGTTCTGTTCATGGTTCTGTTTATGGACCCATTCATGGATCTGTTCATGGTTTTGTTCATGGATCTGAACAGAACCTATACCTGTAGTTTCCTTGTTTGTAACCTTACAAACAAGGCAAATGGTTGCACTACTCAGTAGTCTGCAACTGTAACACACTCAGCGCACTAGGGTTGCACCGAATATTCGGTAACCGAATATTGCAAAAAACACACATTCGGTATTCGGTGGAATAAGTTAAAAGCAAGGCTGAATAATAGCAGCGTGTTTTGATAACGCAATCAAACAGCGTGCCGTGACGGGCGAAGTAAAATGTCGGCAAAATAGGCTTAAATCATTCAGCACGCTGTGCGAGTACAGATTTCAACCACCAGCAGAAACGATAGGCGAATCCCACCGGTTGAACGGGGTTCACAGACACAGACAGTAATGTAGCCTATTCCTGTCAAATACGGCGGCCATCGGCTTACCGGCGGCGACGGACAAGTCGGCTCCAATAATATCCTCTTCTTGGCGTCATGATGGCTCAGTAGTACCTGAACAGCCGAGCCAGCCGAACACGGGTGGCATGTCAGAGGAGAAACGAGCCGTTCACATTTCTGTCATTGTGGCAAGTAACGGCCCACAAACCTCACCGCACTTGGGTCCATGTCATTGGTCCAACAGCCCATTAGTTTGACATCCCGTTAACGGATGTGTTAGGGAGTGTTCTTTACTTATGAAAGGACTGTCAGGGAGGAGGGTGGCTGGTTGATTCTTATTTTATTTATTTATTTTATTTTGATCCTCCCTATGTTAATCACTTATTGATGCAGTTTTTGAAGTATGAATAAGTCAATAAGTAATTTATTCCATTGAAATATCATTGATGTATTATTGAAAAGTGATTTATCTTTTTATAAATGACAAAAGGCACATCTGCCTCATTTTCGCTGTGGTATCCTGATACTACTCAGAACCGTGATATTTTCACTGGTATCGTACAGAGGTCCCAATTTGGTACCGTGACAACACTAATCTGGAGGGTGTTGATCTGCAAAAACGAATGAAAAACTAAATAACGATATTCGGTATTCGGTACGTACTCGTATTCGACTAAGCGTTTAATATTTCGGCTTCAGCCCCAAATTTTCATTTCGGTGCATCCCTACAGCGCACGGTGTTGGCAACTTGTCTATGTCGATGTTGACTGTATGTATGTGAATATTGCAGCTGTTTGCACTACACTGCCCAAATTTCCCTTGCAGGACAATAAAGTTTATCTATCTTATCTTATCTGTTCGTGGTTCTGTTTATGGACCTGTTCATGGATCTGTTCATGGTTTTGTTCATAGTTCTGTTCATGGTTTTGTTTATAGACCTGTTCATGGATCTATTCATTGTTCTGTTCATAGTTCTATTCGTGGTTCTGTTCATGGTTCTGTTTATGGACCCGTTCATGGATCTATTCATGCTTTTGTTCATGTTCTGTTCATGGTTTTGTTCATGGATCTCTTCATGGATCTCTTCATGGTTCTGTTCATAGTTCTGTTCATGGTTCTGTTTATGGACCCGCTCATGGATCTATTCATGCTTTTGTTCATGGTTCTGTTCATGGTTTTGTTCATGGATCTCTTCATGGATCTCTTCATGGTTCTGTTCATAGTTCTGTTCATGGTTCTGTTTATGGACCTGTTCATGGATCTATATCATGGTTCTGTTCATAGTTCTGTTTGTGGTTCTGTTCATGGTTTTGTTAATGGTTCTGTTCATAGTTCTGTTTCTGGATCTTTTCATGGTTCAGTTCATGGACCTGTTCATGGATCTATTCATGGTTCTGTTGTGTGTTGAAAATGTATTTAAAAGTTAAATAAAATCCCAAATCTGAAAATTTTATCAACAAACCGACGACTGTGTTTGCAACATGTTGAGCTGAGGTTAGAGAGTATCAGGTGAGCGTTACCTGTCAGTATCAGGTGGGTGTTACCTGTCAGTGTCAGGTGGGTGTTACCTGTCAGTATCAGGTGGGTGTTATCTGTCAGTGTCAGGTGGGTGTTATCTGTCAGTATCAGGTGGGTGTTATCTGTCAGTGTCAGGTGGGTGTTACCTGTCAGTGTCAGCTGGGTGTTATCTGTCAGTATCAGGTGGGTGTTATCTGTCAGTAATAGGTGGGTGTTATCTGTCAGTATCAGGTGGGTGTTATCTGTCAGTATCAGGTGGTTGTTATCTGTCAGTATCAGGTGGGTGTTATCTGTCAGTATAGGTGGTGTTTACCTGTCAGTATCAGGTGGGTGTTTTCTGTCCAGTATTAGGTGTGTGTACTGTCAGTATCAGGTGGGTGTTATCTGTCAGTATCAGGTGGGTGTTATCTGTCAGTATTAGGTGGGTGTTATCTGTCAGTATTAGGTGTGTGTTACCTGTCAGTGTCAGTGGGTGTTATCTGTCAGTATAGGTGTGTGTTTTCTGTCAGTGTCAGGTGGGTGTTATCTGTCAGTATCAGGTGGTGTTTTCTGTCAGTATCAGGTGGGTGTTACCTGTCAGTATCAGGTGGTTGTTATCTGTCAGTATCAGTGGGTGTTATCTGTCAGTATCAGGTGGTGTTATCTGTCAGTATTGGGTGGGTGTTACCTGTCACTGTCAGGTGTTACCTGTCAGTATCAGGTGGGTGTTATCTGTCAGTATCACGTGGGTGTTATCTGTCAGTATCACGTGGGTGTTACCTGTCAGTGTCAGCTGGGTGTTATCTGTCAGTGTCAGGTGGGTGTTATCTGTCAGTATCAGGTTTGTGTTATCTGTCTGTCAGCAGGTGTTATCTGTCAGTATCAGGTGGGTGTTATCTGTCAGTGTCAGGTGTGTGTTATCTGTCTGTCAGCTGGGTGTTATCTGTCAGTATCAGGTGGTTGTTATCTGTCAGTATCAGGTGGGTGTTATCTGTCAGTATTAGGTGTGTGTACCTGTCAGTATCAGGTGGGTGTTATCTGTCAGTATCAGGTGGGTGTTACCTGTCAGTATCAGGTGGGTGTTATCTGTCAGTATCAGGTGGGTGTTACCTGTCAGTATCAGGTGGGTGTTATCTGTCAGTATCAGGTGGGTGTTATCTGTCAGTATCAGGTGGGTGTTATCTGTCAGTATTAGGTGTGTGTTACCTGTCAGTGTCAGGTGGGTGTTACCTGTCAGTATCAGGTGGGTGTTATCTGTCAGTATTAGGTGAGTGTTACCTGTCAGTGTCAGTGGATGTTACCTGTCAGTAATCACGTGGGTGTTACCTGTCAGTATTAGGTGGGTGTATCTGTCAGTGTCAGGTGGATGTTACCTGTCAGTATCAGGTGGGTGTTATCTGTCAGTATCACGTGGGTGTACCTGTCATGATTAGGTGGGTGTCATCTGTCAGTGTCAGGTGGGTGTTATCTGTCAGTATCAGTGGTGTTTTCTGTCAGTATTAGGTGTGTGTTACCTGTCAGTGTCAGCTGGGTGTTATCTGTCAGTGTCAGGTGGGTGTTATCTGTCAGTGTCAGGTGGGTCTTACCTGTCAGTATCAGGTGGATGTTATCTGTCAGTGTCAGGTGTATTTTTTATTTGTTTAGTTCTTCATTGATCCCCATTAGCTGACGCTGGACGGACAGCTATTTTCCTGGGGTTCCATAGTCATAAAACTCATAACATAATACAAAAAGTATACAAACAAGAATACATAATTGAAAAATAATAAAATGGAGTATATTAAAAACGAGAAAAGACAAAAGCAGAGAAAATAAATGACAGACTTACAACAAATGAATTAACTCAAATAATTAGATTGCAAGTGTATTCTCAGTTTTCTCTTGAAACAATTCCTGTCTCTGGTTCTGTGAATATATCTTCATCGTAGAGTCCATAAACTTGTGGCTCTATACTTGTCAGTATCAGGTGGTGTTACCTGTCAGTATCAGGTGGTGTTACCTCTACAGTGCTCTACAGTGCACAGCACTACTGATTAACCATTTTATTGCAGCACAGAGTGTCTGCCAGCAACCAATTACTTGCAGAGGCTTCCTACAACTTGTTTCAATGGTTCCAATTTAATCAGAAGACAAATTAAACAGGATGACTACCAATGTGAAAATCAAAAGAAAGCATAGAATATGTACTGAAGGAGACTGTTGTGCCATCACATAGGCACAATTACAATTAGGTCCGACAAAACCCCGGAGTCCGCCACTGCCTTGAGCCACAAAATCAATCAATTCAATCAATCATTTTATTTATGAAGCCCAATATCACAAATCACAATTTGCCTCACAGGGCTTTACAGCATACGACATCCCTCTGTCCTTTGGACCCTCACAGCTGATCAGGAAAAAACAAAAAAAAAAAAAAAAAACCCTTTACCGGGGAAAAAACGGTAGAAAGCTCAGGAAGAGCAACTGAGGAGGGATCCCTCTCCAGGACGGACAGACGTGCAATAGATGTCGCACAGAACAGATCAACATGATAAATTAACAGTAATCTGTATGACACAATGAGACAGAAAGAGAGAGAGAGAGAGAGCAGTACAGACGGTAATGACAGTAGTTTTACAACAACATTAATGAAAGTAATAATATTATAATTAATAATAATATATTAATATCTGATAGTATACATTTGTGACAATAATCATGTATAAAAATAAAAGTAGAAGTAATGAATGATGTGAAGCCTGCGGAGCTAGTTCAGCAGACAACTCAAGTGCGCCAATCCTGATCAGCTGATCAGACACATGCTCTCCTCAGCTGATAGAGCAGGCTACTTAAACCCCCTGTGCTTACCTGATCATTCCTTGCTACTCTGCTGCTGCATGCTGCCTCTGCTGCTCTGCTGCTCTGCTGGTGATCCTGTTGTGTTCTGCTGCTCTCGCTGCTGCTGCTGCTGCTGCTGCTGCTGCTGCCGTTTCTGCTGCCGCTGCTGTGTGCTGCTTAGGAAGCTTCTCAAATCCCACCACCTCCCCAGCATCCACCTGTGGGCTCTGTTTCTAGGACCCCCAGCTGGGGTCTGCTATTCATTCCCTGTAATGTCTATCATACAGATCATTTTCAGGGAATGAATAAATTGAGATAGAGCCTGACGCCAGTCTTGCTTCAGCCATACTAAACTATTCACGCTGTGCTTCAGTATGCAAATATTTATGCTCAATAAAAATGCTAAATTCAATCCAGAGTTGTCTGACTGAACTAATGATAAAAGCAGCAGCAGGAGGCATCTGGCAGGACCACGGCAGCAGCACAACCACACACGTCACACTATCCAGGCACCGCTGCAATACGAGTTAACCTGAGAGACAGTGGAGCACAAAGGCTCCGGAGAAGAAGCCAAGTTAGTGACATGCAGAATGGCCGAGTTAACAAGATGCAGTAATTGGGAGAGAGAGAGAGAGAGAGAGACAGAGAGACAGAGACAGAGAGAGAGAAAGTGTCTGGTGTATTATGTCCTCCGGCAGACTAGGCCTAAGTCAGCCTAACTAGGGGCTGGTACAGGTCAAGCCTGAGCCAGCCTTAACTATAAGCTTTATCAAAGAGGAAAGTCTTAAGTCTAGTCTTAAATGTGGAGACAGTGTCTGCCTCCCGGACCGTAACAGGAAGATGATTCCACAGGAGAGGAGCCTGATAGCTGAAGGCTCTGGCTCCTGATCTACTTTTGGAGACTTTAGGGACCACGAGTAACCCTGCGTTCTCAGAGCGCAGAGTTCTGGTGGGATAATATGGCACTATGAGCTCTCTAAGATATGACGGAGCTTGACCATTAGAGCTTATAAGTTAACAGTAGGATTTTAAATTCAATTCTGGATTTTACAGGGACCAGTGCAGAGAAGCTAAAAACAGAGAAATATGATCTGGTTTCTTAGTTCCTGTTAGTACATGTGCTGCTGCATTCTGAGTAGCTGGAGGTTTTTAAGGACTTGCTAGAGCTACCTGATAATAGAGAGTTACAGTAATCCAGCCTTGAGGTAACAAAAGCGTGGACCAATTTTTCTGCATCTTTTCGGGTCAGGATAGGCCTAATTTTCACAATATTACGCAGATGAAAAATGAAAGATGATTATCATCATCATTATTGTCATATACACACAATATATTAATTATTCTGATAATTTTCACTTGAAACAGCTCGTCCTGCCTCTGAATCCAATCAGACGCAGTGTGAAGTCACGTTCTGGCCTTTTGGGGTGATATCAGCCTGGCTGGAAATCGCCCTGATTCACTCTCATAGATTTTCATGTAAAAGGCATTTTTTTCTTAATGCAGGCACTCCAGTGCAATCTCTATGGGTTCGGGAGGACTCGCCCCAACGTGTTTTCGTCTTACGTAAACCACCAAGTATCATTCATGTGCTCCTCGGATGGTCCGATTTCCCATGTCGGGAAGTTGTTCTTATTTCATTGTGTTCATGAGTGTTTAAGTTGTAATGTGGAGACATCATGGACATTACCAAGAAGATGTGTTGTGTTGTATTTTATCACTCAAAATGTCTAAAAAACACGTTGTCAACCGTTTCCACTGAAATATTGCTTTACAGTCGGAAACTCATTTTTCCAATCATTCTACTGCCCGTACTTTTTAACTACACACTGCTGATTTATGTCTTTTATTATTCTACTTCTTTTCTTATCCTGACTGTTAAATGTATTGAGCCTGTTTTTATTTTATATTACTGTATTTTATTATTATCACTATAATTCTCAATTTCTATTTCCCTTTTTAATCGACTGTTTTTATTGTTTTAAATTGTGTCTTGTTGCTTTTAATGTCTCTGTAAAGCACTTTGAATTACCTTGTGTTGAATTGTGCTATACAAATAAACTTGCCTTGCCTTGCCTTGCCATTCCGACATTACATGAGGCAGTGCCATTGCACAGCAATCACATTCAAGATCAACATGTTTCCAGCTGATCCAAGAGACTTTTTAACCATATAGATTAAAAAGGAACGACTCAGTGCATCCAAATTCACACCTGTTCTTCTCTATTGATCTCTATCCGCGACTGTTTGTCATAGCGAGAAGCCACACATATCACGTTAAACAGTGGAAGCGCAGCTTTCCAACACTTGTCGGTGGTTCAGTGTTTTCACAAGGAAAAAAAAAACAAAACGATAAAATTATGTATAACAAAGCTTTCATATAACTCTGCACACACATTACTTTTGGGTGGATTACTCAAGAATGCAGGGTCATAGAAATGGCACACATATCACATGAAAGCGCAGGAACAGAGCTTTCCAATGATACCACACACACCATTTGCGTGCTCATCCCATCACCAGTGTTTCCCATACATTCATTTATCTGTGGTGGTGCGCCACAAATAATTAATCCCCGCCACATATAGATTTTTCTGCTTTTGGTGTTACCTGTTCGACCTCGCTCATAAACATTATAATGGGACTCACTGTCTATGAATGTAGCTTGTCATCACAATTCCAGTGCAATAGGTGGCGGTATGCATCATAAAGACGCACTTAACGCACCTGGTCCGCCAGAAGAAGAAGAAGAAGAAGGAGAAGAAGCAGACATAGTAGAATGGATCCAAAGACCTCTTGGTACAAATATGTGGGCAAATAAGTCCAAAAGTGGTCCGAACAACTCATCATGCTATATTAGCCTGTGTCTGTATTAACATAGCTGGAAGCTCAACATGTGCAGAGACATTAACTCACGCTGTTAGTAGTGTTAACTGCAGCGCGAGTCCCATAGCAGCTCGCTTTACGCGGCTCTTCTATTTTTGTCACACTACGCTCCCCTACGCGACCTCCAGCAGATAAAAACTACAGGAGAAATTTGGCAGGAGCCACCACTGGAGTTGATAAGTGTGTTTGTTGAAAGCTGGGGATGTCATTTCCTGTGCAGCAGGTGTAAGAGCTATAATGTGTTTCAGGTACTTCCTCCACGGTGTGTGCAGAGAGGGGAGCCGCTGTCTGTTCTCTCACGACCCAACCAACAGTAAACCCTCCACCATCTGCAAGTTCTACCAGAGAGGAGTGTGTGCCTATGGAGAACGCTGCAGGTAACACTCACCTGTAACACACACCTGACAGGTAATAATCACCTGAAACACACACCTGACAGGTAACACTGGCCTGACAGGTAACATTCACCTGTAACACACACCTGACAGGTAACACTCACCTATAACACACACCTGACAGGTAACACTCACCTGTAACACTCATCTGACAGCTAACACTCACCTGTAACAACTACCTGACAGGTAACACTCACCTGTACCGATTACCTGACAGGTAACACTGGCCTGACAGGTAAAACTCACCTGTAACACAGACCTGGCACGTAGGCCTAACACTCGCTTGTAACACTCACCTGTATCGCACACCTAACAGGTAACATTAACCTGTAACACACACCTGACAGGTAGCAGTCACCCGACAGGCAACACCTCATCCTCTGTTTACTGTCGCCACACTGACAGCACTGACACCTGTCCCTGTAGGAAGTTACATCAATTTCTGTGTGTATTCAGGTGTGTGTGACCTGTCTGCAGGTATGATCACATCAAATCTTCATCCAGAGGAGGAGGGGGAGGAGCTTCAGAGGATCATGCAGGTGTAGGAGGAGCTGGGGGCAGGGTCAGAGGTGGAGTAAGGAAGACGGTGGTCCTCAGAGAAAGAGGTGAATGACACACTCAGACATATCAGCCATGTTGGAAATGTCACATTGCACACCTTTGTGGTTGGTCTTAGTAGGGAGGTATGTCATATCCTTTAGGTATGTTCCTTCTTTAGGTATGTCACTTCCTTTTAAGTTTGTCCCTTCCTTTTGGTACGTCACTTCCTTTAGTACGTCCCTTCCCTTTGGTATGTCACTTCCTTTAAGTTTGTCCCTTCCTTTAGTACGTCCCTTCCTTTTGGTATGTCCCTTCCTTTAAGTTTGTCCCTTCCTTTAAGTTTGTCTCTTCGTTTTGGTACGTCACTTCCTTTAGTATGTCCCTTCTTTTTGGTACGTCCCTTCCTTTAGTATGTCCCTTCTTTTTGGTACGTCCCTTCCTTTTGGTATGTCCCTTCCTTTAAGTTTGTCCCTTCCTTTAAGTTTTTCCCTTCGTTTTGGTACGTCACTTCCTTTAATGTGTTCCTTCTTTTTGGTACGTCCCTTCCTTTTGGTATGTCCCTTCCTTTAAGTTTGTCCCTTCCTTTAGATATGTCCTTTTCTTTTGGTACGTCACTTCCTTTAGTATGTCCCTTCTTTTTGGTACATCACTTCCTTTTGGTATGTCACTTCGTTGAGGTGTGTCCCTTCCTTTTGGTACATCACTTCCTTTTGGTATGTCATTTAATTTTGGTACATCACTTCCTTTTGGTATGTCACTTAATTTTGGTACATCACTTCCTTTTGGTATGTCCCTTCCTTTAGATATGTCCTTTCCTTTTGGTATGTCACTTCGTTTATGTATGTCACCTCCTTCAGGTTTGTCACTTCCTTTAGGTGCGTCATTTCCTTTAGGTATGTTACTTCCTTTTCACATGTCACGACCTTTCTGGTATGTCACTTCCTTTTGTTACATCATACTTCACGTCCTTTAGGTATGTCTCTCCCTTTTGGTATGTCACTTCTTTCACATGTCTTTCTTTAGGAATGACACTTGTTTCAGCTACATCACTTGTCTCTTCCTTTACATATGTCTCTCTTCCTGTTTGTCTCTTCCTGTCTGTCTGTCTGTCGCTTCCTGTCTGTCTCTCCCTTCCTGTCTGTGTCTCTCTCTTCCTGTCTCTCTCTCTCTCTCTCTTCCTGTTTGTCTGTCTCTTCCTGTCTCTCTCTCTCCTTACTGTCTGTCTGTCTCTGTCCTCCTCCTCTCTGTCTCCCAGTCCTGGGCGTGGACAGTATGTTTGGGTGTCCAGCAGACACTTTGGGGTCAGAGGTCACGGGGGCATCAGCGGCGGCAGCAGCTCCTCAGTCGTACGTGGACGCCATCAGGACAGGTCTGAACGCTTCAGCAAAGGAACAAGGTGGTATAAAATACTGGCCTCTGATTGGCTGGTTGTGGTCTGTGATGTCATCAATAGCACATGAGGTGATGTGGTGTTCCATGAAGTTTTTCACCAGCTGATGTGTTTTATGTATGTTAATTTGTGCTCTCTGCAGCCCCTCCTCCTGTGGGCAGAGCTTACCAGGACCTCCCTCAGCTGTGTCCCTATGCTGCTGCAGGACACTGTTACTATGAAGACAACTGTACGTATCTCCATGGCGACCTGTGTGAGGTGTGTGGGCTGCAGGTGCTCCACCCCCACGACCCCGAGCAAAGGAGAGCGCATGAAAAGGTGCGCATGTTACTGTGATGTGATGGAGCAGGTGAACGAGTAGTTAACGAGGGGTTTATCATGTTTCTGTGGAATCATTATGACTCATGGACACCACAATGAATCATCCTGTGATTCATTACAGTTTCCATTCATCCATTCATCCATTCATGTATTAATCTATTCACTTATCCATCCGTCCATCCATCCATCCATCCAGCAATGCTTCCCATCCGGAGGTGTTCCCAGACCAGATGATATCTATAATCCCTCCAGTGTGTTCTGGGTCTGCCCCGGGGCCTCCTACCAGCTGGACCAGGAGGATCCTGATCAGATGTTGAACCACCTCAACATGAAGGAGCAAGATTCAAGATCCAAGATTCGCTTTATTGTCATTTTCACTGGGTACATTTCAGACGCTTGTATCTGTGATCTCATTCTTTCAGTCACGACCCAGAGCTCATGACCATAGGTGAGGGTTGGGACAGAGATGGACCAGAAAATAGAAAGCTTTGATCTCCCGCTCAGCTCCCTCTGATACATGACGGTCTAGCACAGTGCCTGCATCACTGCACATGTCACGTCAAACATGCTCCATTCTACCCTTACTGTGAGCAAGAGATACTTGAACTCCTTCTCTTGAAGCAATAGCTCTCTTCCATCCCGCAATCCACCGTTCTCCAGCAGAGAACCATGACCTCAGACTGGGAGGTGCTGACTCTCATCCCGACTGCTTCACACTCAGCCACAAACCGCCCCAGGTCATGCTGGAGGTCACTGTGTGATGAAGCCAACAGAACCACATCATCTGCAAACAGCAGAGATGAAATCCTGAGGTCTCCAAACTGGACCCCTTTCCCCCTGGCTGCACCTCGATATCCTGTCTACGAATATCACAATCAGGATCAGAGACAAGGGACAACCCCCGTGGAGGAACAACACCCACTGAGAACGTTTGACTTTGGTCCTTAGGTTGTCGCCACGACAGGCAACAACGTTCTGACGACAACCTTTTAGCAACTGCCTCTAAAATGGAGGCTTTGAACATGAACCAGTCAGACTCCATGTCCTCAACGTCCCCCAGTATGCACGAGAAATTCTTCTGGAGATTGGAGCTGAAGACCTGACGGACACCGGCCTCAGACTGACATCCCAAGTTCTCCCTCGCTACACGTTTGGGTTTACCAGGTCTGTCCGGCAGCCCCCTACCATCTGATCCAACTCACCACCAGGTGGTGACCAGCTGACAGCCCTGCTCCTCCCATCACCTGAGTGTACGACCACAGATCAGATAATACGACCACACAGTCGATCATCAACCTTTGGCCTCCTGGTACCAGGTAGACTCCTGAACCTCCCTGTGCTCCAACATAGTATTTGTCATGACAGGTGGACGTCCTCATAGTGACTCATGACAGGTGGACGTCCTCACAGTGTCTCAAGACAGGTGGGCATCCCCACAGTGTCTCATGACAGGTGGACATCCTCACAGTGTCTTGTTTTTTTACACCTTAAATAAAACAATTTAAAAAGCCATACAAGTCTAGGATGGAAACTATTTACTGTCAGTAGTAAAACAGTTGCTAATCCATCTATTATTGTATATAAAACATTATACAGTATGTATAAACGTTAGAGGGAAGAGGAGGGCCGGCGGCTCCCGGGCCCCCTTCTCCCGCGGGCCTGGGTTTGGTGCGGTTGGCCAGGCCACCTCCATCACGTAGCAAGGAAGGTGCGTGATGCCAGCCGGCCGCCGGGCCTCATTCTGCCGCCAAGTACTGCGGTATAAAGGTAACGTTAATCAAAAGCAGCGGCTCATGTTTACTGCGGTAAGTTACCGTCACCGCGAACACCACCCAGCCCTCGAGCACATGCTGTGTCTTGCGATAGTAAAATAAATTGCTTGTGTTACCTTTGTTTGCTGTCACTGTCACTCGACATTTCTTGCAAATTATGTTTTTCTGCTCACTATCCAACCATTTAAAGCCGAACCAAGTCCAAATCACGGACGTAGCACCGTTTTTTTAACGAGCTCCTCTTACTCCCGTCTCTGTGCTTGCAGCCATTTTCACACTGAGGCAGGTGCGATGACGTCATCGATGATAGGACGGTAGAGCGCAAATCTCTACCGTGGGCTAAATTTATATCATTTCTACCGTCTACCGCATGTACCGCGCAGCCCTACCCTGAGTGTAAAATAAGTGCGTGGAACAGTTAAAAGCCCTAGGTTAGCTGACCTGAGGGGTCTGGAGGTGGAGTATGGGGTTAAAAGTTCTGTCATGTATGAGGGGGCCACTCCATTCAGGACTTTGTATGTGAATAAAAGAAGTTTAAAATCAATACAGTACTGCACTGGCAGCCAGTGGAGAGAGGGGCACCTGTCAAGAGTCTGGCTGCAGCATTTTGTACTAGTTGTAAATGGGAGAGAGATGACTGATTAATTCCAGTGTAAAGAGAGTTGCAGTAGTCCAAGTGGGTGGAAATGAAAGCATGGATGACTTTTTCTAGGTCCTTGAAACTGAGGAATGGTTAGATTTTTTTCGATGGTGCAAGGTGAAAAAAAAAGAACTGGCTTTGACTACTGAGTTGACCTGTTTATCAAACTTGAGTGCAGAATCGAAAATGACACTGAGGTTTTTGACATGAGGTTTGATAAGAGTGGACAAGTTGCCAAGACTGTTGGATATTAGGTTGATGTTGTCATAGGGGCCAAAGAGAATAATTTTGGATTCAGCTTAATTTAATTGAAGGAAGTTTACTGCCATCCAGGACTTTATTTCATTGATGTAGTTGAAGATATTGGTGAGTTTGGATTGGTTGTTTGGATTGAGGGGAAGATACAGTTGGGTGTGATCAGCATAGCAGTGGAAAGAGATGTCATATTTTTTAATGATTAGGTCATTGTGGATTTTTAATGGAGCGGATTCTGTGCTATGATTAGCCTTAAAACCGGACTGAAACTTTTCCAGGATGTAGTTATGATGTAGGTAGGGCAGAAACCGATTGAGGATGACCTTTTCAAGAACTTTTGACAGAATTGGGAGTTTAGAAATAGGTCTGTAGTTATTGGGCAGTGTGGGATCCGTGTTTGTTTTCTTCAGGAGGGGCTTGAAGCAGGTTGGGATGGTACCGGTGATGATGGAGCTGTTGATGATGGAGAGGATGGTTGGACCAGTAATGTCAAAGGCATCCTTCAGCAGAGCAGTGGGAATGATGTCGAGAGAGCAGGTTGCTGGTTTCATGCTGGTGATGGTGTGTGCAAGGGTGGGTACAGAGATGGGTAGGAAGTAGTCCAGTTTGGATGCACAGGCGAGGGAGACGGCTATGTCATAGGTAGGGGGGATGGATGTTTTTCCTGATGGCTTCCACTTTGTTCATTAAAAAGTTTAAAAATTCCTCACATTTGGCAGGGGACACATCAAGGCTGGTGTTGGGAGGAGGACACGTGATGGAGTTTATGGTGTTGAACAGGACCTTTGGATTATGGAAGTTATTGGAAACTAAATTTGAGAAATATTTGGGTCTTGCCGACTTGAGTGCTTCCTGATATTTGTGTAAGTGGTTTCTTAGGATCTCAAAGGAGATTTGCAGCTTGTCCTTTTTCCATTTTCTTTCTGCCTTTCTGCATGATTGCCTGAGAGCATGGATGTTGTTGTTGTTAAGCAAGGGATGAGTTTTATTTTTGGATTTTCTGTGTTTGAGTGGAGCAACAGAGTCCAGGATGTTGACACAGGTTGAGTTGAACTGGGAGATTAATTCCTCTATGCAGGGAGGAAGAAGGAGGGGCCTCAGAGTTCCGGGATGAAGAAGAGGTTACATATGCCTCACTAAACTGTCTGGCTGTGGAGGAAGATATTATACAGGAGTATGAGGCAGGTAGTTGAGGTTTAAGATCTGAATGAAGTATAGTGGAAAACTTGATATACACAAGAGCACACAGGAGTGGGCATGAGTTACTGGATTTAAACATCAGAACTAGAATAGACAGTGGCAATGAGTGTGTAGTTAAGAGAGTCTCTGAAAATGACCGCTAGGCCTCCAAGGGGAGCTGTAAAATTCGTAGTGAGGGGGACATACTTCCAGGAGCTGGGTGAGTTCACCAGGTTTCAACCACGCTTCTACTGAAAATAAGAAATCCAACTGGGAAGATAAAGTCATTTAAAATGAAAGTCTTATTTGAGAAGGCCCTCACATTTAAAAGAGCCAGGTTGCACAGGGTAGAAGGTGGCGAGGAAGCAGGAGCAATCAGTGTTATGTAGGAGAGATTATTTTTATTTACAGCTTTGAAGATGGCATGAGGGCGGAGGGGTCTGACTGTCACAGTGGTCTCAATGGGGAGACCAGCCGCAAAGGGGTTTAAAGACAGTTGGGGCCTATAGGGGGAGTTGACATAGGCAGTGTTATTCTGAGAGGGCACCATAGAAGAAGAGGGAGGCACCTGTGTGTGTGTGTGTGTGTGTGTGTGTGCGTGTGCGTGTGTGTGTGTGTGAGAGAGAGAGAGAGAGAGAGAGAGAGAGGTGAGTTAACAGTCAGTCACATGGGTATGTTTGCACTGTGTGCTGCAGGTTGGCTTTTAACATGTGGCTGCCTAGTCCATTTGGATCGATACCGTTGGGTTTTTAAAAAAGGATTGGCGATTCCAAAACAGGTTAAAAGTATCTATGAAGCCTACACTGAGTTCCCTGCGGACAGACAGGAGCTGGAGGACTCTGGTGAACTTTCTGACCCACAGCCATGAGGAGAAAGCCGTCCACTGATGAAGATGAATTTTCCACAGCTGATTTAAAAACTGTAAAAGTTCTCCAAACTCAGATTTGATCACCTCAGAGTGTTGAAGGGACGAATCATTAACTCCAATATGAACAGTTATCCTGTGTATGGTGGACGGCAATTTGTTCAGCAGATCTGGGAATTTCTCCAGGATAACTGGGAATGTGGCTCCTGGGTAACAGTGCGTTACGGCATTAAAAAAGCAGATGTTTTTTGTTATTGAGTCCCCGAATTATTGATGTAGTTGGAGGAAAAAGGGGGTGAGGGGATGCACAGTGTGGGGTCTCACGGCTGGATGAGGTGGAGGGAGTGGTCGGTGGAGGAGACTTTGCCAGAGGCAACGAAGTGGCTGGAGAGGGACGGACAGAGAGGGGGGCGGGAGCACTCTGTGGTGCCAGTGTTAACAGCGGTATAGAGTGGAGGGTCTTGTGGAGAGAGGAGTGCTCAGGTATGGCGGTAGAAGACCTCGGAGGTGACAGTGAGCCGTGGGACCCCTGGAACGGCAGTGGAGATGGAGGAGGAGAGCGCTGGGGCTCCTCATCAACAGGAGGGAAAGCGAGGAGTGCAAACTTATTCTCCAGCTGGATGTTATGGTGAGGTGCCCGAGAGGAGCGGCTCCCTCTCCTTGTATTTGTGTTGGGGAGTTTGAAGACGAGCTGTGATCCGGTTTTACTCCAGCTGGTCGGAGACGTTGTTGATACTGTCCCAGGTTCTGAGTGCCCTGCTGGTTTCTTGTCTTCTGATTCTGAACTGTCTCAGAGCAGCATTTGGTTCCACATGTTCTGAACTAGATCACGTTTGTTGTGAGGACTCTGTCCAACCTGAGAGCATCAGAGAGACAGACAGAGGACTCTGTCCCACTGATGAAGAAGTCTGTCCTCACTGTGTCAGAACCAGTTGGACTCTGAATCAGTTCTTCAGTGAGAGAGAGAGATGACACAGTGATTAGTCTGACTGAAACCAATCCGTTGTCAATAAGTTTTAATATGAGACATGTGGAGTCACTGAGACATGTCCCATCAATGAGACTAAAGTTCTTCTTTAGGCTGCTCCCTTTAGGGGTCGCCACAGCAAATCATCTGCCTCCATCTAATCCTATCCTCTGCATCCTCTTCTGTCACACCAACCATCACTTAACAGTGTTAATAGATGAGACTAAACAACTTCATATAAAACACACCTGAAACACTCTGTCCCTCTCTCTTTGTCTGTCCCTCTGTCTGTCCCCTTCTCTGTCTGTCTGTCTGTCTGTCCCTCTGTCTATCTGTCCCCTCTGCCTGCCTGCAGATGTGTCTTCTGGCCTTCGAGGCAGACATGGAGAAGGCGTTTGCAGCCCAACTGAGTCAGGACAAGGTGGGTTCAGTCTGTCCTGGATCAGGTTGTTGTCATGGTGACAGTCATAGTAACTGAAGTGTTGTTGTCAAGGTGTGTTCCATCTGTATGGAGGTGGTGGTGCAGAAGGTTAACCCGTCAGACCGAAGGTTCGGCATCCTGTCCTCCTGCTTGTCACACCTTCTGTCTGTCCTGCATCCGTCAGTGGCGCTGCACCAGAAACTTCAGCAACAAGATCATCAAGTAAGACTGTCTTCATGTGGGACTAGAGTCTGGGACAGGCTGAGTCTCTGTCTGAAGTCATGTCCATCTGTCCGTCTGTCTGTCTGTCTGTCTGTCTGTCTGTCTCAGGTCGTGTCCAGAGTGTCGAGTCATCTCAGAGTTTGTTATCCCTTCGGTCTGCTGGGTGGAGGACCAGGACAACAAGGACCAGCTGATAGAGCTCTTCAAGTCTGGAGTCAGGTGAGACCATGTGACCTCAGTCAGGGAGACAACATGTCCAACTGTCTGACACACCTGTCCAGCTGTCTCTCACACACACACACACACACACACACACACACACACACGTGTCCAACTGTCTCACACACACACACATGTCCAACTGTCTGACACACATGTCCAACTGTCTGACACACACACACACACACACGTCCAACTGTCTCACACACACACATGTCCAACTGTCTGACACACATGTCCAACTGCCTCACAGTCTCTCTTTCTAATTTGAATGTTGATGATTTGTTGAACTCTGTTATTTCGAGTGTTTTGACTGTTCTGGACACCATTGCCCCTGTGAAGGTTAAAATGGTTAAAAATGAGCAGAAGGCGCCATGGAGGAATGATGACTCGGTCAGGGCACAGAAAAGGGAGTGCCGGAGGGCCGAGCGGAAATGGCGCAAGTCAAAGCTTCATGTTCATTATGAAATTTATGAAGAAAAGTTGTACGTGTTCAACCAGATCTTACGTAGAACAATTGGAGAGGTACTTTTCTGAAATTATTGGAAACTGCAGTAACAACTCGCGTGTCTTATTTGCAACAGTGAACAGATTAACAAACTCTCCAGCTCAACTGCCGTTGGAAATGATCTCCACATCTAAGTGTAATGAGTTTGCAGTATTCTTTTTGCGACAAGGTTCAGACCATTAAAAATGCCATCATTTCCACAACACCAATAACAACCCCGCAGCCACCCAGACACTTAGAGCTGACTCATTTTGCACCTGTAACTGACAAAACTGTCCAAGAGATCATCACCAGTCTGAGTTCATCTACATGCTGCCTCGATGTGTTACCCACTAGATTTCTAAAGTCTGTTCTGAGCAGTTTGTTACCACCACTCGCTCATATAGTTAACATGTCACTACAAATCTGGAACATTCCCAAAGGCCTTGAAAACTGCGGTCATTAAGCCTCTCCTAAAGAAGAGCAGTCTTGATGCCACAGTACTGAACAACTACCGGCCCATTTCAAATCTGCCGTTTTTAGGCAAAGTCCTTGAGAAAGTTGTTTACTAAAATCATGTACCACTCCCTTTTTCGTCAACAGTCTGGGTAAATGGTCGTGTGCAGTCAGGCAGTCCAAGAGTGGGAGGTGTTCGCAGAGACAGTTTTAAGTCAACAAAAGATTTCTCTGCTTCAGGAGTCCAAATGACACGATTTGGATGCTTTCAGGCCTTTCCCATGAGCAATTGCTGCTAATGGTGCCTTAATTTCAGCATAATTAGGAACCCACTGTCTGCAATAGCCTGTCATTCCCAAAAAAGACATGACTTGTTTTTTCGTCTGAGGTTTTGGGATCTTTTGAATGGCTTCAATGCGTTTGGGTGTGAGGGTTTTACCCTCAGGAGAAATCACATGACCCAAAAATGTGACTTCCTGTGAAACAAACTGTAGTTTTGACAGGCTCGCTTTGTGGCCTTGTTCAGCTAAATGAGTTAGCAAGGCAACAGTGTCTTTACACAGCCTTCTCTGGTTGCGCTCGCAACCAAAAGGTCATCAACATATTGCAACAAAGCACTTCCCTCTGGCAATTCCAGGGTCTCCAAACTGTCACGCAAAGCCGAATTATAGATCGTTGGAGACTCGGATAGCCCCTGGCAGAGTCTGGAAAACGTCCACATCTTACCCTCAAAGCAAAATGCAAACCAGAATTGACTGTCCGGATGTACCGGGACACTGAAGAATGCATTTGACAAATCAACCACTGAAAATCATTTGCTATCAGCTGGAACCTGAGACAGAATTGTGTGTGGATTTGGAACTGTAGGCGCTCTGGCCTGTACTGCAGCATTTACAGCTTGCAGGTCTTGCACAAATCTCCATTCAGCAGGTGCACCATCAGGACGTATTTTACGCACTGGAAATATGGGTGTCCTCACAGGAGAGTTTGGACACGGAACAATCACACCTGCCTTCAACAGAGCATCAAACACAAGTTTAATGCCTTCAACTGCTTCACGTTTGAGAGGATATTGATTACGACAGGGTCTGTAGTCTGATTTGGGTGTGATTATCACCGGTTCACAATTTTTATCAGGCCAACGTCATGTTTACTTTGAGCCCAGAGATGTGCAGGGACCTGCTGTAGCTCTGGGATGTCGGCAACGGACTGAACCATGCACAAGTCGGCTTCAAAAACAGTTTGGTCTGTAAGAGTAACAGAACGAGAAGCCTCAATAACACAATCAAGTTTCTTTCTGTACACTCCCATTGCATCGTTAAAATCAACATGAGGATCAGCGGAAGACCTCCAACATGGAGAGGCGTTCAGCTCCCGCACCCACAGACCCAGGTCTGTGCCGCTGGGATTCACCAGTGAGATGTGTGGATCAGAGTTTTGTGCCAAAATCAACTCATGCAATCGATTAGGAAATTTCACAGAGACAACACAATTGACGTCATTCCAATACAACCATTCTAGCTGTAACCTGTCCTTTTCCTGCTCTGAGTCACAGAAAACATCCTCACTATCACAGTCAGTGTGTGAGACAGAGGCCATGTGTGCTGTGCAGTGCAGGCATGTGACGTCAGCATGTGTGTGTGTGTCTGGGAGCTGCAGCAAAACAGATGGGGGCAGAGTCAACTTCCATTCACACAACTGTCCCTGAATGTGCTTGAAAAAAACACCGTTTTCCCTCAAATCATTCACTCTCTTCACCTGAACGCCTTCAGGGGTACAAATCAAGACAATACCCAACCTACACATGAGATCCCATCCCATCAGATTGACTGGGCATCTGTCAGAATACAGGAATGAGTGTTTGAAAGATTTCTCTGTCTCAGAATCAAAGCAATTCAGCGGAGCAGTGTACTTTTCAACAAGTGCTACCCCTGCAACCCCAATTGTTTTCTGATATCTCCCACTGAGCTTAGGTGTAATGCTGTGAGGAAACTCACAACGTCTCACAAGTGATTCCACGGCTCCGGAATCCACCAAGAAAGAGAGTTCAACACCTTTAACTGTCAGTGTATATCTGGACATTTTTTATATGCCTCTGCCGAAAAATCAGCCAGCATACTACGATGCTCACTCTCTCTCTGCTTGGATTCAAGGTGCAGAATCGCATCAGAAACAAGCTCATACTCTGCATCAGTCATGATGTGTGTGTTGTGTGTTTCTGTGTTTGTGTTAGTGTCAGTGCTCTCACGTGTCTGAAGTGTTGGTTGGTTTTCCGGGTCAGTGTCGTCACCAGATTCGGCCGTCCTCGTGCTCTCACCACATAGTCAACCTGACTCATTTGCCCCATCCTTTTCCTTGTTGCCGTCCCCTCTGCAGCAGTTTCGTGCCCAATGACCACTTTTGCCACAGTTGTAGCAACGATCTTTGTCTTTGTGTTCTCCTTTTGACTTTCCTCAAGTTTGGTCAGACCACCATACTGCATCGCTGCTTGTCTCAGGCGGTATAGATAAGCAGAGACAGTCTCATCTGCATCCTGCTTAACCACCACCACTTTTCCCAGTCCACACGAACAGGGAAGTCTGTTTTCAATCTTCCCAACAGCCGAGAACAATGTCTCTGTAAGCAGCGCTGATTCAGAGAGGCCAGCTGCTCCCTCTGGTTCGTGGTGTTCAAAGGTGGAGGCCGCTCAGGTGGAGCCGAGTCGGGGTCCGAATCCAGTTTCGGACACTGTCCCGGGAGACCTTTAGGGCCCTGCCTATGCTTGGCCTCCTTCATCCAATCATTAAATGCTGACCAATTTGCCTCGAATTTAATCTTACCTCCAAATTTTCCCACTAAGCCTCTTTTTTCTAAATCTGTTAACCTTATCTCCAACACCTCGAGTTGTTTAACACTCAGGCTGCCCCCCCTTGGAAAACAGCACTCCTTAACCCACAGATCTAACTGAGCCACGCTTCCCTCCCCATACTTGTTCCTCATGAACTTCACATTGGGAGCGCCATAATCAGGCTCAATTATCGTTTTTTACGGTTGTGCTCTGGCCAGACCCCATTGTAATCAAATTCTCAGGTTTTTACAACACGGAAAAGCCAAATTCGCAAAATAAATTTCTTAATTTCTTTTACCTTTAACAGACTGAAACAACAAAAAGATTTACCACTCTGTCTGTTCCGTTCTGATAGCAAGTGTGTGTCTCTCCCCCTTCGCTGCTTACCACCCTTTCCCTCTGTCCCTGACAGCTGAGAAATCAGTGTCGTGTTAGGTTCCCAACCTACACTAACTTAGGTCCCTGACCTAAACTGAGCTCACACTTTTCCTGCACTCAATTTCCCAGAAACGGTGCCTGGCACGTCTGCCAACCTCTCACAACAGGTGGAAAAGACTTTCCCTGCGCAGTCCTCAAAAACTCACCAGAACAGACAGCGAGGTGTTGTCGGCCACCAGGTTCGTTGGACCCCAACGGTGAAAGGAATGCCGGTTCTCCAGACGTCAGGCCCTCTCCTCAACCTTCCTTTGTGGGGGAGTCTGAGGTTTAAGAGTGTCAACTCTTGCTGTGCGCACAGTCTTTCACCTTCAGTCCAGAGAGTCCAGAATCCGCTCACAGATGAGGCCCACCCAGGGACGCCAAAATTGTGGTGGCAAAATCACTTGAACAATAAAGAGCCTTCACACGTCGGCTGTCTTTCTTGAGTTTTAATGAGCATTCATGAATGGAGTCTCACAAACAGTACAAACCGCATGAACAGTCAGTCAGAGTGAGAGCTGGCGAATGTCCTCCAGCCCTCTATCTTTATAGTTTCCCAAAACACATGCACATCAACAGTCAAATATGTGGCGCCTTGACATTCCTACAACACAACATCTCCTGAGACTAACAAGGACACTTGGTGTCTGGCTCATAATCTTGGTGCCTGAGCCTCCCTGGCTTGTGACCTTGCTGTCTCTCATTGCTGTCACAGTAGGTGTTAGTGAGCAACACACATCGTTCATCATAACATTATCAAATACCAGAATTTTCCATCACACAGCTTACTGACTTTCTCCTAATGAACAACTCCTTTGATGTTTTCCAGTCAGGTTTTAGACCCCATCACAGCACTGAGACCGCTCTTATTAAGGTGACAAATGACATCCGCCTGAACACTGACGTAGGCAAAGTCTCAGTTTTAGTCCTGCTAAATCTGAGTGCTGCTTTTGACACTGTCGATCATGAGATCCTGTTACAGAGATTAGAGGACTGTGTGGGCATCTCTGGCACTGCCCTAAATTGGTTGAAGTCCTATCTAGAAGACAGAAAGTACTTTGTTGAAATTGGTAACTGTGTCTCAGACCACATGGCCTTGACCTGTGGGGTGCCCCAAGGGTCAATCCTGGGACCCCTTCTGTTCAATCTTTTTTTTTGCTATTTTATTAATTCATGCTTGCAGTGGAGCCCAAAAACACAGAACTTTACAAGACAAACATTAGAAAAAGAACCTACAAAACAATTTCAAGGTTAAGATGAGTAGATAAGTAACTAAAATATTTCAGGGTTAGGGTTAGCAGTCATGGTGGCCATGCTATGTCATTTTATTTTTATTAATTTATTTTTTCAGTCTAAATAGTGTCATTATATAGCCTGACTGCTGTGTGCAGCGTTGAGTTTCTCAGCCTGCTGGTCTTGGCCATGGGTTCAGCCAGCTTGTGCTGGTTCCTCAGTGTCTTGGCGGTGCAGTTGCCTCGTGTTGGAGGTAGCAGGTCATGTAGAGGATGTTGCTCATCATGCATGTCCCTGATTAACTTCACTGCAGCCTCCTCCCTCCTGATCTGGAGTGATGGTAGGGGTTGTGAAAAATTACCAGCTCTTCTTCTGATGATTTTGCAGGCACGTGTCTGGACCCGCTCTAGCTCTGCTTGTTGTTTTTTTGAGCAACCCACCAAGAGCACTGAGCTATATTCAAGACATGGCCTGATGAGAGTGGTATAGATGGTGATGAGGTCATCTGCAGGTAGACCGTATCTCGCCATGACGGTGAGATAGTGCAGCCGCTTGGAGGCGGTTTTTACTGCCTTCTCAATGTGTACATCTCCAGTCAGCTTTTGGTCCAGGTGGTATCCCAGATATTTTGTTGTTTCCACAACAGGTACGACCTGTCCCCCAGCACCAGGGGAGGAGGTTGTGGGGGGGTCACGTGCAAAGCATATCCGTAGTTCAACCGATTTTTTCCCATTTAACATCATGTTGTTCTTTGCTGCCCATTCGCCCAGCCTTTGTGCCTCCAGGCGCATTGATGTGTCTGTCTCGATGTCACATATGGGGATTGCTCTCGACAACCCAATGTCGTCCGCATATCCCACATCAAGGGTGTCCTCAAACACAGCATCCCGGGTAGCCATATAGAGGAAGAAGACATATGGGGAGACTACCCCCCCTTGTGGCACCCCAGATGTGACTTCAATCCAGGGGGCTGTAGGCCCCATTTGCTACCACTCTTTGTCTCCTCCCTGTGATGTAACTGTGTATCCAGGCTGTCAGAGATGGGTACAACTTTAAGTCCAGTATGTTTTTCATCAGGATCCCATGGTCAATTCTGTCGAACGCCTTTGACATATCTGCCAACAGTACTCTCACCACTGTTGGTTTGGAGTCGGTTTCAGTGAGCCAGGTGTGCATTGCTCTAACTAAAGCTATTGTGGTACTGTGCTTGGGCAGATATGCATACTGATTTTTACACACATTAAGCACTGTGGGCATAAGCTTTTTTAAAACAAACCGTTCTACTGTTTTCCCTACACAAGAGGTTAGAGAGATGGGACGCCAATCTGAAATTGAGCTGGGGTCTTGGCCTTTGGGTATGGGACAGACATGCGACTCTTTCCATATGTCTGGAACACGCCCTTGTTGGTAAGAGCAGTTGGCCAGATGTGTAATGACCGGGGCCAGGTCCTCTGCCTGTTCTTTGAGCAGCCATGTTGGAATGCCGTCCGGCCCACTTGCTTTCTGGGGGTCCAGACGAGTTAGAGCTAGCTTCATCTCGCCTATGCTGCAAATGTCGCTTTGTGTGAGAGGTCTAGATAGAGGGGAAAAGTAGTAGTCCGTTTTTTTGTCCATGATTTGGCAAAGAAGTTGTTCAGAGCTTCTGCAGCTTTGTTTTCATCTACTCCCTGTATTTTGATTCTTGCATCGGATGATTTAGTTCGTCCTAGGCCATTATTTACAAAGTCCCACCACTCCTTGGGGTTCTTTTTCTTTAGGTTTTGCATTTCGTTTTTGTAGTATTTTATTTTTGCCTTACGTATAAGTCTTTGGACAGAGTTTCTCATTTCTCTCCATTTTCCCACTTTCCCCCATTTATTATAGGCTTTTTGTCTCTTCTCTATAGCCTGCTTTATCTCTATATGCTGCCTTTAGGCCAGTTAATACAAAGTAACAATGTGTCCTACCACAATTATGCAGACGACACTCAGATCTATGTCTCACTGACAGTAGGTGAATATGGACCAGTAGATTCACTCTGTCACTGCATCCAACAGGTCAGTGTGTGGATGAAAAACAACTTTCTCCAGCTAAATTCAGACAAGACTGAAGTCATTGTATTTGGTCCACAGAAACAAAGAGAAAGTGTCAGCAGTCACCTCCAGTCTCTCTCTCTCTAAAATCTACAAATCATGTTAGAAATTTCGGGGTAATAATGGACTCAGACTTGAACTTTAACAGCCACATCAAATCAATAACATCAGCAGCTTTTTACCATCTAAAAAACATTGCCAAAATCAAAGGTATAGTGTCTAAACCTGACTTGGAGAGACTTATCCATGCATTTGTCTCCAGTAGGTTAGACTACTGTAACGGCCTGCTCACTGGCCTCTCCAAACGGGCCGTAAGACAGCTGCAGTACATCCAGAATGCTGCTGCTCGGGTCCTGACCAGAACCAGGAAGTACGAGCACATTAGTCCTGTGCTCAGGTCTCTACACTGGCTTCCTGTGGCTCAGAGAATAGACTTTAAAGCAGCTCTGCTTGTGTACAAGTCTCTCCACGGCCGAGCACCAAAGTACATCTCTGACATGTTAGTGCCATATGAACCATCTGGGACTCTGAGGACCTCAGGGACCGGCCTCCTGCTGGTGCCCAGAGTCAGGACTAAACATGGGGAATCAGGGTTCCAGTTTTATGCAGCTAAAATCTGGAACAGTCTTTCTGAAGATGTGAGACAGGCCTCTACTCTGACAATGTTCAAATCTAGGCTCAAAACAGCTCTATTTCACTGTGCATATGACGAAAGGATCTTATCTGCACTCTTCTCTTTTAAAATGAATTTTATAATGATTATTTATGTTTTTATTTTGTATTGTGATTTTAATGCATTTTCGTGTTCTGTAAAGCACTTTGAATTACTTTGTGTGCGAATTGTGCTCTACAAATAAACTTGCCTTGCCTTACCTTGCCTCTCACACAATCTCTCTCTCAGGCTTAGGTCAGGCTCAGGTCAGGCCAGGCTCAAGCGCAGGTTCATGATAGGCTCATGTCAGGCGCATGCCAGGCTCAGGCGCATGTCAGGCTCAGGTCAAGTTCAGGTCAAGTTCAGGTCAGGTCAGGCTCATGTCAGGCTCATGTCAGGCTCAGGTCAAGTTCAGGTCAGGTCAGGCTCATGTCAGGCTCATGTCAGGCTCAGGTCAAGCTCAGGTCAAGTTCAGGTCAGGTCAGGCTCATGTCAGGCTCATGTCAGGCTCAGGTCAAGTTCAGCTCATGTCAGGCTCATGTCAGGCTCAGGTCAAGCTCAGGTCAAGTTCAGGTCAGGTCAGGCTCATGTCAGGCTCATGTCAGGCTCAGGTCAAGTTCAGGTCAGGTCAGGCTCATGTCAGGCTCATGTCAGGCTCATGTCAGGCTCATGTCAGGCTCAGGTCAAGTTCAGGTCAGGTCAGGCTCATGTCAGGCTCATGTCAGGCTTAGGTCAAGTTCAGGTCAGGTCAGGCTCATGTCAGGCTCAGGTCAAGCTCAGGTCAAGCTCAGGTCAAGCTCAGGTCAAGCTCAGGTCAGGTCAGGCTCAGGTCAGGCCAGGGTTGGGACGTTTAACACCTGAGCTGTGACCCGGTGACAACGACGGGACGCCACAGTATGAACTCAGTTAATCATCTCGATGCTGCAGTGAAATCGCCATACTTTCTCCCTGCCCTTCCTCATTGCAGGTGAGCCATGCTAATTGGTTTGTTTGATGACGATGTCATTTCCTGTCATTGCAGTAAGAAGTCCTGTAAGTACTTCGATCAGGGTCGAGGTTCGTGTCCGTTTGGAGGGAAGTGTTTGTATCTTCACGCCTTCCCAGACGGAACCCGGGCAGAACCCGACCGGCCGAGGAAGCAGCTGAGCTCCGAGGGGAACGTCCGGGTCAGAACCACAGAAGTTGTAGTTCATCTGCTCTTTGTTTCTGGGATTTGTAGTTTTTAACCTGTGTCTGTTTGTTTCAGTTCATGAACAATGTCCGTCTGTGGGACTTCATCGAGGAGCGCGAGCAGCGGCCGGCCCCACCCATGCCGTCCCTTGATGATGACATCACAGAGCTGAGGGAGCTCTTCATGCAGATGTCAGGGCCGAGCGATGACGGGCCAGAGACCCCGCCCACTGCGGACCAGTAGACCAGATGGGACCATGCCCTCTGGTTTGTTTGGCACCTGTGGCTCAGGGGAAGGTCCGACTGTCCGGATGGCGATTCCTGACTGCTGAGCAACGATCAATCATTGATCTGTTATTGACATTTTATTTATTGTGTAAACAAATAAACACAGAGTCAGTGTGAGGTCATCCTGTGGGCGGGCTTAATCTTTTTATTTATTTTTAAAATAAACAGCAACAACAACACAGAAACACCAACCACCCTCCACCCTTCTCCCTCGTCCCTCCTCCTCCTCCCTCCCTCCTCCATCCACCAAGACAGCAGAAACACTGCTGAAAGCTCTGTTGTGTTCACGATGTGTTTATACTGATGACGTACAAGCCATTAAAAACATTGTTAATAAAAATCCAGACTGAAAACAGGCGACTGACAAAGTTATTGAGTTAACAAGTTACTGAGTTTCTGAGTTAAGAAGTTAGTAGATTAGTTTATTTGTCCTATTAGGACATTTTTCCTCATGCTTCCATACATCTTGAATGCCAACCACACAGATACAACATACATTTGCCACACACACACTGACTGAGTTACTGAGTTAACAAGTTACAGAGTTAACAAGTTACAGATGGAAGACATTTTTGTTTTTGTTTCTGTCCCTTAAGTCAATATTTACAGTGTCACAGGTTTCTGAATGGTTCTGGATGTGTGGACACATTGAGACACATGTTGGACACACATTGGATGGAGGACTCTGAGTCTTCTAAGGAAGTCACTGAAGTAACTGAACTGTTTCAGGAAACTGACACAGAATAGAAATCAATGACACCGTTGGTTAAAGTGCCAGATCAGTAAGTCCTGTCAGGATGGACGGGGACAGTCGTTCCTGAAAGGCTCTTGATCATCTCTGCTGACAGGAAGTGGTGAGTCTTATTGTGGAGAGTCGACCAGATAAAGAGAGAGAGAGAGAGTGTGTGTGTGTGTGTGTGTGTGTGTGTGTGTGTGTGTGTGTGTGTGTGTGTGTGTCTGTCTGTCTGTCTGTCTGTCTGTCTGTCTGTCTGTCTCAAAGTCCAGTCCAGACTACAGCTGTGTGTATGGAAAACATGGAGGAACAGAAGAAGAAGAAGATTCTGTGTGTTGGTCTGGTGTGTCTCGACATCATCAACGTGGTCGACAAGTACCCAGAAGAAGATACTGATACCAGGTTAGCACACAGGCTGATGCTAACAGTGAAACCATGTTAGAACATGGGCTATTACTAACAGTGATACCGGATTAGCACACAGGCTAATGTTAACAGTTACCAGGTTAAAACAGGGGCTGATGCTAACACTGATAGAAGTTATCACGCAGGCTTCTGCTAATTGTGATACCAAGTTAGCAAGCAGGCTAACTGTGATTCCAGGTTAGGGGATGATGCTAACATTTATACCAGGGTAGCACACTGGCCAGTGCTAAAAGTGATACCAGGTTATCAGGCAGGCTGCTGCTGACTGTGATACTAGCTTAGCAAGCAGGCTAATGTTAATGGTGATACCAGGTTAGAACAGGGGCTATTACTAACAGTGATACCAGGTTAGCAAGCAGGCTAATGTTAACAGTGATACCAGGTTAGAAGAGGAGCAGATGCTAACACTGACACCATGTTACAACATGGAGTAATGCTTACAGAGATCCAGTTTATCAAGCAGGCTAATGCTACCAATCATGCCAGCCATACTGGGTTAGCACACAGGCTAATGCTAACAGTCAAACCAGATTAGCAAGCTGGCTAATGCTAACAATGCTAGGTTAGCACACGGGCTAATGCTCCATCTGATACTAAGTTAGAACATGGGCTAATGCTAACAGTCATACCAGGTTAGAAACATGGGCTAATGCTAACAGTCATACCAGGTAAGAACACAGGCAAATGCTATCACTGATACCAGGTTAGCAAGCAGGCTAATGTTAACGGTGATAACAGGGTAGAACTGGGTTGATACTGGGTCAGCACACAGGTGAATGCTAACAGTGAAGACCGATTCATGCTACACATGCAGTAATGCTAACACTGATACCAGGTAAGAACACGGGCTAATGCTAACACTGATACCAGGTAAGAACACGGGCTAATGCTAACACTGATACCAGGTAGGCGCGCCGGATTCATTTCAGAAGTGGGGGGGGCAAAAAGTGCTGTGCGTCTGGGGCTTGTCACCGTGTGGCCGTGCCTACCTGTGTAATGTCCAGTTAATAATAGGGACTAGTTAAAGGTACGTAGTGATCAGGGATTGAAGTACAGCCTGAGTTGAGTGTGAGCTTGCGCAACAGGGGCAACAGTGTGTTTTAGTGAAAGCAGCAGTATCTTGCAGCAAGTTACAGCTCGTCCTTTCTCAGATGGTGAAGAAAGACAGAGTCAGATAATGTGTTTAATCACGAACTTTATCTTGGGAGGAAAAAAAGCAAACAGCTTATTTCTTAAGAGTGTTTGCATGAAACCTGAACACTTTGAACCCTTTATGGATAAGGCTGTACCCAAATATTTGGATATTCGAATATTAATTTCTATGGTTAGGTATTCGTTATGAAAATTTAGTACTGATATCCTTTTTTCTTTTTTTTTTAACATATTTTTATGTAGCTGTTTTTTTGTTATCTTTTGAATTTAATATGAATTATGTGAATTAGTGTTTAAAGTTTCAACAGGTTTCTTTTGGAGTGCGTGACACAAGTGTGTTTTGAAAACGACCGCAGACTGTCACCTGCTCAACGCATCAGTACCTTCGGATGCCATGACAGTAATAGCCTAATGATTGTAATAATAATAATAATGTCAAAATATCATTTACAGACCGATTTAACAGACGATCACTGCTGACCTGCTGACCCGCGGGTTATGGGTCGACCTGTGCATCACTACTCACTCAGTCTATAAGGCTGTACACAACAGGAAGGCTATAGACATTATATTGTATTCAGACTGGCAGAACCAGCAGCACAGCAGCTCTACAGTCACGACACTGCTGATTAACCATTTTATTGCAGCACAGAGTGTCTGCCAGCAACCAGTTACTTGCAGAGGCTTCATACAACTTGTTTCAACGGTTCCGATTTAATCAGAAGACAAATTAAACAGGATGAGTAGCCAATGTGAAAATCAAAAGAAAGCATAGAATAATGTACTGAAGGAGACTGTTGTGCCACCACATGTTTTGTGGTTTGAGAGCAAAGATCTGGTCGCCAAAACCTCCACAATACAATTAGGTCCGAAAAAACCCCCGGAGTCCCCCGCTTGAACGAATATTCAAATATCCAAATGTTAAAAAATGGTATTCGGGACAGCCCTAGTTAGCACACAGGCTAATGCAACTACTGATACCACTGACATTCTCAACAATGACGTCGGTTGATGATGTAGTAATGTTGATCAATGGTGCTGTGATGTTGATCAATGATAGAGTGATGTGTTCACCCTCCATGTCTACAGATGTTTGTCACAACGTTGGCAGCGAGGAGGAAATGCATCAAACTCGTGCACGGTGCTGTCACTGCTGGGAGCTTCGAGCGCCTTCATGGGTTCACTCTCTGCTGGACCTGTGGCTGAGTGAGTACTGATCAATCTATAAACTCAACAACACATTCATCAATACCTGACTGAGGCTATTAATAATAAGGTGATAATAATGATGGATGGATGGATGGATGGATAGATGAATGATGGTTGAATGATGGATAGATGGATGGGTGGGTAGATGGATGGAACAGGATCAGATTCATTGTTTCCATGGCAATGACTGGAGATCTGAAGTCTCTGATAAAATACGTTTTAATACTTAAAAACTCTACGACTTAGTTTCCTTGTCTCCTATCTCTCTTCGTGTTTCCACGTCTCCTTTCTCTCTCCTTTTTTCCACGTCTCCTTTCTCTCTCCTTGTCTCCTCTGTAGATGTCTCACATCCTCAGTGAGGAGGAACCTGATTAGTTTAGGTTCAGGTTACAATGAAGACATGAAACAGTTTCCTGTCTGTAGTTTTATTTTTGAGGTCAGAGGAGATGTGAAACAGTTTCCTGTCTGTAGTTTTATTTTGGAGGATTTTCAGAAGTTCCATATCGATGTGTCTTTGGTGTCTGAGCACGCTCAGTGTGTCCTTCCAGCCTCCGTGGTCATCAGCAACATCAGCACAGGAAGTCGCACCATACTGCACATGAACAGGTGATAACAAGTGTGAACAGGTGTGTGTGTGTGTGTGTCTGTCTAACTGTCTTTATTTCAGGAACATCATCATCATCATCGCTGTTACAGAGCAACTCGGAGCTCCTCTGGTTCTACCACTGATGACACAATTTTCTGTCTGTCAGTGGTTATATTTTGGAGGACAGAGTTGATATGAAGCAGTTTCCTGTATTTCTCCCTCTCTGTCCGGCAGTTTCATCATGGCAGACTTCTCTCAGCGAATGGTTGATATCTCAGCGGTGGTTTGGCAGGTCGAAGGTCAAACCCCGTGTGCTGTTGTGTTGTTTGTCCGTCCAGCGGATCACGAACCGTCATTCTCTCTGACATGTAAGATGAGCTGACGACCTGTGGGCGCGGACAACGTTCATGAAATACCTCTTATCACTGTCACCTTGTTACCTTAGAGACGCAAGTGTCATCACTTCTATGAATCAGGTTGACCAACAGGAGCCCTGAAATTTACCAAAAATGTTCAAATTATCGGATTACATCAGGAACTATCACAGTAACACTGTAACACCAGTCACGCAGTGTGAGGAACAATCACACCAGACGTTTTAGGCACAGCTGCGATACGGGGTAACCTGCCAGACAGTGGAGCATGAAGACTCCGGAGAAGAAGCCGAGGTTGGTGACATGCAGTAGAGCGAAGTTTGTGACATGCAGTTGAGCCGAGTTAGCGACATGTAGTAACAGGACATGTTACACAATGTTAGCAAAGGAGCGAAAGAGAGAAGGTGCTTGGTGTATAATAGGAAGTCCCCTAGCACATTAGGCGTATGTCAGCCTAACTAGGGGCTGGTACAAGGCAAGCCTGAGCCAGCCCTAACTATAAGCTTTATCAAAGAGGAAAGTCTTAAGTCTAGTCTTAAATGTGGAGACGGTGTCTGTCTCCCGGACCGCAACAGGAAGATGATTCCACAGGAGAGGAGCCTGATAGCTGAAGGCTCTGGCTCCTGATCTACTTTTGGAGACTTTAGGGACCACGAGTAACCCTGCGTTCTCAGAGCGCAGAGTTCTGGTGGGATAATATGGCACTATGAGCTCGCTAAGATATGACGGAGCTTGACCATTTAGAGCTTTATAAGTTAACAGTAGGATTTTAAATTCAATTCTGGATTTTACAGGGAGCCAGTGCAGAGAAGCTAAAACAGGAGAAATATGATCTCGTTTCTTAGTTCCTGTTAGTACACGTGCTGCTGCATTCTGAATTAGCTGGAGAGTTTTTAAGGACTTACTAGAGCTACCTGATAATAGAGAGTTACAGTAATCCAGCCTTGAGGTAACAAAAGCGTGGACCAATTTTTCTGCATCTTTTTGGGTCAGGATAGGCCTAATTTTCACAATATTATGCAGATGAAAAAATGCAGTCCGTGAGGTTTGTTTTAAATGAGAATTGAAAGACAAATGTTGATCAAATGTTACTCCGAGGTTTCTTACGGTAGTGCTAGAGGCCAGAGCAATGCCATCGAGAGAAACTATGTCATCAGATAAAGAGTCTCTGAGTTGTTTGGGGCCAAGAACAATAACTTCAGTTTTGTCTGAATTTAACATCAGGAAGTTGCTGCTCATCCAGGTTTTTATGTCTTTAAGGCAGTTATGAAGTTTAGTTAATTGATTACTTTCTTCTGGCTTCATAGATAAATACAGCTGTGTATCATCCGCATAACAATGGAAATTTACAGAGTGATTTCTAATGATGTTGCCTAAAGGAAGCATATATAGAATAAATAGGATTGGTCCGAGCACAGAACCTTGCGGAACTCCAAAACAAACTTTAGTACGTAAGGATGATTCATTATGAACATGAACAAACTGAAAATGATCAGATAAATAAATTTAAACCAGCTTAGTGCAGAACCTTTTAGGCCAATTAAGTGTTCCAGTCTCTGTAGCAGAATTTCATGGTCAGTTGTGTCAAACGCTGCACTAAGATCTAATAAAACAAGTACAGAGACGAGTCCTTTGTCTGAAGCAATCAGAAGGTCATTTGTAATTTTAACTAGTGCTGTCTCAGTGCTATGATACACTCTAAATCCTGACTGAAATTCCTCAAATAAATTATTATCGTGGAGAAAGTCACAGAGCTGGTCTGCGACTACTTTCTCAAGGATATTTGAAAGAACACTAACACCTGTCACACAGTGTGAGGATCAATCACAGTAACACTGTAACACCAGTCACACAGTGAGAGGAACAGTACGGCAGCTCGTCAACAGAACCACTGAAAAGCGATAATTCAAATATTCTGTAATGTTGGAGTTCGCTGTCGTCATGATGCAGCTAAGAAAGCTTATGTTAATAAAGGTAATGTTTATGTAAATAATGCTAATGAAGCTAATGTTAATGTAGCTAATGCTAATAAAGCTAATGTTTATGTAGCTAATGCTAATGAAGCTAATATTACATTAGCTCACATTAACGTAGCCTGTGCTGTAAAAGTAGCCGAGCTACTGTCTGGCTGCAGGTTTAAAGAAATGTCATGACCTCATCAAGAGGGCTCCAGGGTTCTTGTGAAGTGACCATAGTTGTATAATAATAACGAGATATTGGACACCAAGATGGCGCCTTTTCAGTCTAATGGTGCTGCTCATCTGGCGTGTAATTCAAACGCGTTTCCTTAGACATGATGCGGCCCACTGAATATGCTCAGTTGGCTCATAGACATTATGTTGTGATGACATCACAGATTTTTAAATTGCTTTTCTCAGCTGGAGGAAAATTTTACTGAGTGAAGCAGAGATATCACGGAAACTGACAGAGGCCACGCTTCCTCTATCTGAGCCGTCACCCATGTGATGTAAACTCCTCCCATGTGGTGCTGCAGGCAGATTAAACAAACATACAGAGGTGTTTTGTGAACGCTGTTTGATCCGCCTGAAGGAAGCATGAGCACCCGATCCTGGTCCTGATCCTGGTCCCGATCCTGGTGTAATGACCACTGCAGAGCGAATGCTTGAATGGATCCACCAATCACAGACAAGGTCAGCTGACCTCTGCTCTGTCAATAAACAGGATGCAAATGAAAAATTAAATTTCATCGCTATCAACATTTAAAGGAACAGTTTAAATGTAAGGCTGCAGTTAGCTTAGCTTAGCATGAAGACTTAGCTTAGCTTAGCATAAAGACTTGCGAGAGGAAGAAGCAGCTAGCCTGGTCCACCTCACAGTGGAACTGTCTCACAGTGGACCTGTCTTACAGTGGACATGTTTCACAGTGGACTGTCTCACAGTGGACTCACGGAAATGAAACTGTTTCCCATCAGACAACAAAATGTGAGAATGTTCCTTTAAATGTGCGAGCAGAGCTGATTCACTTGATGACATCATGACCTCACGATGACATCATGACCTCATTGAATCCCTGCAGTGGTTTTAATTCATTAATTGATTGTCAGTAATTAATGTAATATCTGTGATGAAACAAAATCAAATTGATGTTAATCCGCATCTGTGACGAGGACAAGTCTATAATGAGTCTGAAGGAGTTTGTGACGAGGCTTTTCCCAAAGTTACAAAATCAAATGTAATGAATATTCTTCAGTTGCATTAAAGACAAAATAAAATAAAGGTTTTTGGACATAATTTGATAAACAACTTGAGATGATGAAACTTCGGCGACTCATTGCAGACTGAATGCTATGACTGTCAGACGTCGGAGAGCCAGCTCGGTGTCAAAGTTCAGTCTAATCAATCAGTGATCAATAAACTCAGAGGAGAAACAAAGGCTGAGGAAGATGATGATGATGATGATGATGATGATGACACTGTGTCTATCACATGTACCTGTCACATGACAAACTGGAATGTCTTCATCTCCGTGATGTCCTGACAGACACGTGAATCAGTCACATTTAAAAAGTTTAAACTCCTGAATTTTGTTTTTTACTGATCAAAATTTTTTGAGTCATACAAGAATATCAGTCGGATTTAAAGGGTCATTCCATGATTTTACAGACAACCATTTACTGGTCCTGGTTGGTCCTCAGCCTGATGATGTCACAGTGAAGTCATCAGGCTGCTTGATAGACATGAAAAACTTTAATCCACCTCGTTCCTGAGGGCATGAGTGTAGAAATGATTCTGGGCGCAGCCTCCTGTGAGTTAGAGGAAGTAGCAGTAAACTAGTTAGTCCCATAGACTGACTGTCCCCGTGGCTACTCTTGGTGGCTAACTGCCAACGCTGGTTCTTTTCCAAAGTCATTTGCCTTCATTTTGCAAATACTGATTTATTTTTTTAACAAATATTTAACTAATGTTAACTCAGCATTTTCTAAAATGTGGAGCTCTGGTACCTGTTGCACTGTCCATGTCTGTAACGACTAACAACTACTCTGAGCTACAGTTTGTCTTCAGCAACTGTGTGTTGAACATGTGACCAGAACAAAAAGGCATTGTTCCTGTTGCCATGGGTTATGAGAAATAGAACCACAATCCTTTAAATCAAAATTATTAGAAGAGAATGACGTGTAGACTGACAGGTTCATCACTCAGCGTCAGTACATGATATCCCTGTCTTTCCCCGTCTGACTTCAGTCTCAACCTACATTAAAATAAACTGTGAAATATGTATTTAGTCATCAGGGCTGAGAATGTGTCACTCATTGACTGTACTGCCTTTATATCATATAAACATGTGAATTTAATGCTACTTTATTTTACTATGACTGAATCATGTTTCACTCAGAACATTTACAAAAACGTGTAAACTGTGTGGTTAACACAGACGAGCAGAGGATTAGCTGAAAACATCACATTTATTCATTATACATGGAGCTACAGTTAATACTGAATTATGTCTTAGTGTCAGAAATCATAAATCATCTTTAGGAGGAGCAGATGTTTCCTTAAAGGTAACAGTATGTTAATGGAGCATGGCAAGCTAACTGTTAGCATGCTAACTGTTAATAACTCACTGTTAATCGCAGTGAGTGATAAGGTCACTGCCTGTATTGATTCACGATGAACAGAAAGTCTGACCTCACTTCCTGTCTGTCAGGAACCTTCCTGATGTCACAGCAGAGGATTTCTCCAAAGTCGACCTTCGTCAGTTCAAGTGGATCCACTGGGAGGTGAGCAGAGCCGCTGGTCCAAGAAACTGAGACAGCCAGACTTACTGGACCAGTACTCATAACAGGACTGACAGGACTGACCCAGACTAACAGGATTGACCCAGATTAACAGGACCAACAGAACTGACCTGGACTAACAAGACTGACCCAGACCAATAGAACTGACATGGATTGACAGGACTAACAGGACTGACCGAGACTAACAGAACTGACCCGGTCTAACAGAACTGACCTGGACTAACAGGACTAACATGACTGACCCGGACTAACAGGACTGTCCCGGACTAACAGGACTGACCCAGACTAACAGGACTGACCTGGACTAACAGGACTGACCCACACTGACAGGATTGACCCAGACTAACAAGACTGAGCTAGACTAATAGCACTGACCCAGACTAATCCAGACTGACCCGGACTAACAGAACTGTCCTGGACTAACAGGACTGTCCCGGACTAACAGGACTGACCTGGACTAACAGGACTGACCCAGACTAACAGGACTGACCTGGACTAACAGGACTGACCCACACTGACAGGATTGACCCAGACTAACAGGACTATAAATCAATCAATCAATCATTCAATTTTATTTATAAAGCCCAATATCACAAATGACAATTTGCCTCACAGGGCTTTACAGCATACGACATCCCTCTGTCCTTTGGACCCTCACAGCTGATCAGGAAAAACTCCCCAAAAAACCCTTTAACAAGGAAAAAAAACGGTAGAAACCTCAGGAAGAGCAACTGAGGAGGGATCCCTCTTCCAGGACGGACAGACGTGCAATAGATGTCGTACAGAACAGATCAGCATGATAAATTAACAGTAATCTGTATGACACAATGAGACAGAAAGAGAGAGAAAGAGAGAGAGAGAGAGAGAGAGAGAGAGAAAGAGACAGAGAGACAGAGAGAGAGATGCAGGACAGATGGTAATGACAGTAGCTTACAGCAACATTAATGAAAGTAATAATATTATAATTAATAATAATGTATTAATATCTGATAGCACACGTGACAATAATCATCTGTGTAATAATAACAGTATAAGTATGACTAATGATAACAGCAGCAGCAGGAGGCATCTGGCAGGACCACGGCAGCAGCACAACCACACACTTCACACTATCCAGGCACCGCTGCAATACGAGTTAACCAGAGAGACAGTGGAGCACAAAGGCTCCGGAGAAGAAGCCGAGTTAGTGACATCCAGAATGGCCAAGTTAGCAAGATGCAGTAATAGGATACGAGAGAGAGAGAGAGAGAGAGAGAGAGAGAGAGAAGGTGCCCAGTGTATTATAGGTGGTCCTCCAGCAGACTAGGCCTAAGTCAGCCTAACTAGGGGCTGGTACAGGTCAAGCCTGAGCCAGCCTTAACTATAAGCTTTATCAAAGAGGAAAGTCTTAAGTCTAGTCTTAAATGTGGAGACAGTGTCTGCCTCCCGGACCGTAACAGGAAGATGATTCCACAGGAGAGGAGCCTGATAGCTGAAGGCTCTGGCTCCTGATCTACTTTTGGAGACTTTAGGGACCACGAGTAACCCTGCGTTCTCAGAGCGCAGAGTTCTGGTGGGATAATATGGCACTATGAGCTCTCTAAGATATGGCGGAGCTTGACCAATTAGAGCTTTAAAAGTTAACAGTAGGATTTTAAATTAAATTCTGGATTTTACAGGGAGCCAGTGTAGAGAAGCTAAAACAGGTGGTCCTGCCAGATGCCTCCTGCTGCTTCTGCATCATTAGTCATACTTATACTGTTATTATTACACAGATGATTATTGTCACACGTGTGTTATCAGATATTAATACATTATTATTAATTATAATATTATTACTTTTATTAATGTTGTTGTAAGCTACTGTCATTACCGACTGTCCTGCATCTCTCTCTGTCTCTCTCTCTTTCTGTCTCATTGTGTCATACAGATTACTGTTAATTTATTGTGTTGATCTGTTCTGTATGACATCTATTGCACGTCTGTCCATCCTGGAAGAGGGATCCCTCCTCAGTTGCTCTTCCTGAGGTTTCTACGGGTTTTTTTTCCTTGTTAAAGGGTTTTTTTGGGGGGAGTTTTTCCTGATCAGCTGTGAGGGTCCCAAGGACAGAGGGATGTCGTATGCTGTAAAGCCCTGTGAGGCAAATTGTCATTTGTGATATTGGGCTTTATAAATAAAATTGATTGATTGATTAATTGATTAAATCCTGACTGTAATTCCTCAAATAAACTTTTATCATGGAGAAAATCACACAGCTGGTCTGCGACTACTTTCTCAAGGATCTTTGACATAAAGGGAAGATTAGATATTGGTCTATAGTTGGCTAACACCTCTGGATCCAGGGTGGGCTTTTTTAGTAGAGGTTTAATTACAGCTACCTTAAAAGACTGTGGTACATAGCCTGTTAATAAGGATATATTGATCATATCTAATATATGAGTGTTAACTAAAGGTAAGACCTCCTTGAGTAGCCTAGTTGGGATGGGGTCTAAGAGACATGATGATTTAGATGAAGAAATCACTGCGGTCAATTCTTGAAGAGAAATTGGGGAGAAGCAATCTAAATATATATTAGGTGTTACAGCTGTGTTTGAGGTTAGATAGGTGCTATCTGAGGACAGGAGGTCATGAATTTTGCCTCTAATAGCTAGAATTTTGTCATTAAAAAAGCTCATAAAATCATTACTGCTAAGGGCTAAAGGAATACAAGGCTCAATAGAGCTGTGACTCTCAGTCAGCCTGGCTACAGTGCTGAAAAGAAACCTGGGGTTATTCTTGTTTTCTTCTATTAAAGCTGAGTAATAGTTTGCTCTGGCATTGCGGAGGCCCTCTTATACGTTTTGAGACTGTCTGCCCAGATTAAACGAGATTCTTCCAGTTTGGTTAATCGCCAATTCCTTTAGAATTTTTGCGATATTTGTTTGAAAGACTGTTAGGTTATCAATTTCAATTCCATGCGTCAGAACTAGATCGAGGGTATGGTTAAAACAGTGAGTGGGTTCATGTATACCCTGACTGAAGCCAATGGAGTCTAATAATGAGATAAACGCAGTAGCCAGGGACTCATTATCAACATCGGCATGAATGTTAAAATCACCTACAATAATAACTTTATCTGATTTAAGAACTAAACTGGATAAAAACTCTGAGAATTCAGAAACAAATTCAGAATACGGGCCAGGAGCACGGCACACTATAACAAATAAAAGTGGCTGCGAGGTTTTCCAGGTTGGATGTAAAAGACTAAGAACGAGGCTTTCAAAAGAATTACAGTCTAGTTTTGGTTTAGGGCTGATTAACAGACTAGAGTTAAAAATGGCTGCAACTCCCCCTCCTCGGCCGCTGCCTCGAGGAATGTGGGTATTATTATGACTGGGAGGAGGGGACTCATTTAGACTGACATATTTGTTTTGACACAGCCAGGTTTTGGTGAGACTAACTCAATAATCAATAATCAATATGATTATCTGAAATTAATTTGTTTACTAACGCTGCTTTAGACGATAGAGACCTGATATTTAACAGTCCGCATTTGATTCTCCTGTTTTGTCTTTCTGTCACAGAAGAGGTTTCAATTTTTTTGAGGTTGTTATGCACAACTCCTCTTTTTTTAATTTTAGATTTACACTAACCCAGACTAACAGGACTGACCTGGACTAACAGAACTGACCTAGACCAACAGCACTAACTCAGATTAACAGGACTGACCCGAACTAACAGCACTGACGCAGACTAACAGGACTGACCTGGACTGACAGGACTGACCTAGACTAACAGGATTGACCTGATCTAACAGAACTGACCTGGATTTACAGGACTAACACAACCGACCCAGAATAAGAAGACTGACCCAGATTAACAGGACTGACCCAGACTAACGGGGCTGCCCTGGACTAACAGGACTGACCCGGACTAAAAGGACTAACAGGACTGAACCACATTAGCAGGACTGACCTTGACTAACAGGACTGACCCAGACTAACAGGACTGACTCGGACTAACAGGACTAACAGGACTGCACCACATTAACAGGACCGACCCAGACTTAACTGACGGAACATTCATGTTTTTACCACGAGATGACAACACAACCCTACACATAGCATCCTCAGGTGTTTTCTAGTGTTCAAGTGTTCTTTAGTCTTCAGGTGTTCTCTAGTCCGGTGGGTTTTCCTGCAGGGCCGAAACGCTGAGGAGCAGGTGAAGATGATCCAGCAGGTGGTGACGTACAACAGCACGTTGCCACAGCAACAGAGAATCACCATCTCTGTGGAGATAGAGAAGACCAGAGAGCCGCTGTATCAGCTGTTTCCTCATGGTGACGTGGTACGTCACCTGTTACGTTCACCTGTTTTCAACATACACGACACAAGGGGGGAAGGTGCCCTATGTATTATAGGGGGTCCTTCGGCAGACTAGGCCTAAAACAGCCTAACTAGGGGCTGGTGGGGAACAATCACACCAGACGATCCAGGCACAACTGCGATACGGGCTAACCTCCTCCTGGCTCTTGATCTACTTTTGGAGACTTTAGGGACCACGAGTAACCCTGCGTTCTCAGAGCGCCGAGTTCTGGTGGGATAATATGGCACTATGAGCTCTCTAAGATATGACGGAGCTTGACCATTTAGCGCTTTATAAGTTAACAGTAGGATTTTAAATTCAATTCTGGATTTTACAGGGAGCCAGTGCAGAGAAGCTAAAACAGGAGAAATATGATCTCGTTTCTTAGTTCCTGTTAGTACACGTGCTGCTGCATTCTGAATTAGCTGGAGAGTTTTTAATGATTTACTAGAGCTACCTGATAATAGAGAGTTACAGTTATCCAGCCTTGAGGTAACAAGGCCTCAGGTCTTCTTGCCTTCAAATGTGCTAGTCCTCAGGTGTCCTTGTCTCCTCAGGTGTTCTCTAGTCCTCAGGTGTTCTCTTGTCTTCTGGTGTTTTTGTCTTCAAATGTGCTAGTCCTCAGGTGTCCATGTCTCCTCAGGTGTCCTTGTCTCCTCAGGTGTTCTCTAGTCCTGAGGTGTCCTTGCCTCCTCATGTGTTCTCTAGTCCTCAGGTGTCCTTGTCTTCTCATGTGTTCTCTAGTCCTCAGGTGTCCGTGTCCTCAGGTGTTTGTCAGTAAGGACGTGGCTCGTCACTTTGGTTTCCAGACAGCTGACTCTGCTCTGAGAGGACTACAGTCGAGTCAGACAGGGGTGAGTGGACGTCAAAGGTCAACAGTTAGGACAGATGAGGAGACAGACATATCTGTCTATGACCTGTCAGTCTCTGACCTGTCTCTCTCTGTCCTGTCTGTGACTGACCTGCCTCTGTTCTGTCTGTCCCTCAGAGCTGTTCTGATTTGTGCCTGGGCAAAAAGGAGCGGATGCTTTGTCCTGATGGTTCGGTCGTTCATTCAGATGCTTTTCCTCCTGAATCTCTGGTGGACACTCTGGGAGCCGGGGACACGTTCAACTCTGCTGTCATCTACACACTGTCTAACGGTGAGACATCACACTGTCCTGCAGTGAGACATCACACTGTCCAACATTGAGACATTACGCTGTCCAACAGTGAGACATCACACTGTCCAACAGTGAGACATCACACTGTCCTGTGAGTTTCTAGTCCTGACTTTCATTTTGAAGGAAACTTCTTTTCATGTTCTGAGCTGTGAGTCTCTGAGGTCTTCATCACTCCTCCTCCTCTTCCTCAGTCTTCACTGCTCTGAGATCAGTCCTCAGGTGTCCTTGTATCCTTGGGTGTCCTTGTGTCTTCAGGTGTCCCTATCTCCTAAGGTTTGACTTTCTGTTTCCTCAGGTTTGACGTCCTGTCTCCTTGGGTGTCCTTGTGTCTTCAGGTGTCCCTGTCTCCTCAGGTTTCTTTGTCTCCTTAGTTAGGGTCCGGCAGCTAAGCTACCAGGACACTATTGTAATCCTAGGTATTCTTCTTCTTCTTCTTCTTCCTCTTCCGAGGAAATCATACTGCCCATGGGTGAAAACTCACCAAACTTTTCACAAAGGTCCAGTGTCATGCCAGATATCCTCAGCTGTAAACTCAAGCCAATAGTCCTGATGGTGGCGCTACAGCAAGCGTCTAAATTTCAAAACTTCATAACAAATCAACCATACGTGCTACAACTTCACAACTTTCATCAAACTGTAGCCCCAATACTGAAGAAACTTTTGTACATTTAAACCTATTAAAAATTATGAAGTTCATCACTCTGTTGTTAAAACTTCTTAAACCTATCTCCTCCCAAAATTATTGCACAATTGACACCTAACTTGCTACAGGGCATCTTCAGACTGTCCTACACAAACTACATTTCTCAGATTTTTGATTTATCAAAACTTGAGCCTACAGTGCATCAAAATGTTTGGCTGTAAACGGTACTGTTAACATATACATGCAAATTCTTGCTAAATAAATCTTCAATGTTCATTAAAAAAAATGACAAAACTCTAGAGTCATGGTAGATGATGTTTGGCAAATTTCAGAATTTTTATCTCAAAAACTGAATTTTTGACAGCATTTTGAATTTTGCTCTAATGTGAACAAGCTACACATGAATTGTCACTGACTAATTGGCTCAGTGAGATAGAAATTGATTCTAAGGGCCAATTCCTATCTTAACTCTCAAGCTCAACCCTCAGTCTTAGTAGCCCTCAAAACCAAGTGTTAAGGGCTATTTTGTGACTTAGAAATGGGGACACCCCTCAAAGGCAAATACGTCTTAAGACTGTGGGGGGCCAAAACTCTGTCCAGTCTGTCAGTTCAAAGAAGAAGAAATATACATCATCAGTAGTCGTCAATAAAAAGATGCAACGATTTTTTCCCCCCAACATTTTATTTCAATTCTTGTACAAAACAAGCAGTGACAGACATGAACAGAACAAATATGCCAGAGTTAAGAGAAAAGAAAGAAAGAGAAATAAGATAAACAAATAAATAAATAAAAAAGTTCAGCAGCTCAAACCATTAAATTGTTTACATATTTTCAGAGTCTTTATAGCTTTGGAGTTTGTGGAGTGCTGAATGGTTTCTAAGTATTGCTGCATTTCATTCATAAAAATTTTGAACAAGGATTTTCTATTATAAAATTTACTCTTATGGATATAGAATTTCGCTATAGATAATAAATAGATTAATGAAATAGAATTGTTTTTGTTTAGAAATGATGACATCATAAAATCCAAACAGCACATCTTTGTACAGTAGTGAAAATAGAACATAAATGTTACAATGAATATACTCGATAAAATCTTTCCAAAAAGTGACAGTATAGGGGCAGCAAAACAATGTGCAGTTACCAAACAATAATCTGCTGCCGTCTGCAGCTGTGTTGATTCATATTGAAACATAATGTAATTGATCACACTAGGGGAACAGCTGCCGTTGTGCCCGAGAATTATGTTATGAATATGAACAGTTCACAAGTTACAAATTACTCACTCCCATAGTTTTTTTGGAGCCTGCTTGCTTTTTGTAAACTTGTCTTCATTGGTGGCCCTGAAATGAATCAGGGCTTGTGTTTTGTCTGGTGGCCCTGAAATGGAACAGAGATAACAGCATTACTTTCTTTTATTTCTTTGGCTACCTGTCAGATATTCGTTAAGTTATCAGTTTAGTTTCATGCAGTATTGCAAGTATTATCAAAATGAATACTGTGGTCAACATCCAGCAGAACTAGTGAGGCTGTTTATATGGTCACACAAGTGTTATCTGGTGACTTTCATCCATGTTAGCATTTCACTCTTTGGGTTATAAGTTGATATTCAACCAAATAATCTGTACCACAACAACCGACGTAACTTATTCAGCGGAGAGTCACCAGATAATACAATCACTAACGTTAACCTGCAGCTGTAACGTTACCAGCTGCAGACTCTACGGCTACAGGAGATGACGCCGTCCGGTCATCTTGCAAAAATGTCAATGCAAACATTTCACATATATTAAAACAACTTAACAACTACGTTATCACTGAGAAAAATGCCTTTTTGTAACTGAATGACAGCATACTCGGTTATCAGAGAACCAGTGTTACATGCAGGGGCAAGCGCCCGCGCTGGCTTCGTTAGCTAGCCAAAAGATGTGTGTGTTACACTACATAGAGGTCTATAGTCCATAAAATGACGTTAAACTAAGATAATGCAATGGTTATCATAATTTTAAAACAACTATTAACAAGGAAAATACTCACATTGATAACTCCGCTTCCTTGCGCTTGTCACCGCCATCTTGCATTGACTGAATGGTCTGTACTCGGCCGGGCTCGTCTGGGCTTGGCAGATGATGCGCAAAGGATTCTGGGATAGCACTCACTACCAAGGGTGGTCCTTGAAAATCTTAAAAGTGAGGGACATACAGCCCTCAAACTTGCCCCTCAACTTAACGTTGTCTTCCAATTCTTCTGCATGTTGCTCAGAATGACCCATCGCTGAGCAGCAGTTATAATTGTCCTTGTGTTTTCAGGTGTCTTTGTGTCTTTAGGTGTCCCTGTCTCCTCAGGTGTGACTTCCTGTCTTCTAAGGTTTGACCTCCTGTCTCCTCAGGTTTGTCCTCCTGTCTCCTTGGGTGTCCTTGTGTCTTCAGGTTTCTCTCTCTCCTCAGGTGTGACTTCCTGTCTCCTCAGGTGTGACCTCAGGTCTATCCCAAGTCTCTTAAATTACTGCTAGTGCTACTGCTAGCTGACTTTGCTAGCTGTTTAGCCCCTCCCACCTAGGAAAAAATGTGACGAGCTAGCACTAGGAGCGATGAGCGAGCATTGTTGGTTTAAGAGACATGAGATGGCCTTACTCTGAAGCATCACGTGAAGCGACATCCATTCCTGATGACGGCGGCACCGCTGGATCTGCTCTGTGAAGCAGCCAGCTTGGCGTTACTATGGGTACATCCCAAGTCTCATTATATTTGCTGATCAAAGCCGTAATACACACATAGTGTGTGTGTGTGTGTGTGTGTGTGTGTGTGTGTGCGCCTGGTGTTATATCAACACGTGTGGTTCTGGACATGAGCAGCTGCACATTAACAGCCACACATCACCGATAGTCCACTGAACAACTCAACGGGTTGTGAATGAAATAAACTTAATTACAACTTGACAGTTGTGCAGGAAATATCATTAACGTTACTCTTTGTAGTCACGTAGGCATGTGAATTACAGCGTTTCATTGCAAAGAATGCATGTAACGGGTACACTTGCACTGTTTCTCTGCCATCTCGTTCAAATGAGCCAGATATAGGAGGCGGCTATTTATACGTCATGGCCTCAAGCTGAAAAAGACTTCCTGTTGGGAAGCTCTCAACCATCCTAGCTTGTAGCTGCTTAAAGTTTGCTGCTAGCTCCTCGCTGCACAAATAAGAGACTTGGGACGGCCTAAAAGATGGCGGACCTCAAACGACTTCCGGTTCAAGCAAGGAGCTAGCAGTAGCACTATAAAAATAAGAGACTTGGGACGCACCCCTTCTGTCTCCTCAGGTTTGACCTCCTGTCTCTTCAGGTGGGACTTCCTGTCTGTGAGTACATGAATAAATGAAAGAGTGATGTTTCCTGTCCTCAGGTGGGACCGTTCAAGACGCTCTGACCTTCGGCTGCAGAGTCGCTGGCAGGAAGTGTGGTTTCCATGGTTATGACGGCATCGCTGCAGAGTTCTGCTTCTGACAGGGATCGCAGAACTGAGGTTACAGTGAGAGGTTATTCTCACTGTAAGAAACGAGGAGATAAAAGCACTGAAATGAAAATAAAGTGCTGATTTTGATCAGATCAAACTAAAAAGTGAAGTTTCATAAAAACTGTGACATCAACAAATGTTTACAACCTGAAATTAAATGTTTTTTAGTTTATTATTAACTGATACATAACGATTAATAAACATGATTGATAACTGATAGATTGGTAGTCGATCGTCAGTCGCTGATGATAATCCGATGGTTCAGTTTTAATGTACTCAGATTAAATGAAGTCACTTTTTTAAAAAACGAGTTTGCTCCTGACTTTTTTGCCTGATGAAAGTAAAGTTTGTTTCATTGATTAATAAACAACTGAAGTCAAACGTGATGCTGTTCATCCATTTATTCAGTGATCAAAAATCCAGTTTTCTTTTAGTATTTAAGAGAAAAACAAAATGACCCTTCCACCCATCAAGCAGGATGATGTCACACCCTGTGGTCCATAATTTATTAATTTTTAAATTTTAACACCAAAGTCCAGTTTGACCACAGCGGTAAGGACCAGCATCTCAGTTCAAGCTTCCCCATTGCATACATACTCAATATGGTTTCCCCAGGACAATCTTTCATCAACTAATATACCAAGAAATTTTGTACAAGAGAGTTTTATTTCAGAGTTATTAATTAGCAGCTTTGAGTCCTGCTTAGGAAAAGTTTTATTTTTGTTTCTAAAAAGTATAGAATTTGACTTGTTTACATTCAATGAAAGCTTGTTCATCTGAAACCATCTTGAGGGGTATTCTAGAGTGGTACTGGCATTTCTGATTAGACATCCAAAGTCAGAGTGAGACATGGCAATATTTGTATCATCCGCAAATAAAATGAGCAGAGAAGACTCAGACATTACAGCAAAATCATTAATAAATAATAGATAATTTCTCCTGTTTTAGCTTCTCTACACTGGCTCCCTGTAAAGTCCAGAATTGAATTTAAAATCCTACTGTTAACTTATAAAGCTCTAAATGGTCAAGCTCCGTCATATCTCAGAGAGCTCATAGTGCCATATTATCCCACCAGAACTCTGCGCTCTGAGAACGCAGGGTTACTCTTGGTCCCTAAAGTCTCCAAAAGTAGATCAGGAGCCAGAGCCTTCAGCTATCAGGCTCCTCTCCTGTGGAATCATCTTCCTGTTACGGTCCGGGAGGCAGACACCGTCTCCACATTTAAGACTAGACTTAAGACTTTCCTCTTTGATAAAGCTTATAGTTAGGGCTGTAGGTCACAGGTAACAGACACCACGATGAAACATTTTTATGTGGATGTTTGTCTAACATATATGTCCACAGTACAGGAAGCAGTGCAGCTGACATCAGACCTAAAAGAGGAGGGAAAAAAGGAAAGACATCTGGTCTCTGGACCTCGACAAAGACCAGTTACCGACTGACAATGCCCTGGGAGTTCAGTGAAGCATAGAGGAGGACACCTTTAGGTTTGGCGTTATACTTCCTGAAAAGCCACAAAGACGTAGGGCAAGCTCTGTACGTGATCCACTTCTTCTCCACCTCTCACTCCTCCACCCCAACAGCTGATTCAGCAGCTCTGTAAACAGCTGTGATGGGACAAGCCAGCCGAGACCCACATGTTAGTCTGAGCAGTGAATTCAAGATCTTCCAAAGATGACAGACTTTAATGTTCCCCTAAACCTCAGTCAGTCTGATGTCTGGACATGAATCATTGAGTTACCTCTTAGTGACAAACGTCTCCTTCAAACTGTTGTCTATCTAATTGTGTTCTGATAATACGGACCAATGACCTTTAGAGGGGGCGTGGCTTAGCACAGCACATAAACAGACTTAACTGTATCACTGTTGAGCCAATCATCATGCAGGATATGTTTCACCTGTCTGACCCTGACCACAGTTTCCTGTCTCAGGTCACTGTGAACACATGAAAGTTCATTTTAAAACCTGTTGAACAAACAGAAGTTTTCTACGCTCGAATGTTCCTGCAGAGGTTTGTAATGACCTTTTTGTTTAGCTCATGGAGGATAAACATGTGTTTAATTAGTTCCACATCGTGCCACTGGTTTCACTGGTTTCACACTGGTCCACAGGAACAGAACATGATGACTTTCAGCAAGTAAACAAGAATTTATAACATTAAAAGATTGAACTTAATTGAAAAGTTTAATGAAGAAAAACATTTACTGTTTGTTTGAGTTTTATTAAAAAACTCGTCCACAGAAAAATTTGATCACAAAATTACAAAGATTTTAATGTTGTTATTTGTCACAACATAAACAATGTTCAGTACACACAATCAATCAATCAATCGATCAATCAATCAATCAATCAATCAATTTTATTTATAAAGCCCAATATCACAAATCACAATTTGCCTCACAGGGTTTTACAGCATACGACATCCCTCTGTCCTTAAGACCCTCACAGCTGATCAGGAAAAACTCCACATACCGATATATGTCAGTGTGTATATATTGACTGACTGACTGTGTGTCTGTGTGTTTTGAGGCTGTCTTTGGGATCGTCCTTTGCTGATATGTTTTTAATATATTAACATGTTGTTATATGTCATGTTCACACAGTGAGTTATATGTTCACAGTGTGTGTGTATAAATATATCTGTAGATGTTTACATGTTTACATGGTGGTCTCTGTCTGATTGGCTCCTGATATCATTTCTCTCAGTCCTTTGGTGAAGTGAAGATTCGCTCCGATCACGATGAAACCCTGCAGAGAGGTAAACAACATCACATGGTACAGAGGACAACCAATCAGAGTAAGGCATCATATAAACACACACACACACACACACACACACACACACACACACATACACACAGGTTAATGTTATGGTGTACAAACTTACATTGTGATATTCAACAACCTCCTCAATGAAATCCATCCCATCAGCCAGAGGGATCTGAACTCCTCGCTTTGTCCAGTCTGAACACAAACACAAACACACACACAGAGTCAGTGTCTCCGTCTTTCTCAGTAAAACAAATTTTATAAATGAATCTGATTCTTACTGTTGATTAAAGGAACGACTGACATCTGCAACATTGTCTTCAGAGGAGCCTGAAGAGGAATCAACTACAGAGAGACAGACAGAGAAACAGAAATAGAGACAGACAGGGAGACAGACAGAGACAAAGAGACACACAGAGAGACAGACAGAGACAGACAGGGAGACAGACAGAGACAGAGAGACAGACAGAGACAGACAGGGAGACAGACAGAGACAGAGAGACAGACAGAGACAGAGACAGACAGGGAGACAGACAGAGACAAAGAGATAGACAGACAGAGACAAAGAGACAGACAGAGACAAAGAGACAGACAGAGACAGACATGGAAACAGACAGTGAGAGAGACAGAGACAAAGACACAGACAGACAGAGCGACAGACGGACAGAGACAGACAGACAGACAGTCATACAGAGACAAAGAGACAGACACAGAGACAGACAGACAGAGACAGAGACAGACAGATAGACATGTTAGTGTGTATTGTGACCATCTCTGAGATGTTATAGTTAAGTTGAAGTGAGGTTGTGCTAAGGTTATAGTAAGATTTTGGTAAGGTTGCAGTAAAGGTGTAGTAAAGTTGTGACAAAGTTGTGGTAAGGTTGTAGTAAAGTTGTAATAAGGTTGTGGTAAGGTTGTAGTAAGGTTGTAGTAAGGTTGTGGTAAGGTTGTAGTAAAGTTGTGGTAAGGTTGTAGTAAGGTTGTAGTAAAGTTGTAGTTTGGGATGTAGTAAAGTTGTAGTAAGGTTGTAGTTAAGTTGTGGTAAGGTTGTAGTTGGGTTGTAATAAAGTTGTAGTAAGGTTGTAGTAACGTTGTGGTAAAGTTGTGGTAAGGTTGTAGTTGGGTTGTAGTAAAGTTGTAGTAAGGTCTTAGTAAGGTTGTAGTAAAGTTGTGGTAAAGTTGTGGTAAGGTTGTAGTAAAGTTGTAGTAAGGTCTTAGTAAGGTTGTAGTAAAGTTGTGGTAAAGTTGTGGTAAGGTTGTAGTTGGGTTGTAGTAAAGTTGTAGTAAGGTCTTAGTAAGGTTGTAGTAAAGTTGTGGTATGGTTGTGGTAAGGTCGTAGTTTGGGATGTAGTAAAGTTGTAGTAAGGTTGTAGTTAAGTTGTGGTAAAGTTGTGGTAAAGTTGTAGTTGGGTTGTAGTAAGGTTGTAGTAAGGTTGTAGTAAAGTTGTGGTAAGGTTGTGGCAAGGTTGTAGTATCAGGTGAAACACACTCACTGCCAAAGACTCCAGAGCCGACTGATTGGAGAAGATTTTAAACCTGAAAGAATAACATTGGTCCAGTCAGGCGGTGATGCCATTTCAAACAAAATACTGATGTCACTTCCTTTCAGTTTGTGATTCAGATCTTGAAAGACTGGAAAACAAGGACCGGACCACAGAGGAGGACCATCCATCCATACATCCATCTATCCATCCATTTAACCATTTAAGCATCCACAGTTCGTTTATCCATCCATCATCCATACATCCACCATTCATTCATTCATCGATCCATTTGTTCATCCATCCATCCATCCATCCATTCATTCATTCACTCCATTCATTGTGGCTCTGCCCGGGGCCCCCTACCAGCTGGACCAGGAGGATCCTGATCAGATGTTGAACCACCTCAACATGAAGGAGCAGCGGCTCTACTCCGAGCTCCCTCCAGATGTCTGACTCCTCCCTCTATCTCTAAGGCTGAGCCCAGACACCCTACAGAGGAAACTCATTTCAGACGCTTTTATCTGTGACCTGATTCTTTCAGTCACTACCCAGAGCTCATGACCACAGGTGAGGGTTGGGACGCACATGGACCAGGAAATGGAAAGCTTTGCCTTCCTGCTCAGCTCCCTCTGATACATGACGGTCTAGCACAGTGCCTGCATCACTGCAGATGCCGCGTCAGACATGCTCCATTGTACCCTCACTGTGAACAAGACCCGGAAAAACTCCTTCTCTTGGGGCAGTAACTCTCTCCCAACCCAGGGAACAATCCACCATTCTCCAGCAGAGAACCATGACCTCAGACTTGGAGGAGCTGACTCTGCAGACCGCCCCAGGTCATGCTGGAAGTCACTGTGTGATGAAGCCAACAGAACACATTAATTCTGAGGTCCTCAAACCGGAGAAGTTTCCGGTAGTACCCGTGTCCAGAACAAGCAGACAGCAGCCTCAACCTGACAACCAGGTGACATCAGAGACATGCAGCCCAAACTGACCAATCACAGCTCTGGTACGTCTGTAATCTATGTGGGTGTTGATATACCTGCGGAGGTCAGCATGAACCGCCAGACGTTTCCCCTTCATAGAAACTTTGGCGTTAAACTTTGACTCCTGCAGGAGGACAGAAACATGAGACAATAAAACAGTTTCTAACTGGTTAAACTGGAACCAGGTCATGTAATGGTGTTTGTAGCTCTGGTCTGAACCAGGAACCAGTTTGTTATCATGTCCTACTGCTGAATGCTTCGAGCTACAGAAACATTCAAACATTGAAATGTTCAGTTCTTTAAAAACAGACAGGATGTCACGTTTCATTCTTCCAACATTTACACTTTTTAAAATATGAAACTTTTTAAGAGTTTGATTTTATACGGTGATTCAACAGTTTGACGTGTGCTTGTTAATGACAACATGTTTGATTCCTGCAGGTCAGACTCATGTTTGAAACTGGAACCACTCACATCTTCATCATCTACATCACCTGTGTGGGTGTGTGTGTGTGTGTCTGTGTGTGTGTGTACCATGGTCATGCTGCTGAGCTGGACTGGAGGCTGACCTGGAGGCAGGACCATCACCTTGACGATGGCTGTCATGACGACTGTTGCCCCCGACGTCTTAATGGAAGTTTTTGGAGGAGAGTTGACCGCGAGCTGCAGGGACAGTGGAGCCTCCACTAGAGCTGGGTTCTACCAAGAACATGGAGAACATGAGGCAGCTATACAGAGTACTGTAGTACCACCCTGAGTTCTACTGAGAACTGTGTTTATGTGTCTTTACTGTGTATCTACTGCGTCTCTACTGTGTTTGTGTCTCTACTGTGTCTCTACTGTGTTTTTTACAATTACAGTTACAATTTATGTATTTAAGGTAGGGACAGTACATATTAATAAACATAGTACAGTAGTACATGTAAATATGCCAGATTGTGGCCCACGGCTAATTTCTATCTGTCGTCCCCAGGCAAGTTGTTGTAACTTTTGTAACATAAAAACAAAATCCATAAATAGCACATGGGATACAGGAGAAACATGGAGAAACAGTACAAATATACATATAGTAAGTAGTAAACAGTAGGAAACATTCAAATACGTCACGAGTGAATGAGGAACTAGATCAGGAGTGACCATAGAAAAAGAGGATACAATTTCCTTGTATTGCACATAGTCCTATTATATTTCACCAACCCTGTTCCACATAACCCTATTTAACAGTACAGTTAAGCATGGTCACATGGTTTTTATGTCTCTACTGTGTCTCTACTGTCTCTATTGTGTTTCAGCTGTGTTTATGTGTCTTTATTGTCTCTCTACTGTGTATCCACTGTGTCTCTACTGAGTTTCTGCTGTGTTTGTGCCTCTATTGTGCATCTACTGTGTCTCTAATGTGTCTTTACTGTGTTCTGTAGTGTTTGAGTTCACCAGCATCATGATGGTTCCGAAGTAGGTGGTTCTCAGCAACATCTCGAGGTCTTTGGGCATCTGAAGGACGAGAAGACACAAACAGTGAAGGTCAGGTGAGATAAGGTCAGTTATCAGGACTAATAAGTTGAGCTGGTTTTGGGGGTCTGTAGAGGATTTGAGGGTCTGTGGTGGTTCTGGAGGTCTGTGATGGTTTTTGGTGGGTGTATTTATTTTGAGGGTCCATAGAGATTTTGGAAGTTTCTAGGTTTTGTATGTTAATTATTGAGGACTCTGATGGTTTTGATGACCCTGTGGTGGTTTCCAGGGTCCGTGGTAGTTTTGACGGTTTATAGTGATTGAGGGTCTACAGTGGTTTTGGGAGTCTGTGGTGGTTCAGACCTTCTCGTTGACGATGTGGATCTGGAAGATTCCTGCACTGTAGTAAGAAAACATCCCGCTATCGAAGAAGAACTCGGACAGAGCGAGGTAGACCATCCGGTCGTACTCTCTGATCACCGGGTCAACAGCGTAGTTCACCAACGTGTTGTTTGGATCAGAGAGATCGAAGAACATCCCCTGCAGAGACACACACATGTTAATGTCCCTTTAAGATCTGATCCTGTGTGAACATAGAAAATCAGAGGAACCATCTGACCCTGAAGTTCATGTCGAGGCTCCGAGACGTCACAATCGGATCATCGATCAGAGAATAATCAATCCCAATATAGTGATCAACCTCCGTCCTCACAGGGATCGTCTCCAACATGGAGTTCACGTGGACCAGAGCAGCGTGGTTCAGAGCAGGACAGATCTGAGAAACAGACAGGGCAGACATAAGGGTCAGAGACAGAGACAGAGAGACAGACAGGACAGAGACAGGCAGGTCAGAGACAGACAGACAGGTAGGTCAGAGACAGAGAGACAGGTCAGAGACAGACAGGTCAGAGACAGAGACAGTGACAGAGACAGAGACAGAGAGAACAGTCAGAGACAGACAGGACACACAGGTCAGACACAGAGACAGACAGGACAGAGACAGGCAGGTCAGAGACAGGCAGGAAAGAGACAGGCAGGAAAGAGACAGACGGAGCCGAGAGAGACAGGACAGAGACAGACAGGTCAGCGACAGAGACAGAATGGTCAGAGACAGGCAGGTCAGATACAGACAGACAGACAGGACAGAGACAGGAGCAGACAGAGATAGAGACTGAGACAGACAGGACAGAGACAGAGACAGAGACAGTCAGGACAGGACAGACAGGTCAGAGATAGAAAGGTCAGAGACAAAGAGACAGAAAGGTCAGAGACAGGGACAGACAGAGACAGAGACAGAGACAGGCAGGTCAGATAGACAGACAGACAGACAGACAGGTCAGAGATTGACAGGACAGAGACAGAGAGACAGGACAGAGACAGAGACCTGTTGATTGAGGAGGAAGCGCATGCCTGTTGTCAGAAAACTCGCCAGGAAGTCGTAAACTCTCCTGAAAGACAAGTCGAGACAAGACAGCACAGTGAGACATCAGTTACAATTGATCAGTGATGGATGATCATTGATCAGATGTTATCTATCAGTGATTGTTAATTAGTAATGTCTGAGTCAGTGAATCGTACCCGAGTGTCCCGCTGAACTTGGCCCTCATCTTGGACACTTTGGCATCACAGGTGATGTTATTGATCTTCAGTCGTCCCTGATTATCTCTTATCAGGTTCAGAGCTGTGTTGATGTTCACGCCTTCCGCAGAGGCGTTGATGTTCCCTGTATCATAACTGACACACAGACAGCATGATCATCATCATCATCATCATCACTATGATTGTATCATATTTGGTTGGGGGTTAGTTGTGTTTCAGTTCCTCAGTAGAATCCTTAGAGTCATAATATTGAGATCAGTGTTGTGGTGAGATCAGTGTTGTGGTGAGATCAGGGTGCTGTAGATGTGTTTGGTGAGATCAGTGTTCTGTTTGAGGCAGCTGATGGTTAGTGCTGAGTCAGGGTTCTGGAGGGAACTAACAAGAACCAGTAGAGGATCCGTCGGTGGAAACTCAGCGAAATCGAAGAGTTCTGAACATCAAACATTAAACCGACTTCAGGGATGAACTGCAGGTCGGCATGAGTCAGATTCAACTCAGTGATCTTCACACTGAAGACACGACAGAGAGGACGTTAGTACACACCCAGTTCATAAAGTACTTCATACTAAAGTACTAATAGTACACTACTACAGTTATACTAAACATTAACATTAATACTACACTACTACATTAATACCACAGTTCAACATTAATGTACTACACTACTATAACACTACTACATTAATACTACACTAATTATACACTAATCCACTACAACACTACTACATGAATACCACACTACTAGACTATAATATTGCTACATTGATACTACACAGTACTTCTACTACTACTACTACTAGTACTACTACACAGTTACACTACTACTACACTACTACATTAATACTACACTACTGAACTAATACTACACTTCAACATGAATATAACTGTTCTACATTGCTACATAACTACTACACTCCAAAATAATACATTCAGTATCAGAATGTTACTATAAACACAGAGTTATAGTTGTACTCAGTGATGGTGTATTGGAAACGTCCTTCTGTGCCCTTCATCTCCGGCATACTGATGTTACTAAGCTCCTCTTCAACAAACTTCTCAGTCTCAGACTTCACTGAAACACAAAACAGATGTGATCATAAAAACACCTTTAGTACTACACACAGTACACATCTGTGTAATAAAAACACAGAGTACACACCTATGATGATAATAATAATAATAATAATAATAATAATAATAATAATAATAATAATAATGCATTTTATTTGTTAGGGCGCCTTTCAAGCCACTCAAGGTCACCTTAAAGCAAAGATAAAAAAGCATACATCAAACAAGACACAGCATACAAAACATCATACAAATACATTAAAATAGAGGGAAAGACAGTAAGACAGTGTAAGAACATAGTGCATTTGATCAGGTGGAATGGGCAAGTCTGAACAGATGTGTTTGAGTTTGGATTTGAACAGACTGACAGATGTGGTGTTGTAGAGGTCAGGGGGGAGTGAATTCCAGAGCTTGTAGCATGGTAGCATGGTTGCCAGGCAGGCGGGGGGAACGGAGAGGTGGATGGGGGAGGAGGATCTGAGTGTGTGTGCGGGTGTGGCAATGTGGAAGAGGTCAGACAGGTATGGAGGGGTGAGGTTGTGAATGGCCTTGAAGGAAAGCAGTAAAATCTTGTATTGGATAAGGTGTGTGATGGGGAGCCAGTGGAGCTGCTGCAGGGCCGGTGTGATGTGGTGAGTGGATGGGGTCCTTGTGATGATACGAGCTGCTGAATTCTGTACCACTTGTAGTTTATAGAGAGTTTTTTGTGGAAGACCGAACAGGAGGGAGTTGCAGTAGTCAAGCCGGGAGATGACGAGACTGTGGACCAGAATGGCAGCTGTGTGAGGTGAGAGAGAGGGGCGGAGGCGGTTGATGTTGTGGAGATGGAAGTAAGCTGACTGGGTTATGTGGTTGATATGAGTAGTGTAAGAAAGTGTGCTGTCGAGGATGACACCCAGACTTTTGACCTGTGGGGAAAGAGAAATGTTAGAGTTGTTAATAGATAATGTGAAACTGGGGGATTTGGATAGGGTGGTTTTAGTGCCAATGAGTAGAATTTCTTTTTTTGTCGCTGTTTAATTTGAGGAAGTTGGATGAAAACCAGGATTTTATTTCAAGGAGGCAGTCAGTGAGGGAGGAAGGTGGGAGGATGGAGTTGGGTTTGGTGGAAATATGGAGCTGGGTGTCATCCGTGTATGAACCAAGGGGGAGTAAGTAAATGATGAATAGCAGGGGCCCTGGGACAGAGCCCTGGGGCACACCTGTGGTGACTGGGAGTGGTTGTGATGTGAATGATTTGAGTTGGATGAACTGAGAGCGGCCGAAGAGGTAGGATTTGAACCAGTTGAGGGGTGTGTGTGATGCCAATAGAGAGGAGTCTGTCCAGGAGGGTGATGTGTGAGATGGTGTCGAAGGCCACACTCAGGTCAAGCAGGATGAGGATGGATAGGAGACCTGAATCAGCTGCCAGGAGGAGATCGTTGGTGATTTTGAGAAGTGCCGTTTTCGTGCTGTGGAGAGGGCGGAAACCGGACTGGAATTGTTCAAAAAGATTATTGCGGGAAAGATGGGAATGGAGCTGAAAGGCAACAGTTTTTCAAGTATCTTTGAGAGAAATGGAAGATTGGCGATAGGATGGAGGTTATTGTGGTTTTTGGGATCTGAGCCAGGTTTCTTGAGTATTGGGGTGACAGCAGCTGTTTTGAGGGGTGAGGGAACAATTCCAGTGGTGAGGGAGGAATGGATTATGCACGTGATCAGAGGGGCCAGAGAGGGAACGGTGGCTTTAACAAGAGCAGTTGGAAGGGGATCTAACTGGCAGGATGATGATTTGGATTTTTTGATCAGACTAGTGGTTTTGAAAACGGAAGATAGAGCAAATGCTGAGAGTGACTGGGAAAGGGACACAGAGGGAAATAAGGAAGATGAATTGTGAGAGGAGCTGGGAGAAAGTTGCTGATGGACGTTAGGAAGTTTAGCAGTAAAAAAAAAAAGGATAGAAGGGAATTACAAAAGGCAGTAGAGTACATCTTTGGAGGAAGAGAGTCCGGAGATTAAGTAATGTTGCTGAGGAGTGAAAACAAGGGCCCTTGAGTTACCTTCGTTTGAGTTGATTAAACCAGAGTAATAGGTGGATTTAGCCTGTGAGATGTAGTCCTTGTAGTGGAGAATGTGGTTGTGATATACTTCCTTGTGTACAGTGAGACCAGTCTTATTGTAGAGGCGTTCCAGTCGGCATCCTTTGGATTTAAATTGTCTGAGAATGGGAGTGAACCATGGTGAAGAGTGAGTGAAAGTGACAGATCTGGTTTTAAGTGGGGCAAGATTGTCCAGGAGATTATCAATTCAATTTCAATGAATTTTATTTATAAAGCCCAATATCACAAATCACAGTTTGCCTCACAGGGCTTTACAGCATACGACATCCCTCTGTCCTTAGGACCGTCACAGCTGATCAGGAAAAAACAGTTACAGTTATGAAGACTGCTGTTGTAATGGAGTACTAGTTCATCAGGGGTGGAAAAGCTGTCTGCGTTGGGGAGGGAGTTAATGCCAGAGGAAAGAATGTCCAAATCAATGTCCTTAATATTACGGAAAGAAATAATGCGTGGGAGATTGATTTTGGAAAGTGCAAGGTTGGCATTGAACATGTGATCAGAAAAGAGGAGGGGAATTGCCTTACAGTCGACAGGAGAGAGACCAGAGCAGCATATTAAGTCCAGAGTATGTCCTTTTGAATGTGTGGGGAAATTGATGAGTTGCTGGAGTCCAAAACTGTCAATGCAAGATGTAAAATTTCTTGTGAGAGCATTGCTGATATTGTCCATGTGGATATTGAAGTCATCCAGGAGTAATATGTTTGGAGAGAGTGTGGAAAAATGTGTCAGGAATTGAGCAAAGTCATTTAAAAACTCCTTGTTCGATTTAGGGGGACGGTACACGGTGGCAACGATGGTGGGGATGGGGCCAGATAACTGTGACGTGATGGATTCAAATGTGTGGTAGGCAGGGTAGAACCCGGCAGGACTTTCCACTTCTCACGGTAGAACATCGTGAGACCTCCTCCCCTGCCAGAGTCACACGGTTGACAGCTATAAATAAATCCGGGGGGAGTGGGTTCATTAAGTGGAGTAAAATCATCAGGCAGTTGTCACATTACTGTTAAATAGAGAAAATCAAGCTCATGGTCCATGATGAGATCCTGTATGAGCTGACCCTTGCTCATGAGCAAGCAGTTGTTTAACAGTCCGAAATTGGCATTGGTGTTATCATGCTTGTGAGATGAGGAGGCAGGGACGCTCAGTTTTATGAAGGAGAGGTTATTTTTATTTACAACTTGAAAGTGGACTGAGGGCAGACGGGTCTGACAGTTACAATGGTCACAATGGGGAAATCAGCAGCAGAGAAGGCACAGTAGAAGAAGAGGGAGGGACCTGTGTGTGTGAGTGGGTGAGGTGAGTAAACAGTCAGTCGCGTGGGTACCTATGCAATTAAAACACACAGTACACACCTCTGTAATAAAAACACACAGTACCTGTAATGAAAACATACAATTCACATTGACAGTACTTTAAAAGAATACTACTGGTACTGCAGATAAGATAAGATACACCTTTATTGATCCCACAATTGAGAAATTCCGGATAGATGAAATGGATCAGACCAACAGCTGGAGACACTCATGGTTGTTGAAGATACTGCAGAGTGTTTCTGATTGGATGTTTGACCAGAGGATGTTTTAATTTGTTCAGTTCAAACTTCCTGGTTCATGACATCACAGGTTTTATACTAACAAGCAAACTGCAGACCTGCAGCTGCTCTAAAATCCACAGGTTCCACATCAGTGTTTAAATCTGAGTATAATTAAATCTGGATTATTATTTGTTCTGTATTATAATGTAATCTGATTATTATTTATTCTGGATTATAATGTAATCTGATTATAATTTAATCTGGATTATGATTGCAGTTACATCTGGATTAAAATTCAATGTGGATCACCATTCAGCAGATGTAAAGTTTATGACAGTTTGAGTGTAGATTATAATTTAATATGGATTATAATTTAATCCGATTACAAATTAATCTGGATTATAATTTAATCTGCATCACGGTTCAGCGGATGTAAAGTTTATGACAGTTTAAATCCGGATTATAATTTAATCTGGATAACTGATCAGGGCTCCAGACTGCGCCTAATTGGTCGCATTTTGCGACCTTTTTTGGAGGCCGCGCGACCTATTTTTTTTAACTAGGAGCACCAGCGCGACTTACAAATCCACTCCTTTCCCCCTTTTTGTTTATTTTTTTTCTTCCTTTTATAATTGCATTTCATGGAGGAGCGGAAGAAAGTGTGTGTGTGTGTGTGTGTGTGTGTGTGTGTGTGTGTGCCTGCCATGTGTGTCTGGATGCGCACTGCGAGGCGGGGCGGCGCGGCGCCAGTAACCCTAACAACGTGCCGCAGTTTTAGTACCTACATGTGTACTGTACGCGGGGTTAGACAGAGAGGGGTCACAGAGCCGGTGTCGAGTAGAAAAGTGCTGTGTCGTTTGACCATAAAGTGACGCTATGAAACGAACTATAGATTCATTTTTCACAAGAAAAAATTATCCAGAAACTCCTGTCGGTCCTGTGCAGTTTCCCAAACTTCAGATAGTTCAGAGCACGAGTCAGCAATGTCCTGCACACAGCGCCCCACTGATATTATTTTGCGCGACGGACACTTCATATAATAACCTAACAATATACTATTTATGGTTTTATGTCATCGTGTCATTTCTGCAGCACGGCACTCGGTGCTGAGCTTGTGTTGCGTTCAGGCGTTGTCACGTAATCAACAACTTCCAGCACTTAAATAGGTAATAGCACAAAGCAGCAGCATGTCAAGTGACTTTTTACTTTTTATTATGTTCAATAAAATTGTATGTTCCTAAATCTTGAGACACCTCATATGTAAGCTAGACAGACATTTCACCTGCTCATTACTGTGCACACATGTACTGTATGTACTGAGTCCTAAAGAGCCCTTCTGGTGCCAGTAGATACATAGAAAAATCCAGCAGGCTGTGCTTGCAAGCATACAAAAGAGTTTCACACATGTGAAAATTATTTTTCATGTGTGTGCTTCACCTCTGCTGCTACAACTCCATCCTCAGGGAAACACTGCTGTGTGCGTTTTGTGCAGCAGGTGGATGTGGTCGTCTACTGGTAGAGTAGAGAGACAGCTAAGTAGCGTTGAAGTAGAGTAGAGCAGGGCAGAGAGATGGAAGCAAAATATATTAAACCTGGTGTTAATACAGCAGAACTGGAGAGAGGGGGGAAAATAAATAGAGGTGGGCATGGCTCAAGTAGGGCACAAAATTATAGAGAGAACGATACAGTGTGAATAAAGATTACATAACATAAAAATAACTGCAGTCTTTGTTATTTGATAGCCACTAAATTAAGCAATTTTTATAGGGCAAGTAAAAACTGACTTCGGGCAAGTGAAAAAAAACCTTAGCGTTGAACCCTGCAGGGCTGCCTGTGTTTATTGCTAAATTATATGTGCAGTTAATCTCTACAAAATTATGAACATGTTGTGTCGATATAGATAGTGCTCCTAAATTTTGTGCTGGCGCTCCTAAAATTTTCAGTAAGGAGCGCTGGTGCTCCTAGTGGAAAAAGTTAGTCTGGAGCCCTGCTGATTAAAGGTTTACTCTGCAGGATTGTTGGTCACTCTGAAGCTGACCTCAGATTCGCTCTACTTGGTCTCTCCTCTTGACATATTTGAGTTTGTTTCTGCACTGTGTCTGTTGGATGCCTGCTGCTGACAGTCTGACACCTGGTCACCACCATTTTATAAAGCACCAACCTCACCTGAGGACTGTGGCCGGTACCTGCCCATAAATGTCCCAAACACAGACAAAAAGAATAAAGTTGCAAAGTCCAGGCAGCGAACACAGAGTGGGTCAGCGGTGATGACTGAAAGCAATTACAGCTGTCTGAGTATGTGCCGTGTTTTCATAGAACAGAATCATGATTCACTGAAATGTTTAATAAATTGCAAAATGACAACGTTTCAACGTTCATAGGTTAATCAGGATAGGAGATTATCGATCCATAAATAAGCACGATGACAGGACTCCATTAAACAGAGGCTTTACTGTGAAACAATATATAAATATATGTTGGAAACATATTTTTGGTTGTTGTTATTTCACTGTGTCACAACAGCAGTTAACATCCAATATTTTCTTCAGGTGTCATCTTTGTGAAGACGACACCCGAATTGTAATCCCTTCCATTCAGTGAGCACAGGCTGCCACTCGTGTTAAAACTGCAGCAAGAGACAGGCTGGATCACAGTTTAGATCTGGATTAAAAATCTGGATCATAATTTAGATCTAGATTAAAAATCTGGATCATAATTTAAGTGGGTTTAGGTCTTAGTTTACTTCTGGATTATAATAACATAGTGGTAACTTGTTGAAGATTCTCAGTCATCCAGGTCATGGTAATCGTAAGTGCTATATCGTAGGCAAGCAAGTCCAGTTAAAGCACTTACAATTAACATAGTGGTACTTACACATCTCCAGTCCTTTGTCAGTGATACGGATTTTGCAGCCTGCGGGTTGGTCGGTGGCCATGATGGAGGACACCAAAGGAAAAAGGAGGGACAACAGACAGGAAGTCATCCTGAGCCTGAACATCTCAACCTGAAACCCTGAAACAAGAGATTAAAATCCCAGATTAGACGCTGGACTCTGCAATTTTTATATCTGTGAGTTTATGATCTACATGTAGAGAATAAAGTTTTGTCTCCAGCTGATTTTAATTTGAATATTTAATCTATAATCTGGACACTCACGAGAGGAGTGTGTGTTAGAATAAAATCAACTGAATCATTGATGTGATGTAAAACATAATGTGTCTTGGAAGTAGACAAGTTTTAACTTACTGATGTGCTGGCCTGCTAACACTGTCAGTTTATCAACAACACAAGAGAAAACAGTAACTGTGAGCACTGAGAGGAACCATGGGAAACCTGTTCTGTGTTTATGTTCTATAATCTGTGTTTACATTGCTTCCTGTCTGATCCAAGCAAAATAGAAGGTTCACCATACCACATAATATTGTAACTATCTTTCTGTTATAGAATCTGTTTTATCGTTTTCACTTGTGTCATGGTTTAGAAAACTTCTCCTAAAAGAAACGAACTCTCAACCAGATAACCCAATGGGCTAGTTGGCTGATTGGGGGACAGCTGACTACAGTTGCTGTGTATCAGGCTGGCCAGATGACTCCCATCCCCTGGCCAGTAAGCTCCAGCTCCTGCTATCTGGACGGAGATTCAAAGTCCCAAGTTCTAACCACATGCTGTAGGAAGCAATTTAGTGGTTCTTATTATTCTGCTTTTAATCCTGATCAGTGAGCCTGTGCGTACCTGTTCATGTCTGTGTTTATGCTGTTTTAACTGTCTCTGGATCTTTCCTGTGTTTTAATGTCTGTGTGTGTGTGTAATGTTAGATAGGTAGATATATATTTATTATATTTATTAACATATGTTAATATAGTAAGTTTATTTATTTATATATGTTTATACCTGGAAGCGTGTCAGTTTCTTATGACACTTACCATTCTTATATTCATTAGCATATGTTTTATGGCAACTATTTTTTCTATAGAATAGAAGACTGTCCCAGACAAACTGTCCATGGACGAACTGTCCTCCAGTATAAACAGGAAGCTTCAGCTGTGTCCTAAGGTCAGAGGACACGATGGGCAGACAGATCCTGTTGCTTCATTGCTCACAGCTGAAACATTCTTATAAACACTGCTGGACTTGAACTGCAGTAACCTCTGTTTCACAACACTCCTCCTCCTCCTCCTCCTCCTCCTCCCCTTAGTCCCCTTCTACCCCCTTCCTCCTCCTCCTCTTTGCCCCCCACTGTCCTCTCTGTCTCTTTTGTCTCTCAGCAGCCTCTCGACCGTCCTGACCCCTTTTTTTCTCCGTAAACAAATTAAAGTGATGAAGCACAAACGGTGTGACAGGAAGAGAAGCTGAGTGAACTTCCTGTTTAGACGACTCGTTGTGATTTTAACGATTGTTAAAGTGCCGAGTGATTTATTTATGTTAGATGTTGGCGAGGCAGCCACTCTCACACTCTGCCAACCTCCAGGCCAACATGACACCTCGTGTTCACTATAAACCTGATTTTTTTTTTTCAATTAAATTACAGCAGGAAAAACGACATGGTCGAAGATGTTTACATTGTTCCTTTAATGTTTTATTTTAATGTATTTCTCTTGTAAAGCACATTGAATTGCCTTGTGTATGAATGGTGCTATATAAATAAAATTGCCTTACATTTATAATACCTTAAAAAAACAAATCTATGCACAGACGGTTTGTGACACAAGGTCAGATCGAGGCGTACTTTGGGAGTTATCAGTGACCATAGTGTGTCAGTGTCCAACATGCCTGATGGCGTGCAGTCGGAGCTTTGCACAATCATCCATCGGAACAACACATACTTATTTGTGGTTATTTTACAACAGTCTGATGCTGGTGACATCATCACCACAGAAACCCGCCGTCATCACGATGAACTGAAGGACACATGATAATGAAAAGCAGCAGTTAACTCAGGCTGATTCATCAACATGTTGACTGCTCCCTTCCCCCGCTGCATTTCAATGGGCTGTAAACTCATTTGGTCAATGGTGGCTTTCACTGAGACAGAACTACCCAGCATGCACCCTGCATTCACCACCTCCATCCTCCTGATTGGACACTTTAAATCTGTAATGTCTTATCTTCTCAGTATAGAGTTTAGACGTAAAAACGCAGAGATACAAATTATAGAAAATATGTTTTAGTTTTTTTAAAGATTTAAATCCATGGCAGATTTTTGTTTTTTATTTTAAAACATTTGATGAAACAAAAATGTTAATTTGTGATGACACTCTGTGATGTCACATAAACATTTTACTAAAATGATTCAGTGTCATGAAAAAATGCCTGGATAAGCGGAGGACGATGAGACGAGATGAGAGACGAAACATAAAATGTCTGTGTAGGACCAAAACAGGTCATGGAGATGACTGAAGCTTCTGTCACACTGATGTCACATGTTGGTTCGTGTTTGATAAAATATGAGGAGCTGCAGATGTTCAGAGACTGAGTTTCAGATCAGAAAGTATTTTTTATTCCGACATCACCATGTTGTTTTTAAAACAGGAAGTAGAATTCACAATGATGAAAATGTTTCACTGTGAGAAGATAAGTGGAAATGTCATTCATCATTGATCACACACATAAAACACACACCACACACACATTAATAATCAGCTTCAACTGCCTTTGAGGAACACAAATACAGATGTTCATGACCACACACACACACACACACACACACACACACACACACACTCTGTAATCTGTGAGTTTAATTACAGCTCAGAGCTGACAGCCAATCACAGCTCCTACATCTGGTCAGCCACTAACATCTAACGCTAACGCTAACCTTTAATTAAAAAGCTTCAGTTCAAAGAGAAGAAGATGATTTAGGCTCCGCCCACAGCTGACCTCTGACCTTCCGTCTGTCACAGAGACTAAACTACATCAGTAAAGTACTGCAGTACATCAGTGACAGAGGTCACGTGACGTTACGTCATATCAGTAACAAACAAAAGTATATTAAGTCAAGCAATAAATTTCTCAGAGTGTCATACTATAAACACTGACCAAGTGTTTGTAGTTTGAAAAACTTGTTGGTTCATTTTGTTCTGATAATATTATAAATTATTATTATATTAATTATATCAAATGTACTTTTGTACTCTTACAGCAGTAATATTTTAAATGCAGGACTTTACTTGTATCAGAGTATCTATACTGGGATACTTCCTTCAGTCATGACTCAGAGTACTCTGAGTACTCAGATGAAGAGTAAAAATACTTCAACATAAAAGAACAGAAGACAGAAAACACACGTTGATGTCAGTCCTCGTTACCTCAGAATAAACGTCCATAAATCATCGTTTCTTAAAGTTTAGCTGCTCACATTCTGATATTCAATTAAATTTAGGATTAGGGGTTAGGTTATCTATAATCACAGTTTGTGTCGGCGTCGGCCCAGAATTTTTGTTCAACTCATTTTAAATGAGTGACAAGTCACAAAAGCTCATTATCAATCTGGAATAAATCTGGGGTTAAAGAAGATCACGATGATGACATCACCAAATCAGATCAGTAACAGACAAAGACATAAGACATTAATGCAGTACTCACCTGTCCATGGTGGGAGGCTTTGTTTACCTGTGTATGTGTGTGTGTGTGTGTGTGTGTGTGTGTGTGTGTGTCTTTCTGTCTGTCTGTCTGTCTGTCTATGTGTCTTTCTGTCTGTGTGTCTTTCTGTGTCTTTCTGTCTGTCTCTGTCTGTTCATAGTTTCAGTAACAGTTGAAATCTGAATGATGAAACTCACAGATCAGCAGACTGAAGGAGGAGCCCTGTTAGCTTCGTTAGCTTCTTTGGTTGAAGTTTTCTGTTCTCCTGTTTCTGCTCACACTGACTGTGTCCCTCCCTCTGTGAAAACTTTATCCCAAGGGACTAACTGACTGACTGACTGACTGACTGACTCCTCCTCCTCCTCCTCCTTCTCCTCCTCCTTGCCCCCACCCCCTCATCCCTACCCTGAGGCATCTTGTCGTACCAACCAGCTGTTTGGGAAAAGGACGAGCTTTACCCACGACTTCCCCCTTTACAGACATGCCCACACAGTTTGTAGGGAAAAACCCAAAACATGTCATGTCATTTCATGTAGTATAAACTGTTGTATTAGAATATTTCTGGGTCCTTTAACAGTGTTTGCATAGAGAGGTGTATTTCTACTAAATTACACCATATTTAGGTTATTTAGCAGGGTTTCTCACACATTTATTTATTCATTTATTTGTGGCACACCTCCACATCATCATCATCCACCAGCACATATAGATTTTCTGGTTTTGAAGTCTTGGTCTGACTCTTGTGGTGGAGTGTACTCTGGGCACAGATGGAGCAGCAGAGTGCAGTGAAAGTGAAACTGAAGCATTCGTTAATTCATAATGTTTGAATTTCGTCTGCCAGTTTTCCAACTGACTTTAGATGAAACAGGAAACTGTGCATGCCACAGTCCAGCGCTGAGTCTAATCTGAGTAACAGCGGCAGAAGAAAGTTTGCTTTCATTCCTCTCTGCAGGAGCAGCTCTAATCCACCGATCCAATCCGATCAGGTCTGATAGATCTGACCTCAAACTGACCAAAAGGAAGTCTTGAATGTGATAACAAAAACAATGTGTTCCTCAGCCTCAGGAAAATTTCAAAATTCACGGACCAGTGAAAACCTTCCTCTCACCCCACCTGGTGGGGGTGCTGTGGGGTCCTGTGCCAGAGTCCTGGGAGTTTGAGGGTTCAATATCTTAGCTGCTCCTTGGAGTGCACTCTCCTGAACAGAGACCTCAGATGTTGTACCTTGAATTTTTTGGAGCAACTCTCCCTGTTTGGGGGTCACAGCTCCCAGTGCTCCCATTACCACTGGGACCACTTCACCCTGAATTGTGGCTCTGACCCTGAGTTGTCTTTGCCCTCCCTCTTTTCGCAGCTTGTAGAGTCTCAGGGTGCTGGACTTTGGGTTGAACCCTCTGTGGACTGTGATAACTTATCATGTCTTTACATCAGCAGCATCAATCTCCTGCTGTGGCCGGCTCACTATTCCAGCTGGGTATCTGACGGCTGGTAGGGCGTTGAGTTGGAGGATATTTTGTAGTCAGTCCTGGCAGTGCTCAGGTTGGTTAGACTCATCTTAGAGTCTTGGGTGAATGCTCTGTCAACCAGTAGCTTGTGCTTCAACCCCCTGGTGTTGTTTCCTATGCCTCTCTGAATTTTGCTCATGTATTGACTCATGTGCTTATTCAGCTTAGCTATCACGATGCCTGAGAGGAGCTTCCATGATGTGGAGAGCCAGGTTATCTGCCGGTAGTTCGAAGGTGTTGCAAACTTGTGGGGATCTATCATGATCAGTTTAGTCCTACCTTGTGTTAGCCAAGCTAGGAGAGTGTGGGCTGCTAACACTTCATGGTTTAGAAAACTTCTCCTAAAAGAAACGACCTCTCTCAACCAGATAACCCAATGGGCTAGCTGGCTGATTGGGGAGTCACAGCTGTGCCTACAGTTGCTGTGTATCAGGCTGGCCAGCTCCATTTCTAATGATGACTCCCATCCCCTGGCCAGTAAGCTCCAGCTCCTGCTATCTGGACGGAGATTCAAAGTCCCAAGTTCTAAGACCACATGCTGTAGGAAGCAATTTAGTGGTTCTTATTATTCTACTTTTAATCCTGATCACACAGACACAGTGATGATGACACAGTGACACAGTGGCATCGGTCACCAAGACATTATCAATGTCAAAGCCTTTGGGCGTCATCAGGTATCTTGGCAACCAGTGGGCTCATTGATATACAGAATTCAGTCTTTGAATTCAACAGTCATGGAATCAGAGATCATTTACACTGATGTTGAATTCAGCAGTAATGATAATCTTGTTGTAGGTCAGCACACTAGAAGACCAACATGTAGAATATTCACAGAGAGCACAGATTGGGTTTGAAAAGTGATAAACAGCAGCAACAACTACTGGAATTTAAACACAAGCACCTAAAAGCTTGAAAAGGTGCTTAAAGATTAAACTGCTTTCTATGAATATCACTAACACCGCCAACTCCGCCTTTGCAAGCTGAAACTATAAAAATCCGAAATTGACAATTCGTGCAGGCCGCAGTTCAGGACATCAAGTCAAGGTATGAAGGATTAAAATCATTTAGAAATAAAAAGTTCTCAGTTAAACTAAAAAGGGACGTAATGAGCAAAGAGGACTGTGTGTTATGTTTAACTTATTTCAGCAGGAGTTAAAATATTCAGGACCTGACTTTAAACCAGATGAGAGGAGCAGCTGCTTTGCTTGGACTGCACTTGAAGGAGGATCCCGACTGTTTCATCTTTGAGATGTGTGAGTAGATTTTAGTGGCAAATGTTTATCACAGTAAAAATACCCACCAACCACTGAATCGTTTACACGTTAAGAAGTGAAAAAGCTGTACATATATATATATATATATATATATATATATATCCAGTGATAATTAAACCTGTTTACAAACACTAAAAAATCTTTAATAGTCTCAGAAATGAATTTTTATCTGGTAGTCATAAAACTACTTACAGACAGTGGGACCAGATTTGTGTTAAGGTATTTCGTGAGGTGTTTGATCAGTTAAAGAGGCTTCAAACTCAAAAGAACAAAAAGGTTCTGACACTGTGATTAAATGTAGTAAATAAATTATATTTGTGTCTCAGGCCATTGGTTGTTTATGCTGAAAAAAATATTAGAAATTATTATTATATAGAAATTAGTGTTGTTTTTGGCGGCCTGTTTCAATTTTAGTTTTAGTCTAGTCTTTGTGTCAAACTGTCATTTTAGTTTTTATTAGTTTTAGTCACGTTCATACTCTTTTTTGTCTAGTCAAGTTTCAGTCAACTAAAAGTCTGAGCATTTTAGTCAGAATAATCCATGACTATTTTTGTCTTGTTTTAGTCGACAAAAACTGATGACATTTTAGTCTAGTTTAGTCAATGAAAACTGTATTTTAGTCTCATTTTAGTTATGCAATTCTATTATACCCAGTCAATATAGTATACATACCTAGTATAGTATAACCAAACCAAAATGTTCTTTTCTAAATTAGCTCAGAGTTAGAGCTAAATATATATTTATTTATACAACAGTTAGCTCCGACCGAGTAATTTGATTGGACGAGAGGCATTCCCTGAGTGCTGATATAGAGTATAACATCACTGGACATGTAAGAGTAAAATCACTCCACTCACAGGTGTTATAAACATAAATACAACCGTTAATTAACCAAGTGTCACACTCACTACACTGATGCAAACTGACACTATAGCGTTACACAAAGAAGATGGATATTTTCCCCAAAATTACATTTCAGTTAAATTATGAGTGGTTGTCAGGAGAGGACGAGGAAAAGGAAAGCCAGGACTCTTCTGTGCAGACCTCCAGGTGTGTTTGTGTAACACCAGCTGAGCTCGCCAAACTGGAGAGGAGCAAAAATGAAGCGAACATGATCAGGAATTATCAATGATCATCTGATGATGTACTGATGAGGATGAGGGAGAGAGGAAGCTGAATCCGGCTGTGCCAACATCCAGGTTTGCCAACGTTTCATCAGCCGAACTGGACGAAGTTACACAGCTGCAGATCAATGTAAACACAAAGTAGCTTTTGAGTTCCTGGCATGTGTGCTGTGTTGCCTGGCAACAGACTGGGGGAACTGTTTTTTTTTTTTTTTGCAGAGCTACATAACATACTTAAATAATTTATTTCATCACCTTTTGTTAACATTTCCTTACTCAGCATTGCTGTTTAAGCTGTTGTTGACCTGTTGCATAAAAGCAATATCACATGAGAGCGAGTGATGTTGTTGTCATGGCTGTAATCCGTCTGCGCAGTGCGACACACAGCCTAGGAAACAGAAATACTGCTAAATAATAATAATTACATGACTAAACATTATAACGTTATGTCGTGTTGTCTCGTTTTGGTCAACGAAAATAGAGAGACATTTTAGCAGAGGTTTTATTTTGTAAACCACATTAAATGCCCTGTTTAGATGGTCTAAAGTGGATGGTGGAGGGCGCATAATCCATGTCGCAATTGTCATTGCTATTTAGACGCAGGCGCAGTTGTCATTTTCACACCCTGCGCCCTCTTCGTCTAACTAGAAAATGAACTTGCGCTTCTCTGGGTGTGTTGGTCTAAAATGAGGAGTGGTCAGGCGCAGTCATGGCGCGTTGCTAGTTAGATGATGTAAAAAGCAAATGCGCCAGTGACCAACAAAAAACTGGTCTAAAGTCAACGGCGTAGTATTTTGCTGTTAAACAAGTTAGTAATGTGCGTCTCTAGGCGGGTGCACAACACGCGTGCACTCTGCTCAGACACACACGGAGTAGCCACACATATGCAAAAGATAACAAATAAAAATATGATTACAATGTGAAAGGTTATTATTGTGCACATTAAAATATTTATCAGAAACATGTCTTAATGGTCAGTCATTAATCAGAATGATCTAATCGCAGTAATAATGATCATCATAATCCGGGAGGTCTGCTCGCTGTGTCCGAATATACTGAACTGCGAGCAGACCTCCACGGGCTGATGATGCAAAACCTGTAAAATGAACTTGTCTTTCCCAATTGAATTGTGATCATTTTGGGATGTAAATCTCAAAATCAAAGATGTGAAAATGTTTGATAAACTTTATTTTGACATAAACACAACAATAACCAGCTTCTGGGAACTAAAAACGTGAACTTATAGCCCTACAAGTACAAATGTATATGTGAAAAAAAGGTTTTAGAACGTAAAACTGAAGATCATCTTGTCAGAAGGAGGAAGAGGAGGAGGAGGATGACCCCAGCTCTGCAGCCCGTGCGCAGCCAGACTGGATGGGCCCGGGTACAGCCACGGGGCCAGCCCTTCCTGCACCTTCAGGTGGGGGGGTTCAGGATGCTGGAGAGCAATAGTATGTCTCTGCAGACCCGGAGACTGCAGATTCAGACCTGCAGTTCTAAACCCCTTGCTTTTCGCGACAGTGTCCCTACTGGACGGCTGTATAACTGCGACTAAATCAGCGTCTCACCCAAACACCATTGTTTGAAACAAACACTTTTAATACTTTATTACAATTTTAAAAAAAACAGACAAAAAAAAAACAACAACAAGATTTAATTGTTGATTTATGCCTGGGTGCTGTTCTGCATTATTATTGTTTGCTGGTTGTTTTGTATGGTTTGATCCAAACTATTTTAGTTCTTTATTTCTTAATATTCATCAGACTGCTCTGACTGGCACGCCAAAAAACTTGCACTGCATTGATCAAACCCGCTACAACATATAATAGGAAATACCTGGTCTTAGGTGTACAGTCCTCACTTTTGTTGTAGGAATTTGAAACAAAGGCTGTGAATACTGGTTTGAAATGTTTTATTGTGTGCAGTGGTTACATCCCACATCATGGAGATCTGCAGAGAAAGAAAAGAAATCACACATATCACAAAATTGAAAACAGAAACACTTAAAAAAATTAAATACCTATCACACTCTACACTGAAATACTGAAGATTCTGGAGCATAGCAAATACATTATTATATCAACATATTAACAACTTACCTATCATTTGAATGGTGCCCCTTCCTTCTTGTTGTGCATTTCTCCAGTTGGGGCAAGGTTTCCCCTTTATGGATTGTTATGTGCACCTTAAAAGGATAGTGCCTAATTAGTCAAAGTTAATATTTTTCAGCCGTTTTACACACATAAACAAGGCCAAAACCTAATAATAGACAAAAATACAATTCTGATCTTCTGCACTGGATGAGCTTAATTTCTGTCCACAAAATCTCTAAATATATGGTATAGAGTAATATCAATGTAGTGATATAAAACACACGTGATATATAATATTATGAATAATAAAGGAAAATCGTGTGTAGGTGTATTACATGATAAACTTGAATACAAAATTTACTTTTTAGCATAAAGTACACTAATTGCCAATATGTAAATAGTTTCAGGCTTGTATGAAAACATAAGCCTGTACATGTTTTTCTCATATCATCCACTTCAATTTCAATTAATCAATTTTATTTATAAAGCCCAATATCACAAATCACAGTTTGCCTCACAGGGCTTTACAGCATACGACATCCCTCTGTCCTTTGAACCCTCACAGCAGATAAGGAAAAACTCCCCAAAAAAACCCTTTACCGGGGAAAAAAAACCCGGTAGAAAGCTCAGGAAGAGCAACTGAGGAGGGATCCGTCTTCCAGGACGGACAGACGTGCAATAGATGTCGTACAGAACAGATCAGCATGATAAATTAACAGTAATCTGTATGACACAATGAGACAGAAAGAGAGACAGAGAGAGATGCAGGACAGACGGTAATGACAGTAGCTTACAACAACATTCATGAAAGTAATAATATTGTCGTTATAGTTCTGGCTACTGTGGTACAATATGTTGAAAGTATATATTAGTATCTGGCAGTATACATGTATGATAATAATCATATGTGTATAATAACAGCAGATGTATGACTAATGACTAATGATGGCAGCAGCAGGAGGCATCTGGCAGGACCACGGCAGCAGCACAACCACACACGTCACACTATCCAGGCACCGCTGCAATACAAGTTAACCTGAGAGACAGTGGAGCACAAAGGCTCCGGAGAAGAAGCCGAGTTAGTGACATCCAGAATGGCCGAGTTAACAAGATGCTGTAATAGGATACGAGAGAGAGAGAGAGAGAGAGAGAGAGAGAGAGAAGCTGCCTGGTGTATTATAGGTGGTCCTCTGGCAGAGGGTTAGGAGTTAGGGGACTGAACAGGAACCACGGCTGTGGTTCCCGAAGTGCACGGTCCATCAACTATGGATGGCCCCTCGCCCATCCCCATCTTCTATTATTTTAGGTTTATGTGAGCGGTGTATTTAGTTAATAACGTAGTTGTTTTATAGTTAGAAATTATTTATCCTTAAAGTAAAATTTATATCAAGTATCATTTCCGCTTCTTTTCTGTTTTGTTGTTTTTTATTTTTCCATTTTTTAGGTTATTTTTGTTTTTTATTGTTTGGCTTGTGTATTGTTGTTTATATGTGTTGTTTTAACCTTTCTTTTCTGTTTTTCAGGTGGCTGTCGCGACGTTTCGTCTGGATTGGGACTTCTTCAGGCTTAGCCGACCATCAGGTAAGTGTTTCAGGTAAGTATGGTAGGGAGATGTTGCTCCCTCCAAGGTTTGTGCCAAACTGAATGTGTTTGTGCTTGTCTCCCTTTTATACTCTCCCCACTGTGTCAATTTTAACTTCGAATTGTATGAACTAACTTGTTTTTAGCTTGTTTTTAACTCATTGTGTGTTTTAGAATGTGTTTGTGTGACTTTTTATGAACTAATTTGTCTTAAATGTACTTTTTAACTTACTTTATGAACTTGTTTGTCTTAATTTGTAGTTTTTAACTTGTTTTTAACCCTGTAAATAAACTATATTCCCCTATTGTGTTGACTAATTAATGAATTTATTTAACCTTACTATCCTTCTTCCCTTTCCTTCTTCCTTTCCTTCCCTATGCTCATCCTCCATCCTTTTCCTCTAACCGGTGACCTATTCGTGCGTACCACGTATATTCTTTGGCCTAAACTGGGTAGGGAGTTTGCCAGCGGCTCTATACGGAAGCTAAATTATAATGGCCTTCTTGGCTCATTATGGGGACCTCTAGGGTCAATTTACGGGTCAGGGCTAGGGTTTGGGGACAAGTCCAGGGTTGGGAATAAATTAGGACTGGAATTCAGGGGTTAGGGTCTTGCCACAAGGGGGCTAAATGTCAATAAAGGGGATGGGTTAGGGGTTAGGAGTTAGGGGACTGAACAGGAACCACGAACGTGGTTCCCGAAGTGCACGGTCCATCACTGTGGATGGCCTCTCGCCCATCCCCATCTTCTAGTGCTTAGGTTTTATTAGAGCGGTGTATTTATTTTATAACGTATTTGTTTTTTATAGTTAGAAATTATTTATCTTTAAATTAAAGTTAATATCAAGTATAATTTTGCTTCTTTTCTGTTTTTGTTGTTTTTATTTTTCCATTTTTTAGGTTGTTTTTTGTTTTTTGTGTTTGGCTTTGTGTATTGTTGTTTATATGTGTTGTTTTAACCTTTCTTCTTTCTTTTTCAGGTGGCTGTCGCGACGTTTCGTCTGGATTGGGACTTCTTCAGGCTTAGCCGACCATCAGGTAAGTGTTTCAGGTAAGTATGGTAGGGAGATGTTGCTCCCTCCAAGGTGTGTGCCAAACTGGATATGTCTGTGCTTGTCTCCCTTTTATACTCTCCCAGGTTGTGTCAATTTTGACTTCGAATTGCATGAACTCACTTGTTTTAGCTTGTTTTTAACTAATTTTGTCTTTTAACTTGTACTTATTTGTGTTTTAATGTATTTGTGTTACTTTTAATGAACTAATTTGTCTTAAATGTACTTTTTAACTTGTTTTATGAACTTGTTTGTCTTAAATTGTAGTTTTTAAATTGTTTTTAACCCTGTAATAAACTATGTTCCCCTATGAATTGTCTTTGTGTGTTTACTAATTAATGAATTTATTTAACCTTACTATCCTTCTTCCCTTTCCTTCTTCCTTTCCTTCCCTAGGCTAATCCTCCATCCTTTACCTCTAACCGGTGACTGTTATTTTTAACTTAGCGTACCTCGTATATTCTTTGGCCTAAACTGGGTAGGGAGTTTACCAGCGGCTCTATACGGAAATTGAATAAATAATAATGGCCTTCTTGGCTCATTATGGGGACCTCTAGGGTCAATTTACGGGTCAGGGTTAGGGTTTGGGGAAAAGTCCAGGGTTGGGAATAAATTAGGAATCGAATTCAGGGGTTAGGGTCTTGCCACAAGGGGGCTAAATGGGTTAGGGTTAGGAGTTAGGGGACTGAACAGGAACCACGGCTGTGGTTCCCGAAGTGCGCGGTCCATCACTATGGATGGCCCCTCGCCCATCCCCATCTTCTGTTATTTAGGTTTTTTAGAGCGGTGTATATATGTAATAACTTAGTTGTTTTTTAGTTTAAAATTATTTATCATGAAATTAAAATTTATATCAAGTATAATTTGCTTCTTTTCTATTTTTGTTGTTTTTATTTTTCCATTTTTTAGGTTATTTTTTGTTTTTTGTTGTTTGGCTTGTATATTGTTGTTTGTATGTGTTATTTTAACCTTTCTTTTCTCTTTTTCAGGTGGCTGTCGCGACGTTTCGTCTGGATTGGGACTTCTTCAGGCTTAGCCGACCATCAGGTAAGTGAATAAGGTAAGTATGGTAGGGAGATGTTGCTCCCTCCAAGGTTTGTGCCAAACTGAATATGTCTGGGCATGTCTCCCTTTTATACTCTCCCCTGTGTGTCAATTTTAACTTCGAATTAAATGAATCAACTTGTTTTTAGCTTGTTTTTAAACTAATTGTGTGTTTTAACTTGTGTTTATTTTAACTTGAGTGTTTTATAATGTATTTGTGTTACTTTTTATGAACTAATTTGTCTTACATGTACTTTTTAGCTTATTTTATGAACTTGTTTGTCTTAAATTGTGCTTTTTAGATGTGTTTTTAACCCTGTAAATAAACTATATTCCCCTATGAATTGTCTTTGTGTATTTCGTAATTAATGAATTTATTTAACCTTACTATCCTTCTTCCCTTTCCTTCTTCCTTTCCTTCCCTAGGCTAATCCTCCATCCTTTACCTCTAACCGGTGACTGTTATTTTTAACTTAGCGTACCTCGTATATCTTTGGCCTAAACTGGGTAGGGAGTTTGCCAGCGGCTCTATACGGAAATGAATAAATGATAATGGCCTTCTTGGCTCATTATGGGGACCTCTAGGGTCAATTTACGGGTCAGGGTTAGGGTTTGGGGAAAAAGTCCAGGGTTGGGAATAAATTAGGAATCGAATTCAGGGGTTAGGGTCTTGCCACAAGGGGTTAGGGGGTTAGGGTTAGGGTTAGGATAAGGGAACTGAGCCCTTCTCCCCTTGTAGGGGAAGGGGGGTGCACTGTCCTTCCTCCAAAAGGGCCCCCCATACCCCTGGTCCCTTCTACCTTGGCGGGTGGGTTGGCGCCTCTTGCCATACCGGACCTCAGTCCACCCACCATCCATGTCGTTGTCCCTTGTATATAGTTTTATTGTTGGCTTTGTTATATATGTAATGTATTTTGTGTTTAATGTATTGTTTATGAAATAAAAGCAAAATGTTTTATCTGTATTGTGTATTTATAAATGTGAACCAAAAACGCTCTCCAAGATTAAGGAGAGGAAACCGTATTTCAATTGTTTTTAAATTGTTTTTAAACAAGAACCAAAAGCGCTCTCCCGAATTTGGGAGAGGAAACACTATTTTTAGTGTGTTTTTAATTTGTTTTTTAAATAAAATGTAAATAAAATTGTTTTTTAAAAAACAACTCAAAATACTTCCCCAAAATGTGGAAAGCAATTCCTATAAAATTAAATTGTTTTTTTAAAAGAAAACCAAATCTAATTATGTGAAACAAAAAAAGTGTGCCTATAGACAACGTTTCGACCCCTAAAGGGTCTTCTTCAGGTCAGGCACACAAGCTAGCTGCTGAAAAGAGTTCTGGCTGTTGAGAGAGTGATGCTACCCCTTCGAGAGTCAGAGCTGGAATGAGCTCCTGACTGCCATGCGCTCCTATTTATACCCTCTGTTTTTAGTTTCGCTTTTAACATTTGTCGCCATAAGGGTTAGGAGTGAGGGGTAAGAACTCCCCTCTCCAGCCGGAGAGAGGATTGGTGCACGGTCCATCTTTAACTTCCAGACTTCCCTTCCATGCTGACCCCCTGTAGGTACCACCACCCTAAGGTGGTGGGTTTTCAAAAAATTAGGCTTGTAGCCTTAGTATAGTCGGCCTATGCGCAATATTTCGGCCTTTCTTGGCCTTCATCAGGCGAACCGACTTTTATAGTTGTGGGGAGGGCCTGTCTGGGTCTCTTCTCCCATTTTTCCCTTTTTTTATTTGTGACTTTGTTTAGTTTAATTTGTACTTTGTTTAGTTTAATTTGTACTTTATTTAGTTTAATTTGTCACTTTGTTTAGTCTTAATTTGTCACTTTATTTAGTCTTAATTTGTCACTTTTTTTAATCATATTTACTTTTTTCTCTTTTTTTAGGCTTATTTTTGTATTTTTGTACTTTTTCTTCTCCCTTCCTTTCTCCTTTCTTCCCCGTCCCTGTCTTTCCTTCTCCCCAACTGCCCTCCTGGTCTTCCTACCCTCTATTTATAGTCCCCGTGTTTTTCGTCCCATCTTTCTTATATGTATTGTCCATTTGACTTGAGTTTCTTTTCTTTTTCTCTGTTTGAGTTTTCTGCTTTCTTGCTTGTTTTTATGTGTGTCTTCTTTGACTTTCTTATTGTTTTTCGTCCTTCTTTCTCTTATTTGTTCTTTATTTGTGTCTATTTTGACTTCTTTCTTGACTTTTTTGTCCTTTTTGTGTCTTTCTTGACCTTCTTTTTAATTTTAGTTAGGGGTAGGCAAGGTTAGGTTTAGGCAAGGGGGTAGGGGTGGTTAGGATAAGGGTTAGGATATTGGGTAGGGGGTCTTAAACTTGGGATAATATTGAGGGGGGTCAGCATGGTCGGGAAGCCCGGAAGGAGGCACTGGCAGGTTAGGAGTGAGGGGTAAGAACTCCCCTCTCCAGCCGGAGAGAGGATTGGTGCACGGTCCATCTTTAACTTCCAGACTTCCCTTCCATGCTGACCCCCTGTAGGTACCACCACCCTAAGGTGGTGGGTTTTCAAAAAATTAGGCTTGTAGCCTTAGTATAGTCGGCCTATGCGCAATATTTCGGCCTTTCTTGGCCTTCATCAGGCGAACCGACTTTTATAGTTGTGGGGAGGGCCTGTCTGGGTCTCTTCTCCCATTTTTCCCTTTTTTTATTTGTGACTTTGTTTAGTTTAATTTGTACTTTGTTTAGTTTAATTTGTACTTTATTTAGTTTAATTTGTCACTTTGTTTAGTCTTAATTTGTCACTTTATTTAGTCTTAATTTGTCACTTTTTTTAATCATATTTACTTTTTTTCTCTTTTTTTAGGCTTATTTTTTGTATTTTTGTACTTTTCTTCTCCCCTTCCTTTCTCCTTTCTTCCCCGTCCCTGTCTTTCCTTCTCCCCAACTGCCCTCCTGGTCTTCCTACCCTCTATTTATAGTCCCCGTGTTTTTCGTCCCATCTTTCTTATATGTATTGTCCATTTGACTTGAGTTTCTTTTCTTTTTCTCTGTTTGAGTTTTCTGCTTTCTTGCTTGTTTTTATGTGTGTCTTCTTTGACTTTCTTATTGTTTTTCGTCCTTCTTTCTCTTATTTGTTCTTTATTTGTGTCTATTTTGACTTCTTTCTTGACTTTTTTGTCCTTTTTGTGTCTTTCTTGACCTTCTTTTTAATTTTAGTTAGGGGTAGGCAAGGTTAGGTTTAGGCAAGGGGGTAGGGGTGGTTAGGATAAGGGTTAGGATATTGGGTAGGGGGTCTTAAACTTGGGATAATATTGAGGGGGGTCAGCATGGTCGGGAAGCCCGGAAGGAGGCACTGGCAGGTTAGGAGTGAGGGGTAAGAACTCCCCTCTCCAGCCGGAGAGAGGATTGGTGCACGGTCCATCTTTAACTTCCAGACTTCCCTTCCATGCTGACCCCCTGTAGGTACCACCACCCTAAGGTGGTGGGTTTTCAAAAAATTAGGCTTGTAGCCTTAGTATAGTCGGCCTATGCGCAATATTTCGGCCTTTCTTGGCCTTCATCAGGCGAACCGACTTTTATAGTTGTGGGGAGGGCCTGTCTGGGTCTCTTCTCCCATTTTTCCCTTTTTTTATTTGTGACTTTGTTTAGTTTAATTTGTACTTTGTTTAGTTTAATTTGTACTTTATTTAGTTTAATTTGTCACTTTGTTTAGTCTTAATTTGTCACTTTATTTAGTCTTAATTTGTCACTTTTTTTAATCATATTTACTTTTTTTCTCTTTTTTTAGGCTTATTTTTTGTATTTTTGTACTTTTCTTCTCCCCTTCCTTTCTCCTTTCTTCCCCGTCCCTGTCTTTCCTTCTCCCCAACTGCCCTCCTGGTCTTCCTACCCTCTATTTATAGTCCCCGTGTTTTTCGTCCCATCTTTCTTATATGTATTGTCCATTTGACTTGAGTTTCTTTTCTTTTTCTCTGTTTGAGTTTTCTGCTTTCTTGCTTGTTTTTATGTGTGTCTTCTTTGACTTTCTTATTGTTTTTCGTCCTTCTTTCTCTTATTTGTTCTTTATTTGTGTCTATTTTGACTTCTTTCTTGACTTTTTTGTCCTTTTTGTGTCTTTCTTGACCTTCTTTTTAATTTTAGTTAGGGGTAGGCAAGGTTAGGTTTAGGCAAGGGGGTTAGGGTGGTTAGGATAAGGGTTAGGATATTGGGTAGGGGGTCTTAAACTTGGGATAATATTGAGGGGGGTCAGCATGGTCGGGAAGCCGGAAGGAGGCACTGGCAGGTTAGGAGTGAGGGGTAAGAACTCCCCTCTCCAGCCGGAGAGAGGATTGGTGCACGGTCCATCTTTAACTTCCAGACTTCCCTTCCATGCTGACCCCCTGTAGGTACCACCACCCTAAGGTGGTGGGTTTTCAAAAAATTAGGCTTGTAGCCTTAGTATAGTCGGCCTATGCGCAATATTTCGGCCTTTCTTGGCCTTCATCAGGCGAACCGACTTTTATAGTTGTGGGGAGGGCCTGTCTGGGTCTCTTCTCCCATTTTTCCCTTTTTTTATTTGTGACTTTGTTTAGTTTAATTTGTACTTTGTTTAGTTTAATTTGTACTTTATTTAGTTTAATTTGTCACTTTGTTTAGTCTTAATTTGTCACTTTATTTAGTCTTAATTTGTCACTTTTTTTAATCATATTTACTTTTTTTCTCTTTTTTTAGGCTTATTTTTTGTATTTTTGTACTTTTCTTCTCCCCTTCCTTTCTCCTTTCTTCCCCGTCCCTGTCTTTCCTTCTCCCCAACTGCCCTCCTGGTCTTCCTACCCTCTATTTATAGTCCCCGTGTTTTTCGTCCCATCTTTCTTATATGTATTGTCCATTTGACTTGAGTTTCTTTTCTTTTTCTCTGTTTGAGTTTTCTGCTTTCTTGCTTGTTTTTATGTGTGTCTTCTTTGACTTTCTTATTGTTTTTCGTCCTTCTTTCTCTTATTTGTTCTTTATTTGTGTCTATTTTGACTTCTTTCTTGACTTTTTTGTCCTTTTTGTGTCTTTCTTGACCTTCTTTTTAATTTTAGTTAGGGGTAGGCAAGGTTAGGTTTAGGCAAGGGGGTAGGGGTGGTTAGGATAAGGGTTAGGATATTGGGTAGGGGGTCTTAAACTTGGGATAATATTGAGGGGGGTCAGCATGGTCGGGAAGCCCGGAAGGAGGCACTGGCAGGTTAGGAGTGAGGGGTAAGAACTCCCCTCTCCAGCCGGAGAGAGGATTGGTGCACGGTCCATCTTTAACTTCCAGACTTCCCTTCCATGCTGACCCCCTGTAGGTACCACCACCCTAAGGTGGTGGGTTTTCAAAAAATTAGGCTTGTAGCCTTAGTATAGTCGGCCTATGCGCAATATTTCGGCCTTTCTTGGCCTTCATCAGGCGAACCGACTTTTATAGTTGTGGGGAGGGCCTGTCTGGGTCTCTTCTCCCATTTTTCCCTTTTTTTATTTGTGACTTTGTTTAGTTTAATTTGTACTTTGTTTAGTTTAATTTGTACTTTATTTAGTTTAATTTGTCACTTTGTTTAGTCTTAATTTGTCACTTTATTTAGTCTTAATTTGTCACTTTTTTTAATCATATTTACTTTTTTTCTCTTTTTTTAGGCTTATTTTTTGTATTTTTGTACTTTTCTTCTCCCCTTCCTTTCTCCTTTCTTCCCCGTCCCTGTCTTTCCTTCTCCCCAACTGCCCTCTGGTCTTCCTACCCTCTATTTATAGTCCCCGTGTTTTTCGTCCCATCTTTCTTATATGTATTGTCCATTTGACTTGAGTTTCTTTTCTTTTTCTCTGTTTGAGTTTTCTGCTTTCTTGCTTGTTTTTATGTGTGTCTTCTTTGACTTTCTTATTGTTTTTCGTCCTTCTTTCTCTTATTTGTTCTTTATTTGTGTCTATTTTGACTTCTTTCTTGACTTTTTTGTCCTTTTTGTGTCTTTCTTGACCTTCTTTTTAATTTTAGTTAGGGGTAGGCAAGGTTAGGTTTAGGCAAGGGGGTAGGGGTGGTTAGGATAAGGGTTAGGATATTGGGTAGGGGGTCTTAAACTTGGGATAATATTGAGGGGGGTCAGCATGGTCGGGAAGCCCGGAAGGAGGCACTGGCAGGTTAGGAGTGAGGGGTAAGAACTCCCCTCTCCAGCCGGAGAGAGGATTGGTGCACGGTCCATCTTTAACTTCCAGACTTCCCTTCCATGCTGACCCCTGTAGGTACCACCACCCTAAGGTGGTGGGTTTTCAAAAAATTAGGCTTGTAGCCTTAGTATAGTCGGCCTATGCGCAATATTTCGGCCTTTCTTGGCCTTCATCAGGCGAACCGACTTTTATAGTTGTGGGGAGGGCCTGTCTGGGTCTCTTCTCCCATTTTTCCCTTTTTTTATTTGTGACTTTGTTTAGTTTAATTTGTACTTTGTTTAGTTTAATTTGTACTTTATTTAGTTTAATTTGTCACTTTGTTTAGTCTTAATTTGTCACTTTATTTAGTCTTAATTTGTCACTTTTTTTAATCATATTTACTTTTTTTCTCTTTTTTTAGGCTTATTTTTTGTATTTTTGTACTTTTCTTCTCCCCTTCCTTTCTCCTTTCTTCCCCGTCCCTGTCTTTCCTTCTCCCCAACTGCCCTCCTGGTCTTCCTACCCTCTATTTATAGTCCCCGTGTTTTTCGTCCCATCTTTCTTATATGTATTGTCCATTTGACTTGAGTTTCTTTTCTTTTTCTCTGTTTGAGTTTTCTGCTTTCTTGCTTGTTTTTATGTGTGTCTTCTTTGACTTTCTTATTGTTTTTCGTCCTTCTTTCTCTTATTTGTTCTTTATTTGTGTCTATTTTGACTTCTTTCTTGACTTTTTTGTCCTTTTTGTGTCTTTCTTGACCTTCTTTTTAATTTTAGTTAGGGGTAGGCAAGGTTAGGTTTAGGCAAGGGGGTAGGGGTGGTTAGGATAAGGGTTAGGATATTGGGTAGGGGGTCTTAAACTTGGGATAATATTGAGGGGGGTCAGCATGGTCGGGAAGCCCGGAAGGAGGCACTGGCAGGTTAGGAGTGAGGGGTAAGAACTCCCCTCTCCAGCCGGAGAGAGGATTGGTGCACGGTCCATCTTTAACTTCCAGACTTCCCTTCCATGCTGACCCCCTGTAGGTACCACCACCCTAAGGTGGTGGGTTTTCAAAAAATTAGGCTTGTAGCCTTAGTATAGTCGGCCTATGCGCAATATTTCGGCCTTTCTTGGCCTTCATCAGGCGAACCGACTTTTATAGTTGTGGGGAGGGCCTGTCTGGGTCTCTTCTCCATTTTTCCCTTTTTTTATTTGTGACTTTGTTTAGTTTAATTTGTACTTTGTTTAGTTTAATTTGTACTTTATTTAGTTTAATTTGTCACTTTGTTTAGTCTTAATTTGTCACTTTATTTAGTCTTAATTTGTCACTTTTTTTAATCATATTTACTTTTTTTCTCTTTTTTTAGGCTTATTTTTTGTATTTTTGTACTTTTCTTCTCCCCTTCCTTTCTCCTTTCTTCCCCGTCCCTGTCTTTCCTTCTCCCCAACTGCCCTCTGGTCTTCCTACCCTCTATTTATAGTCCCCGTGTTTTTCGTCCCATCTTTCTTATATGTATTGTCCATTTGACTTGAGTTTCTTTTCTTTTTCTCTGTTTGAGTTTTCTGCTTTCTTGCTTGTTTTTATGTGTGTCTTCTTTGACTTTCTTATTGTTTTTCGTCCTTCTTTCTCTTATTTGTTCTTTATTTGTGTCTATTTTGACTTCTTTCTTGACTTTTTTGTCCTTTTTGTGTCTTTCTTGACCTTCTTTTTAATTTTAGTTAGGGGTAGGCAAGGTTAGGTTTAGGCAAGGGGGTAGGGGTGGTTAGGATAAGGGTTAGGATATTGGGTAGGGGGTCTTAAACTTGGGATAATATTGAGGGGGGTCAGCATGGTCGGGAAGCCCGGAAGGAGGCACTGGCAGGTTAGGAGTGAGGGGTAAGAACTCCCCTCTCCAGCCGGAGAGAGGATTGGTGCACGGTCCATCTTTAACTTCCAGACTTCCCTTCCATGCTGACCCCTGTAGGTACCACCACCCTAAGGTGGTGGGTTTTCAAAAAATTAGGCTTGTAGCCTTAGTATAGTCGGCCTATGCGCAATATTT
>CM048916.1:0-45560 GCA_026686955.1 Epinephelus cyanopodus
GCCAGAAACAAGTTTTTCACAGTGATTTGGGGAATTCTACACTACCAGAGCAGTTTCATGTAGTTGGCATCAGTAATTGGTCCGAAAACAGCAGAATGTCACTTTTGAGCTTTTCGGCCCGAGAGAAGCATTTTGAGAGCATGTTGTCATTTAGGCTGTTACTTTCCAACAGAAGCACTCAGAAACAAGTTTTCAAGCCAGATGTGTGATTTGGGGAATTCTACACTACCAGAGCAGTTTCATGTAGTTGGCATCAGTAATTGGTCCGAAAACAGCAGAATGTCACTTTTGAGCTTTTCGGCCCGAGAGAAGCATTTTGAGAGCATGTTGTCATTTAGGCTGTTACTTTCCAACAGAAGCACTCAGAAACAAGTTTTCAAGCCAGAAACAAGTTTTCAAGCCAGATTGTGTGATTTGGGGAATTCTACACTACCAGAGCAGTTTCATGTAGTTGGCATCAGTAATTGGTCCGAAAACAGCAGAATGTCACTTTTGAGCTTTTCGGCCCGAGAGAAGCATTTTGAGAGCATGTTGTCATTTAGGCTGTTACTTTCCAACAGAAGCACTCAGAAACAAGTTTTCAAGCCAGAAACAAGTTTTCAAGCCAGATTGTGTGATTTGGGGAATTCTACACTACCAGAGCAGTTTCATGTAGTTGGCATCAGTAATTGGTCCGAAAACAGCAGAATGTCACTTTTGAGCTTTTCGGCCCGAGAGAAGCATTTTGAGAGCATGTTGTCATTTAGGCTGTTACTTTCCAACAGAAGCACTCAGAAACAAGTTTTCAAGCCAGAAACAAGTTTTCAAGCCAGATTTGTGTGATTTGGGGAATTCTACACTACCAGAGCAGTTTCATGTAGTTGGCATCAGTAATTGGTCCGAAAACAGCAGAATGTCACTTTTGAGCTTTTCGGCCCGAGAGAAGCATTTTGAGAGCATGTTGTCATTTAGGCTGTTACTTTCCAACAGAAGCACTCAGAAACAAGTTTTCAAGCCAGAATGTGTGATTTGGGGAATTCTACACTACCAGAGCAGTTTCATGTAGTTGGCATCAGTAATTGGTCCGAAAACAGCAGAATGTCACTTTTGAGCTTTTCGGCCCGAGAGAAGCATTTTGAGAGCATGTTGTCATTTAGGCTGTTACTTTCCAACAGAAGCACTCAGAAACAAGTTTTCAAGCCAGAAACAAGTTTTCAAGCCAGAGTGTGATTTGGGGAATTCTACACTACCAGAGCAGTTTCATGTAGTTGGCATCAGTAATTGGTCCGAAAACAGCAGAATGTCACTTTTGAGCTTTTCGGCCCGAGAGAAGCATTTTGAGAGCATGTTGTCATTTAGGCTGTTACTTTCCAACAGAAGCACTCAGAAACAAGTTTTCAAGCCAGAAACAAGTTTTCAAGCCAGACGTGTGATTTGGGGAATTCTACACTACCAGAGCAGTTTCATGTAGTTGGCATCAGTAATTGGTCCGAAAACAGCAGAATGTCACTTTTGAGCTTTTCGGCCCGAGAGAAGCATTTTGAGAGCATGTTGTCATTTAGGCTGTTACTTTCCAACAGAAGCACTCAGAAACAAGTTTTCAAGCCAGAAACAAGTTTTCAAGCCAGATTTGTGTGATTTGGGGAATTCTACACTACCAGAGCAGTTTCATGTAGTTGGCATCAGTAATTGGTCCGAAAACAGCAGAATGTCACTTTTGAGCTTTTCGGCCCGAGAGAAGCATTTTGAGAGCATGTTGTCATTTAGGCTGTTACTTTCCAACAGAAGCACTCAGAAACAAGTTTTCAAGCCAGAAACAAGTTTTCAAGCCAGATTGTGTGATTTGGGGAATTCTACACTACCAGAGCAGTTTCATGTAGTTGGCATCAGTAATTGGTCCGAAAACAGCAGAATGTCACTTTTGAGCTTTTCGGCCCGAGAGAAGCATTTTGAGAGCATGTTGTCATTTAGGCTGTTACTTTCCAACAGAAGCACTCAGAAACAAGTTTTCAAGCCAGAAACAAGTTTTCAAGCCAGATTTGTGTGATTTGGGGAATTCTACACTACCAGAGCAGTTTCATGTAGTTGGCATCAGTAATTGGTCCGAAAACAGCAGAATGTCACTTTTGAGCTTTTCGGCCCGAGAGAAGCATTTTGAGAGCATGTTGTCATTTAGGCTGTTACTTTCCAACAGAAGCACTCAGAAACAAGTTTTCAAGCCAGAAACAAGTTTTCAAGCCAGTGTGTGATTTGGGGAATTCTACACTACCAGAGCAGTTTCATGTAGTTGGCATCAGTAATTGGTCCGAAAACAGCAGAATGTCACTTTTGAGCTTTTCGGCCCGAGAGAAGCATTTTGAGAGCATGTTGTCATTTAGGCTGTTACTTTCCAACAGAAGCACTCAGAAACAAGTTTTCAAGCCAGATTTGTGTGATTTGGGGAATTCTACACTACCAGAGCAGTTTCATGTAGTTGGCATCAGTAATTGGTCCGAAAACAGCAGAATGTCACTTTTGAGCTTTTCGGCCCGAGAGAAGCATTTTGAGAGCATGTTGTCATTTAGGCTGTTACTTTCCAACAGAAGCACTCAGAAACAAGTTTTCAAGCCAGAAATGTGTGATTTGGGGAATTCTACACTACCAGAGCAGTTTCATGTAGTTGGCATCAGTAATTGGTCCGAAAACAGCAGAATGTCACTTTTGAGCTTTTCGGCCCGAGAGAAGCATTTTGAGAGCATGTTGTCATTTAGGCTGTTACTTTCCAACAGAAGCACTCAGAAACAAGTTTTCAAGCCAGAAACAAGTTTTCAAGCCAGATTTGTGTGATTTGGGGAATTCTACACTACCAGAGCAGTTTCATGTAGTTGGCATCAGTAATTGGTCCGAAAACAGCAGAATGTCACTTTTGAGCTTTTCGGCCCGAGAGAAGCATTTTGAGAGCATGTTGTCATTTAGGCTGTTACTTTCCAACAGAAGCACTCAGAAACAAGTTTTCAAGCCAGAACGTGTGATTTGGGGAATTCTACACTACCAGAGCAGTTTCATGTAGTTGGCATCAGTAATTGGTCCGAAAACAGCAGAATGTCACTTTTGAGCTTTTCGGCCCGAGAGAAGCATTTTGAGAGCATGTTGTCATTTAGGCTGTTACTTTCCAACAGAAGCACTCAGAAACAAGTTTTCAAGCCAGAAACAAGTTTTCAAGCCAGATTTGTGTGATTTGGGGAATTCTACACTACCAGAGCAGTTTCATGTAGTTGGCATCAGTAATTGGTCCGAAAACAGCAGAATGTCACTTTTGAGCTTTTCGGCCCGAGAGAAGCATTTTGAGAGCATGTTGTCATTTAGGCTGTTACTTTCCAACAGAAGCACTCAGAAACAAGTTTTCAAGCCAGAAACAAGTTTTCAAGCCAGATTTGTGTGATTTGGGGAATTCTACACTACCAGAGCAGTTTCATGTAGTTGGCATCAGTAATTGGTCCGAAAACAGCAGAATGTCACTTTTGAGCTTTTCGGCCCGAGAGAAGCATTTTGAGAGCATGTTGTCATTTAGGCTGTTACTTTCCAACAGAAGCACTCAGAAACAAGTTTTCAAGCCAGATTGTGTGATTTGGGGAATTCTACACTACCAGAGCAGTTTCATGTAGTTGGCATCAGTAATTGGTCCGAAAACAGCAGAATGTCACTTTTGAGCTTTTCGGCCCGAGAGAAGCATTTTGAGAGCATGTTGTCATTTAGGCTGTTACTTTCCAACAGAAGCACTCAGAAACAAGTTTTCAAGCCAGAAACAAGTTTTCAAGCCAGATTTGTGTGATTTGGGGAATTCTACACTACCAGAGCAGTTTCATGTAGTTGGCATCAGTAATTGGTCCGAAAACAGCAGAATGTCACTTTTGAGCTTTTCGGCCCGAGAGAAGCATTTTGAGAGCATGTTGTCATTTAGGCTGTTACTTTCCAACAGAAGCACTCAGAAACAAGTTTTCAAGCCAGATTGTGTGATTTGGGGAATTCTACACTACCAGAGCAGTTTCATGTAGTTGGCATCAGTAATTGGTCCGAAAACAGCAGAATGTCACTTTTGAGCTTTTCGGCCCGAGAGAAGCATTTTGAGAGCATGTTGTCATTTAGGCTGTTACTTTCCAACAGAAGCACTCAGAAACAAGTTTTCAAGCCAGAAACAAGTTTTCAAGCCAGATTTGTGTGATTTGGGGAATTCTACACTACCAGAGCAGTTTCATGTAGTTGGCATCAGTAATTGGTCCGAAAACAGCAGAATGTCACTTTTGAGCTTTTCGGCCCGAGAGAAGCATTTTGAGAGCATGTTGTCATTTAGGCTGTTACTTTCCAACAGAAGCACTCAGAAACAAGTTTTCAAGCCAAGTTTTCAAGCCAGATGTGTGATTTGGGGAATTCTACACTACCAGAGCAGTTTCATGTAGTTGGCATCAGTAATTGGTCCGAAAACAGCAGAATGTCACTTTTGAGCTTTTCGGCCCGAGAGAAGCATTTTGAGAGCATGTTGTCATTTAGGCTGTTACTTTCCAACAGAAGCACTCAGAAACAAGTTTTCAAGCCAGAAACAAGTTTTCAAGCCAGATTTGTGTGATTTGGGGAATTCTACACTACCAGAGCAGTTTCATGTAGTTGGCATCAGTAATTGGTCCGAAAACAGCAGAATGTCACTTTTGAGCTTTTCGGCCCGAGAGAAGCATTTTGAGAGCATGTTGTCATTTAGGCTGTTACTTTCCAACAGAAGCACTCAGAAACAAGTTTTCAAGCCAGATGTGTGATTTGGGGAATTCTACACTACCAGAGCAGTTTCATGTAGTTGGCATCAGTAATTGGTCCGAAAACAGCAGAATGTCACTTTTGAGCTTTTCGGCCCGAGAGAAGCATTTTGAGAGCATGTTGTCATTTAGGCTGTTACTTTCCAACAGAAGCACTCAGAAACAAGTTTTCAAGCCAGAAACAAGTTTTCAAGCCAGACGTGTGATTTGGGGAATTCTACACTACCAGAGCAGTTTCATGTAGTTGGCATCAGTAATTGGTCCGAAAACAGCAGAATGTCACTTTTGAGCTTTTCGGCCCGAGAGAAGCATTTTGAGAGCATGTTGTCATTTAGGCTGTTACTTTCCAACAGAAGCACTCAGAAACAAGTTTTCAAGCCAGATTTGTGTGATTTGGGGAATTCTACACTACCAGAGCAGTTTCATGTAGTTGGCATCAGTAATTGGTCCGAAAACAGCAGAATGTCACTTTTGAGCTTTTCGGCCCGAGAGAAGCATTTTGAGAGCATGTTGTCATTTAGGCTGTTACTTTCCAACAGAAGCACTCAGAAACAAGTTTTCAAGCCAGAAACAAGTTTTCAAGCCAGACGTGTGATTTGGGGAATTCTACACTACCAGAGCAGTTTCATGTAGTTGGCATCAGTAATTGGTCCGAAAACAGCAGAATGTCACTTTTGAGCTTTTCGGCCCGAGAGAAGCATTTTGAGAGCATGTTGTCATTTAGGCTGTTACTTTCCAACAGAAGCACTCAGAAACAATTTCAAGCCAGAAACAAGTTTTCAAGCCAGATGTGTGATTTGGGGAATTCTACACTACCAGAGCAGTTTCATGTAGTTGGCATCAGTAATTGGTCCGAAAACAGCAGAATGTCACTTTTGAGCTTTTCGGCCCGAGAGAAGCATTTTGAGAGCATGTTGTCATTTAGGCTGTTACTTTCCAACAGAAGCACTCAGAAACAAGTTTTCAAGCCAGAAACAAGTTTTCAAGCCAGAGTGTGATTTGGGGAATTCTACACTACCAGAGCAGTTTCATGTAGTTGGCATCAGTAATTGGTCCGAAAACAGCAGAATGTCACTTTTGAGCTTTTCGGCCCGAGAGAAGCATTTTGAGAGCATGTTGTCATTTAGGCTGTTACTTTCCAACAGAAGCACTCAGAAACAAGTTTTCAAGAAACAAGTTTTCAAGCCAGATTTGTGTGATTTGGGGAATTCTACACTACCAGAGCAGTTTCATGTAGTTGGCATCAGTAATTGGTCCGAAAACAGCAGAATGTCACTTTTGAGCTTTTCGGCCCGAGAGAAGCATTTTGAGAGCATGTTGTCATTTAGGCTGTTACTTTCCAACAGAAGCACTCAGAAACAAGTTTTCAAGCCAGAAACAAGTTTTCAAGCCAGATTTGTGTGATTTGGGGAATTCTACACTACCAGAGCAGTTTCATGTAGTTGGCATCAGTAATTGGTCCGAAAACAGCAGAATGTCACTTTTGAGCTTTTCGGCCCGAGAGAAGCATTTTGAGAGCATGTTGTCATTTAGGCTGTTACTTTCCAACAGAAGCACTCAGAAACAAGTTTTCAAGCCAGAAACAAGTTTTCAAGCCAGATTTGTGTGATTTGGGGAATTCTACACTACCAGAGCAGTTTCATGTAGTTGGCATCAGTAATTGGTCCGAAAACAGCAGAATGTCACTTTTGAGCTTTTCGGCCCGAGAGAAGCATTTTGAGAGCATGTTGTCATTTAGGCTGTTACTTTCCAACAGAAGCACTCAGAAGCCAAACAAGTTTTCAAGCCAGATTTGTGTGATTTGGGGAATTCTACACTACCAGAGCAGTTTCATGTAGTTGGCATCAGTAATTGGTCCGAAAACAGCAGAATGTCACTTTTGAGCTTTTCGGCCCGAGAGAAGCATTTTGAGAGCATGTTGTCATTTAGGCTGTTACTTTCCAACAGAAGCACTCAGAAACAAGTTTTCAAGCCAGATGTGTGATTTGGGGAATTCTACACTACCAGAGCAGTTTCATGTAGTTGGCATCAGTAATTGGTCCGAAAACAGCAGAATGTCACTTTTGAGCTTTTCGGCCCGAGAGAAGCATTTTGAGAGCATGTTGTCATTTAGGCTGTTACTTTCCAACAGAAGCACTCAGAAACAAGTTTTCAAGCCAGATTGTGTGATTTGGGGAATTCTACACTACCAGAGCAGTTTCATGTAGTTGGCATCAGTAATTGGTCCGAAAACAGCAGAATGTCACTTTTGAGCTTTTCGGCCCGAGAGAAGCATTTTGAGAGCATGTTGTCATTTAGGCTGTTACTTTCCAACAGAAGCACTCAGAAACAAGTTTTCAAGCCAGAATGTGTGATTTGGGGAATTCTACACTACCAGAGCAGTTTCATGTAGTTGGCATCAGTAATTGGTCCGAAAACAGCAGAATGTCACTTTTGAGCTTTTCGGCCCGAGAGAAGCATTTTGAGAGCATGTTGTCATTTAGGCTGTTACTTTCCAACAGAAGCACTCAGAAACAAGTTTTCAAGCCAGATGTGTGTGATTTGGGGAATTCTACACTACCAGAGCAGTTTCATGTAGTTGGCATCAGTAATTGGTCCGAAAACAGCAGAATGTCACTTTTGAGCTTTTCGGCCCGAGAGAAGCATTTTGAGAGCATGTTGTCATTTAGGCTGTTACTTTCCAACAGAAGCACTCAGAAACAAGTTTTCAAGCCAGAAACAAGTTTTCAAGCCAGATTTGTGTGATTTGGGGAATTCTACACTACCAGAGCAGTTTCATGTAGTTGGCATCAGTAATTGGTCCGAAAACAGCAGAATGTCACTTTTGAGCTTTTCGGCCCGAGAGAAGCATTTTGAGAGCATGTTGTCATTTAGGCTGTTACTTTCCAACAGAAGCACTCAGAAACAAGTTTTCAAGCCAGAAACAAGTTTTCAAGCCAGATGTGTGATTTGGGGAATTCTACACTACCAGAGCAGTTTCATGTAGTTGGCATCAGTAATTGGTCCGAAAACAGCAGAATGTCACTTTTGAGCTTTTCGGCCCGAGAGAAGCATTTTGAGAGCATGTTGTCATTTAGGCTGTTACTTTCCAACAGAAGCACTCAGAAACAAGTTTTCAAGCCAGAAACAAGTTTTCAAGCCAGATTTGTGTGATTTGGGGAATTCTACACTACCAGAGCAGTTTCATGTAGTTGGCATCAGTAATTGGTCCGAAAACAGCAGAATGTCACTTTTGAGCTTTTCGGCCCGAGAGAAGCATTTTGAGAGCATGTTGTCATTTAGGCTGTTACTTTCCAACAGAAGCACTCAGAAACAAGTTTTCAAGCCAGAAACAAGTTTTCAAGCCAGATTTGTGTGATTTGGGGAATTCTACACTACCAGAGCAGTTTCATGTAGTTGGCATCAGTAATTGGTCCGAAAACAGCAGAATGTCACTTTTGAGCTTTTCGGCCCGAGAGAAGCATTTTGAGAGCATGTTGTCATTTAGGCTGTTACTTTCCAACAGAAGCACTCAGAAACAAGTTTTCAAGCCAGAAACAAGTTTTCAAGCCAGATTTGTGTGATTTGGGGAATTCTACACTACCAGAGCAGTTTCATGTAGTTGGCATCAGTAATTGGTCCGAAAACAGCAGAATGTCACTTTTGAGCTTTTCGGCCCGAGAGAAGCATTTTGAGAGCATGTTGTCATTTAGGCTGTTACTTTCCAACAGAAGCACTCAGAAACAAGTTTTCAAGCCAGATTGTGTGATTTGGGGAATTCTACACTACCAGAGCAGTTTCATGTAGTTGGCATCAGTAATTGGTCCGAAAACAGCAGAATGTCACTTTTGAGCTTTTCGGCCCGAGAGAAGCATTTTGAGAGCATGTTGTCATTTAGGCTGTTACTTTCCAACAGAAGCACTCAGAAACAAGTTTTCAAGCCAGAAACAAGTTTTCAAGCCAGAGTGTGATTTGGGGAATTCTACACTACCAGAGCAGTTTCATGTAGTTGGCATCAGTAATTGGTCCGAAAACAGCAGAATGTCACTTTTGAGCTTTTCGGCCCGAGAGAAGCATTTTGAGAGCATGTTGTCATTTAGGCTGTTACTTTCCAACAGAAGCACTCAGAAACAAGTTTTCAAGCCAGAAACAAGTTTTCAAGCCAGATTTGTGTGATTTGGGGAATTCTACACTACCAGAGCAGTTTCATGTAGTTGGCATCAGTAATTGGTCCGAAAACAGCAGAATGTCACTTTTGAGCTTTTCGGCCCGAGAGAAGCATTTTGAGAGCATGTTGTCATTTAGGCTGTTACTTTCCAACAGAAGCACTCAGAAACAAGTTTTCAAGCCAGATTTGTGTGATTTGGGGAATTCTACACTACCAGAGCAGTTTCATGTAGTTGGCATCAGTAATTGGTCCGAAAACAGCAGAATGTCACTTTTGAGCTTTTCGGCCCGAGAGAAGCATTTTGAGAGCATGTTGTCATTTAGGCTGTTACTTTCCAACAGAAGCACTCAGAAACAAGTTTTCAAGCCAGATTGTGTGATTTGGGGAATTCTACACTACCAGAGCAGTTTCATGTAGTTGGCATCAGTAATTGGTCCGAAAACAGCAGAATGTCACTTTTGAGCTTTTCGGCCCGAGAGAAGCATTTTGAGAGCATGTTGTCATTTAGGCTGTTACTTTCCAACAGAAGCACTCAGAAACAAGTTTTCAAGCCAGAACGTGTGATTTGGGGAATTCTACACTACCAGAGCAGTTTCATGTAGTTGGCATCAGTAATTGGTCCGAAAACAGCAGAATGTCACTTTTGAGCTTTTCGGCCCGAGAGAAGCATTTTGAGAGCATGTTGTCATTTAGGCTGTTACTTTCCAACAGAAGCACTCAGAAACAAGTTTTCAAGCCAGAAACAAGTTTTCAAGCCAGATTTGTGTGATTTGGGGAATTCTACACTACCAGAGCAGTTTCATGTAGTTGGCATCAGTAATTGGTCCGAAAACAGCAGAATGTCACTTTTGAGCTTTTCGGCCCGAGAGAAGCATTTTGAGAGCATGTTGTCATTTAGGCTGTTACTTTCCAACAGAAGCACTCAGAAACAAGTTTTCAAGCCAGAAACAAGTTTTCAAGCCAGATTTGTGTGATTTGGGGAATTCTACACTACCAGAGCAGTTTCATGTAGTTGGCATCAGTAATTGGTCCGAAAACAGCAGAATGTCACTTTTGAGCTTTTCGGCCCGAGAGAAGCATTTTGAGAGCATGTTGTCATTTAGGCTGTTACTTTCCAACAGAAGCACTCAGAAACAAGTTTTCAAGCCAAGTTTTCAAGCCAGATTGTGTGATTTGGGGAATTCTACACTACCAGAGCAGTTTCATGTAGTTGGCATCAGTAATTGGTCCGAAAACAGCAGAATGTCACTTTTGAGCTTTTCGGCCCGAGAGAAGCATTTTGAGAGCATGTTGTCATTTAGGCTGTTACTTTCCAACAGAAGCACTCAGAAACAAGTTTTCACCAGAAACAAGTTTTCAAGCCAGACGTGTGATTTGGGGAATTCTACACTACCAGAGCAGTTTCATGTAGTTGGCATCAGTAATTGGTCCGAAAACAGCAGAATGTCACTTTTGAGCTTTTCGGCCCGAGAGAAGCATTTTGAGAGCATGTTGTCATTTAGGCTGTTACTTTCCAACAGAAGCACTCAGAAACAAGTTTTCAAGCCAGAAACAAGTTTTCAAGCCAGATTGTGTGATTTGGGGAATTCTACACTACCAGAGCAGTTTCATGTAGTTGGCATCAGTAATTGGTCCGAAAACAGCAGAATGTCACTTTTGAGCTTTTCGGCCCGAGAGAAGCATTTTGAGAGCATGTTGTCATTTAGGCTGTTACTTTCCAACAGAAGCACTCAGAAACAAGTTTTCAAGCCAGATTGTGTGATTTGGGGAATTCTACACTACCAGAGCAGTTTCATGTAGTTGGCATCAGTAATTGGTCCGAAAACAGCAGAATGTCACTTTTGAGCTTTTCGGCCCGAGAGAAGCATTTTGAGAGCATGTTGTCATTTAGGCTGTTACTTTCCAACAGAAGCACTCAGAAACAAGTTTTCAAGCCAGAAGTGTGATTTGGGGAATTCTACACTACCAGAGCAGTTTCATGTAGTTGGCATCAGTAATTGGTCCGAAAACAGCAGAATGTCACTTTTGAGCTTTTCGGCCCGAGAGAAGCATTTTGAGAGCATGTTGTCATTTAGGCTGTTACTTTCCAACAGAAGCACTCAGAAACAAGTTTTCAAGCCAGAAACAAGTTTTCAAGCCAGATTTGTGTGATTTGGGGAATTCTACACTACCAGAGCAGTTTCATGTAGTTGGCATCAGTAATTGGTCCGAAAACAGCAGAATGTCACTTTTGAGCTTTTCGGCCCGAGAGAAGCATTTTGAGAGCATGTTGTCATTTAGGCTGTTACTTTCCAACAGAAGCACTCAGAAACAAGTTTTCAAGCCAGAAACAAGTTTTCAAGCCAGATGTGATTTGGGGAATTCTACACTACCAGAGCAGTTTCATGTAGTTGGCATCAGTAATTGGTCCGAAAACAGCAGAATGTCACTTTTGAGCTTTTCGGCCCGAGAGAAGCATTTTGAGAGCATGTTGTCATTTAGGCTGTTACTTTCCAACAGAAGCACTCAGAAACAAGTTTTCAAGCCAGAAACAAGTTTTCAAGCCAGATTGTGTGATTTGGGGAATTCTACACTACCAGAGCAGTTTCATGTAGTTGGCATCAGTAATTGGTCCGAAAACAGCAGAATGTCACTTTTGAGCTTTTCGGCCCGAGAGAAGCATTTTGAGAGCATGTTGTCATTTAGGCTGTTACTTTCCAACAGAAGCACTCAGAAACAAGTTTTCAAGCCAGATTGTGTGATTTGGGGAATTCTACACTACCAGAGCAGTTTCATGTAGTTGGCATCAGTAATTGGTCCGAAAACAGCAGAATGTCACTTTTGAGCTTTTCGGCCCGAGAGAAGCATTTTGAGAGCATGTTGTCATTTAGGCTGTTACTTTCCAACAGAAGCACTCAGAAACAAGTTTTCAAGCCAGAAACAAGTTTTCAAGCCAGACGTGTGATTTGGGGAATTCTACACTACCAGAGCAGTTTCATGTAGTTGGCATCAGTAATTGGTCCGAAAACAGCAGAATGTCACTTTTGAGCTTTTCGGCCCGAGAGAAGCATTTTGAGAGCATGTTGTCATTTAGGCTGTTACTTTCCAACAGAAGCACTCAGAAACAAGTTTTCAAGCCAGAAACAAGTTTTCAAGCCAGATTTGTGTGATTTGGGGAATTCTACACTACCAGAGCAGTTTCATGTAGTTGGCATCAGTAATTGGTCCGAAAACAGCAGAATGTCACTTTTGAGCTTTTCGGCCCGAGAGAAGCATTTTGAGAGCATGTTGTCATTTAGGCTGTTACTTTCCAACAGAAGCACTCAGAAACAAGTTTTCAAGCCAGATTTGTGTGATTTGGGGAATTCTACACTACCAGAGCAGTTTCATGTAGTTGGCATCAGTAATTGGTCCGAAAACAGCAGAATGTCACTTTTGAGCTTTTCGGCCCGAGAGAAGCATTTTGAGAGCATGTTGTCATTTAGGCTGTTACTTTCCAACAGAAGCACTCAGAAACAAGTTTTCAAGCCAGAAACAAGTTTTCAAGCCAGATTGTGTGATTTGGGGAATTCTACACTACCAGAGCAGTTTCATGTAGTTGGCATCAGTAATTGGTCCGAAAACAGCAGAATGTCACTTTTGAGCTTTTCGGCCCGAGAGAAGCATTTTGAGAGCATGTTGTCATTTAGGCTGTTACTTTCCAACAGAAGCACTCAGAAACAAGTTTTCAAGCCAGATGTGTGATTTGGGGAATTCTACACTACCAGAGCAGTTTCATGTAGTTGGCATCAGTAATTGGTCCGAAAACAGCAGAATGTCACTTTTGAGCTTTTCGGCCCGAGAGAAGCATTTTGAGAGCATGTTGTCATTTAGGCTGTTACTTTCCAACAGAAGCACTCAGAAACAAGTTTTCAAGCCAGAAACAAGTTTTCAAGCCAGATGTGTGATTTGGGGAATTCTACACTACCAGAGCAGTTTCATGTAGTTGGCATCAGTAATTGGTCCGAAAACAGCAGAATGTCACTTTTGAGCTTTTCGGCCCGAGAGAAGCATTTTGAGAGCATGTTGTCATTTAGGCTGTTACTTTCCAACAGAAGCACTCAGAAACAAGTTTTCAAGCCAGAAACAAGTTTTCAAGCCAGATTTGTGTGATTTGGGGAATTCTACACTACCAGAGCAGTTTCATGTAGTTGGCATCAGTAATTGGTCCGAAAACAGCAGAATGTCACTTTTGAGCTTTTCGGCCCGAGAGAAGCATTTTGAGAGCATGTTGTCATTTAGGCTGTTACTTTCCAACAGAAGCACTCAGAAACAAGTTTTCAAGCAGAAACAAGTTTTCAAGCCAGAAACGTGTGATTTGGGGAATTCTACACTACCAGAGCAGTTTCATGTAGTTGGCATCAGTAATTGGTCCGAAAACAGCAGAATGTCACTTTTGAGCTTTTCGGCCCGAGAGAAGCATTTTGAGAGCATGTTGTCATTTAGGCTGTTACTTTCCAACAGAAGCACTCAGAAACAAGTTTTCAAGCCAGAAACAAGTTTTCAAGCCAGATTTGTGTGATTTGGGGAATTCTACACTACCAGAGCAGTTTCATGTAGTTGGCATCAGTAATTGGTCCGAAAACAGCAGAATGTCACTTTTGAGCTTTTCGGCCCGAGAGAAGCATTTTGAGAGCATGTTGTCATTTAGGCTGTTACTTTCCAACAGAAGCACTCAGAAACAAGTTTTCAAGCCAGATTTGTGTGATTTGGGGAATTCTACACTACCAGAGCAGTTTCATGTAGTTGGCATCAGTAATTGGTCCGAAAACAGCAGAATGTCACTTTTGAGCTTTTCGGCCCGAGAGAAGCATTTTGAGAGCATGTTGTCATTTAGGCTGTTACTTTCCAACAGAAGCACTCAGAAACAAGTTTTCAAGCCAGAAACAAGTTTTCAAGCCAGATTTGTGTGATTTGGGGAATTCTACACTACCAGAGCAGTTTCATGTAGTTGGCATCAGTAATTGGTCCGAAAACAGCAGAATGTCACTTTTGAGCTTTTCGGCCCGAGAGAAGCATTTTGAGAGCATGTTGTCATTTAGGCTGTTACTTTCCAACAGAAGCACTCAGAAACAAGTTTTCAAGCCAGAAACAAGTTTTCAAGCCAGGTGTGATTTGGGGAATTCTACACTACCAGAGCAGTTTCATGTAGTTGGCATCAGTAATTGGTCCGAAAACAGCAGAATGTCACTTTTGAGCTTTTCGGCCCGAGAGAAGCATTTTGAGAGCATGTTGTCATTTAGGCTGTTACTTTCCAACAGAAGCACTCAGAAACTCAAGCCAGAAACAAGTTTTCAAGCCAGATTTGTGTGATTTGGGGAATTCTACACTACCAGAGCAGTTTCATGTAGTTGGCATCAGTAATTGGTCCGAAAACAGCAGAATGTCACTTTTGAGCTTTTCGGCCCGAGAGAAGCATTTTGAGAGCATGTTGTCATTTAGGCTGTTACTTTCCAACAGAAGCACTCAGAAACAAGTTTTCAAGCCAGAAACAAGTTTTGTGTGATTTGGGGAATTCTACACTACCAGAGCAGTTTCATGTAGTTGGCATCAGTAATTGGTCCGAAAACAGCAGAATGTCACTTTTGAGCTTTTCGGCCCGAGAGAAGCATTTTGAGAGCATGTTGTCATTTAGGCTGTTACTTTCCAACAGAAGCACTCAGAAACAAGTTTTCAAGCCAGAAACAAGTTTTCAAGCCAGATTTGTGTGATTTGGGGAATTCTACACTACCAGAGCAGTTTCATGTAGTTGGCATCAGTAATTGGTCCGAAAACAGCAGAATGTCACTTTTGAGCTTTTCGGCCCGAGAGAAGCATTTTGAGAGCATGTTGTCATTTAGGCTGTTACTTTCCAACAGAAGCACTCAGAAACAAGTTTTCAAGCCAGAAACAAGTTTTCAAGCCAGAGTGTGATTTGGGGAATTCTACACTACCAGAGCAGTTTCATGTAGTTGGCATCAGTAATTGGTCCGAAAACAGCAGAATGTCACTTTTGAGCTTTTCGGCCCGAGAGAAGCATTTTGAGAGCATGTTGTCATTTAGGCTGTTACTTTCCAACAGAAGCACTCAGAAACAAGTTTTCAAGCCAGAAACAAGTTTTCAAGCCAGAATGTGTGATTTGGGGAATTCTACACTACCAGAGCAGTTTCATGTAGTTGGCATCAGTAATTGGTCCGAAAACAGCAGAATGTCACTTTTGAGCTTTTCGGCCCGAGAGAAGCATTTTGAGAGCATGTTGTCATTTAGGCTGTTACTTTCCAACAGAAGCACTCAGAAACAAGTTTTCAAGCCAGAAACAAGTTTTCAAGCCAGTGTGTGATTTGGGGAATTCTACACTACCAGAGCAGTTTCATGTAGTTGGCATCAGTAATTGGTCCGAAAACAGCAGAATGTCACTTTTGAGCTTTTCGGCCCGAGAGAAGCATTTTGAGAGCATGTTGTCATTTAGGCTGTTACTTTCCAACAGAAGCACTCAGAAACAAGTTTTCAAGCCAGAGATTGTGTGATTTGGGGAATTCTACACTACCAGAGCAGTTTCATGTAGTTGGCATCAGTAATTGGTCCGAAAACAGCAGAATGTCACTTTTGAGCTTTTCGGCCCGAGAGAAGCATTTTGAGAGCATGTTGTCATTTAGGCTGTTACTTTCCAACAGAAGCACTCAGAAACAAGTTTTCAAGCCAGAAACAAGTTTTCAAGCCAGATTGTGTGATTTGGGGAATTCTACACTACCAGAGCAGTTTCATGTAGTTGGCATCAGTAATTGGTCCGAAAACAGCAGAATGTCACTTTTGAGCTTTTCGGCCCGAGAGAAGCATTTTGAGAGCATGTTGTCATTTAGGCTGTTACTTTCCAACAGAAGCACTCAGAAACAAGTTTTCAAGCCAGAAACAAGTTTTCAAGCCAGAAACGTGTGATTTGGGGAATTCTACACTACCAGAGCAGTTTCATGTAGTTGGCATCAGTAATTGGTCCGAAAACAGCAGAATGTCACTTTTGAGCTTTTCGGCCCGAGAGAAGCATTTTGAGAGCATGTTGTCATTTAGGCTGTTACTTTCCAACAGAAGCACTCAGAAACAAGTTTTCAAGCCAGATTTGTGTGATTTGGGGAATTCTACACTACCAGAGCAGTTTCATGTAGTTGGCATCAGTAATTGGTCCGAAAACAGCAGAATGTCACTTTTGAGCTTTTCGGCCCGAGAGAAGCATTTTGAGAGCATGTTGTCATTTAGGCTGTTACTTTCCAACAGAAGCACTCAGAAACAAGTTTTCAAGCCAGAAACAAGTTTTCAAGCCAGATTGTGTGATTTGGGGAATTCTACACTACCAGAGCAGTTTCATGTAGTTGGCATCAGTAATTGGTCCGAAAACAGCAGAATGTCACTTTTGAGCTTTTCGGCCCGAGAGAAGCATTTTGAGAGCATGTTGTCATTTAGGCTGTTACTTTCCAACAGAAGCACAGAAGTTTTCAGCCAGAAACAAGTTTTCAAGCCAGATTGTGTGATTTGGGGAATTCTACACTACCAGAGCAGTTTCATGTAGTTGGCATCAGTAATTGGTCCGAAAACAGCAGAATGTCACTTTTGAGCTTTTCGGCCCGAGAGAAGCATTTTGAGAGCATGTTGTCATTTAGGCTGTTACTTTCCAACAGAAGCACTCAGAAACAAGTTTTCAAGCCAGAAACAAGTTTTCAAGCCAGATTTGTGTGATTTGGGGAATTCTACACTACCAGAGCAGTTTCATGTAGTTGGCATCAGTAATTGGTCCGAAAACAGCAGAATGTCACTTTTGAGCTTTTCGGCCCGAGAGAAGCATTTTGAGAGCATGTTGTCATTTAGGCTGTTACTTTCCAACAGAAGCACTCAGAAACAAGTTTTCAAGCCAGATTGTGTGATTTGGGGAATTCTACACTACCAGAGCAGTTTCATGTAGTTGGCATCAGTAATTGGTCCGAAAACAGCAGAATGTCACTTTTGAGCTTTTCGGCCCGAGAGAAGCATTTTGAGAGCATGTTGTCATTTAGGCTGTTACTTTCCAACAGAAGCACTCAGAAACAAGTTTTCAAGCCAGAAACAAGTTTTCAAGCCAGATGTGTGATTTGGGGAATTCTACACTACCAGAGCAGTTTCATGTAGTTGGCATCAGTAATTGGTCCGAAAACAGCAGAATGTCACTTTTGAGCTTTTCGGCCCGAGAGAAGCATTTTGAGAGCATGTTGTCATTTAGGCTGTTACTTTCCAACAGAAGCACTCAGAAACAAGTTTTCAAGCCAGAAACAAGTTTTCAAGCCAGAGTGTGATTTGGGGAATTCTACACTACCAGAGCAGTTTCATGTAGTTGGCATCAGTAATTGGTCCGAAAACAGCAGAATGTCACTTTTGAGCTTTTCGGCCCGAGAGAAGCATTTTGAGAGCATGTTGTCATTTAGGCTGTTACTTTCCAACAGAAGCACTCAGAAACAAGTTTTCAAGCCAGAAACAAGTTTTCAAGCCAGATTGTGTGATTTGGGGAATTCTACACTACCAGAGCAGTTTCATGTAGTTGGCATCAGTAATTGGTCCGAAAACAGCAGAATGTCACTTTTGAGCTTTTCGGCCCGAGAGAAGCATTTTGAGAGCATGTTGTCATTTAGGCTGTTACTTTCCAACAGAAGCACTCAGAAACAAGTTTTCAAGCCAGATTTGTGTGATTTGGGGAATTCTACACTACCAGAGCAGTTTCATGTAGTTGGCATCAGTAATTGGTCCGAAAACAGCAGAATGTCACTTTTGAGCTTTTCGGCCCGAGAGAAGCATTTTGAGAGCATGTTGTCATTTAGGCTGTTACTTTCCAACAGAAGCACTCAGAAACAAGTTTTCAAGCCAGAAACAAGTTTTCAAGCCAGATTTGTGTGATTTGGGGAATTCTACACTACCAGAGCAGTTTCATGTAGTTGGCATCAGTAATTGGTCCGAAAACAGCAGAATGTCACTTTTGAGCTTTTCGGCCCGAGAGAAGCATTTTGAGAGCATGTTGTCATTTAGGCTGTTACTTTCCAACAGAAGCACTCAGAAACAAGTTTTCAAGCCAGAAACAAGTTTTCAAGCCAGATGTGATTTGGGGAATTCTACACTACCAGAGCAGTTTCATGTAGTTGGCATCAGTAATTGGTCCGAAAACAGCAGAATGTCACTTTTGAGCTTTTCGGCCCGAGAGAAGCATTTTGAGAGCATGTTGTCATTTAGGCTGTTACTTTCCAACAGAAGCACTCAGAAACAAGTTTTCAAGCCAGAAACAAGTTTTCAAGCCAGATTTGTGTGATTTGGGGAATTCTACACTACCAGAGCAGTTTCATGTAGTTGGCATCAGTAATTGGTCCGAAAACAGCAGAATGTCACTTTTGAGCTTTTCGGCCCGAGAGAAGCATTTTGAGAGCATGTTGTCATTTAGGCTGTTACTTTCCAACAGAAGCACTCAGAAACAAGTTTTCAAGCCAGATTGTGTGATTTGGGAATTCTACACTACCAGAGCAGTTTCATGTAGTTGGCATCAGTAATTGGTCCGAAAACAGCAGAATGTCACTTTTGAGCTTTTCGGCCCGAGAGAAGCATTTTGAGAGCATGTTGTCATTTAGGCTGTTACTTTCCAACAGAAGCACTCAGAAACAAGTTTTCAAGCCAGAAACAAGTTTTCAAGCCAGATTTGTGTGATTTGGGGAATTCTACACTACCAGAGCAGTTTCATGTAGTTGGCATCAGTAATTGGTCCGAAAACAGCAGAATGTCACTTTTGAGCTTTTCGGCCCGAGAGAAGCATTTTGAGAGCATGTTGTCATTTAGGCTGTTACTTTCCAACAGAAGCACTCAGAAACAAGTTTTCAAGCCAGAAACAAGTTTTCAAGCCAGAGTGTGATTTGGGGAATTCTACACTACCAGAGCAGTTTCATGTAGTTGGCATCAGTAATTGGTCCGAAAACAGCAGAATGTCACTTTTGAGCTTTTCGGCCCGAGAGAAGCATTTTGAGAGCATGTTGTCATTTAGGCTGTTACTTTCCAACAGAAGCACTCAGAAACAAGTTTTCAAGCCAGAAACAAGTTTTCAAGCCAGATTTGTGTGATTTGGGGAATTCTACACTACCAGAGCAGTTTCATGTAGTTGGCATCAGTAATTGGTCCGAAAACAGCAGAATGTCACTTTTGAGCTTTTCGGCCCGAGAGAAGCATTTTGAGAGCATGTTGTCATTTAGGCTGTTACTTTCCAACAGAAGCACTCAGAAACAAGTTTTCAAGCCAGATGTGTGATTTGGGGAATTCTACACTACCAGAGCAGTTTCATGTAGTTGGCATCAGTAATTGGTCCGAAAACAGCAGAATGTCACTTTTGAGCTTTTCGGCCCGAGAGAAGCATTTTGAGAGCATGTTGTCATTTAGGCTGTTACTTTCCAACAGAAGCACTCAGAAACAAGTTTTCAAGCCAGAAACAAGTTTTCAAGCCAGATTTGTGTGATTTGGGGAATTCTACACTACCAGAGCAGTTTCATGTAGTTGGCATCAGTAATTGGTCCGAAAACAGCAGAATGTCACTTTTGAGCTTTTCGGCCCGAGAGAAGCATTTTGAGAGCATGTTGTCATTTAGGCTGTTACTTTCCAACAGAAGCACTCAGAAACAAGTTTTCAAGCCAGAAACAAGTTTTCAAGCCAGATTTGTGTGATTTGGGGAATTCTACACTACCAGAGCAGTTTCATGTAGTTGGCATCAGTAATTGGTCCGAAAACAGCAGAATGTCACTTTTGAGCTTTTCGGCCCGAGAGAAGCATTTTGAGAGCATGTTGTCATTTAGGCTGTTACTTTCCAACAGAAGCACTCAGAAACAAGTTTTCAAGCCAGAAACAAGTTTTCAAGCCAGATTGTGTGATTTGGGGAATTCTACACTACCAGAGCAGTTTCATGTAGTTGGCATCAGTAATTGGTCCGAAAACAGCAGAATGTCACTTTTGAGCTTTTCGGCCCGAGAGAAGCATTTTGAGAGCATGTTGTCATTTAGGCTGTTACTTTCCAACAGAAGCACTCAGAAACAAGTTTTCAAGCCAGAAACAAGTTTTCAAGCCAGATTTGTGTGATTTGGGGAATTCTACACTACCAGAGCAGTTTCATGTAGTTGGCATCAGTAATTGGTCCGAAAACAGCAGAATGTCACTTTTGAGCTTTTCGGCCCGAGAGAAGCATTTTGAGAGCATGTTGTCATTTAGGCTGTTACTTTCCAACAGAAGCACTCAGAAACAAGTTTTCAAGCCAGATTTGTGTGATTTGGGGAATTCTACACTACCAGAGCAGTTTCATGTAGTTGGCATCAGTAATTGGTCCGAAAACAGCAGAATGTCACTTTTGAGCTTTTCGGCCCGAGAGAAGCATTTTGAGAGCATGTTGTCATTTAGGCTGTTACTTTCCAACAGAAGCACTCAGAAACAAGTTTTCAAGCCAGAAACAAGTTTTCAAGCCAGATGTGTGATTTGGGGAATTCTACACTACCAGAGCAGTTTCATGTAGTTGGCATCAGTAATTGGTCCGAAAACAGCAGAATGTCACTTTTGAGCTTTTCGGCCCGAGAGAAGCATTTTGAGAGCATGTTGTCATTTAGGCTGTTACTTTCCAACAGAAGCACTCAGAAACAAGTTTTCAAGCCAGATTGTGTGATTTGGGGAATTCTACACTACCAGAGCAGTTTCATGTAGTTGGCATCAGTAATTGGTCCGAAAACAGCAGAATGTCACTTTTGAGCTTTTCGGCCCGAGAGAAGCATTTTGAGAGCATGTTGTCATTTAGGCTGTTACTTTCCAACAGAAGCACTCAGAAACAAGTTTTCAAGCCAGAATGTGTGATTTGGGGAATTCTACACTACCAGAGCAGTTTCATGTAGTTGGCATCAGTAATTGGTCCGAAAACAGCAGAATGTCACTTTTGAGCTTTTCGGCCCGAGAGAAGCATTTTGAGAGCATGTTGTCATTTAGGCTGTTACTTTCCAACAGAAGCACTCAGAAACAAGTTTTCAAGCCAGAAACAAGTTTTCAAGCCAGGTGTGATTTGGGGAATTCTACACTACCAGAGCAGTTTCATGTAGTTGGCATCAGTAATTGGTCCGAAAACAGCAGAATGTCACTTTTGAGCTTTTCGGCCCGAGAGAAGCATTTTGAGAGCATGTTGTCATTTAGGCTGTTACTTTCCAACAGAAGCACTCAGAAACAAGTTTTCAAGCCAGAAACAAGTTTTCAAGCCAGATGTGTGATTTGGGGAATTCTACACTACCAGAGCAGTTTCATGTAGTTGGCATCAGTAATTGGTCCGAAAACAGCAGAATGTCACTTTTGAGCTTTTCGGCCCGAGAGAAGCATTTTGAGAGCATGTTGTCATTTAGGCTGTTACTTTCCAACAGAAGCACTCAGAAACAAGTTTTCAAGCCAGAAACAAGTTTTCAAGCCAGATGTGTGATTTGGGGAATTCTACACTACCAGAGCAGTTTCATGTAGTTGGCATCAGTAATTGGTCCGAAAACAGCAGAATGTCACTTTTGAGCTTTTCGGCCCGAGAGAAGCATTTTGAGAGCATGTTGTCATTTAGGCTGTTACTTTCCAACAGAAGCACTCAGAAACAAGTTTTCAAGCCAGAAACAAGTTTTGTGTGATTTGGGGAATTCTACACTACCAGAGCAGTTTCATGTAGTTGGCATCAGTAATTGGTCCGAAAACAGCAGAATGTCACTTTTGAGCTTTTCGGCCCGAGAGAAGCATTTTGAGAGCATGTTGTCATTTAGGCTGTTACTTTCCAACAGAAGCACTCAGAAACAAGTTTTCAAGCCAGAAACGTGTGATTTGGGGAATTCTACACTACCAGAGCAGTTTCATGTAGTTGGCATCAGTAATTGGTCCGAAAACAGCAGAATGTCACTTTTGAGCTTTTCGGCCCGAGAGAAGCATTTTGAGAGCATGTTGTCATTTAGGCTGTTACTTTCCAACAGAAGCACTCAGAAACAAGTTTTCAAGCCAGAAACAAGTTTTCAAGCCAGTGTGTGATTTGGGGAATTCTACACTACCAGAGCAGTTTCATGTAGTTGGCATCAGTAATTGGTCCGAAAACAGCAGAATGTCACTTTTGAGCTTTTCGGCCCGAGAGAAGCATTTTGAGAGCATGTTGTCATTTAGGCTGTTACTTTCCAACAGAAGCACTCAGAAACAAGTTTTCAAGCCAGAAACAAGTTTTCAAGCCAGAAACGTGTGATTTGGGGAATTCTACACTACCAGAGCAGTTTCATGTAGTTGGCATCAGTAATTGGTCCGAAAACAGCAGAATGTCACTTTTGAGCTTTTCGGCCCGAGAGAAGCATTTTGAGAGCATGTTGTCATTTAGGCTGTTACTTTCCAACAGAAGCACTCAGAAACAAGTTTTCAAGTTTTCAAGCCAGAAACGTGTGATTTGGGGAATTCTACACTACCAGAGCAGTTTCATGTAGTTGGCATCAGTAATTGGTCCGAAAACAGCAGAATGTCACTTTTGAGCTTTTCGGCCCGAGAGAAGCATTTTGAGAGCATGTTGTCATTTAGGCTGTTACTTTCCAACAAAGCACTCAGAAACAAGTTTTCAAGCCAGAAACGTGTGATTTGGGGAATTCTACACTACCAGAGCAGTTTCATGTAGTTGGCATCAGTAATTGGTCCGAAAACAGCAGAATGTCACTTTTGAGCTTTTCGGCCCGAGAGAAGCATTTTGAGAGCATGTTGTCATTTAGGCTGTTACTTTCCAACAGAAGCACTCAGAAACAAGTTTTCAAGCCAGATTTGTGTGATTTGGGGAATTCTACACTACCAGAGCAGTTTCATGTAGTTGGCATCAGTAATTGGTCCGAAAACAGCAGAATGTCACTTTTGAGCTTTTCGGCCCGAGAGAAGCATTTTGAGAGCATGTTGTCATTTAGGCTGTTACTTTCCAACAGAAGCACTCAGAAACAAGTTTTCAAGCCAGATTTGTGTGATTTGGGGAATTCTACACTACCAGAGCAGTTTCATGTAGTTGGCATCAGTAATTGGTCCGAAAACAGCAGAATGTCACTTTTGAGCTTTTCGGCCCGAGAGAAGCATTTTGAGAGCATGTTGTCATTTAGGCTGTTACTTTCCAACAGAAGCACTCAGAAACAAGTTTTCAAGCCAGAAACAAGTTTTCAAGCCAGATGTGTGATTTGGGGAATTCTACACTACCAGAGCAGTTTCATGTAGTTGGCATCAGTAATTGGTCCGAAAACAGCAGAATGTCACTTTTGAGCTTTTCGGCCCGAGAGAAGCATTTTGAGAGCATGTTGTCATTTAGGCTGTTACTTTCCAACAGAAGCACTCAGAAACAAGTTTTCAAGCCAGAAACAAGTTTTCAAGCCAGATGTGTGATTTGGGGAATTCTACACTACCAGAGCAGTTTCATGTAGTTGGCATCAGTAATTGGTCCGAAAACAGCAGAATGTCACTTTTGAGCTTTTCGGCCCGAGAAGCATTTTGAGAGCATGTTGTCATTTAGGCTGTTACTTTCCAACAGAAGCACTCAGAAACAAGTTTTCAAGCCAGATTGTGTGATTTGGGGAATTCTACACTACCAGAGCAGTTTCATGTAGTTGGCATCAGTAATTGGTCCGAAAACAGCAGAATGTCACTTTTGAGCTTTTCGGCCCGAGAGAAGCATTTTGAGAGCATGTTGTCATTTAGGCTGTTACTTTCCAACAGAAGCACTCAGAAACAAGTTTTCAAGCCAGAAACAATTTAGTGTGATTTGGGGAATTCTACACTACCAGAGCAGTTTCATGTAGTTGGCATCAGTAATTGGTCCGAAAACAGCAGAATGTCACTTTTGAGCTTTTCGGCCCGAGAGAAGCATTTTGAGAGCATGTTGTCATTTAGGCTGTTACTTTCCAACAGAAGCACTCAGAAACAAGTTTTCAAGCCAGATTTGTGTGATTTGGGGAATTCTACACTACCAGAGCAGTTTCATGTAGTTGGCATCAGTAATTGGTCCGAAAACAGCAGAATGTCACTTTTGAGCTTTTCGGCCCGAGAGAAGCATTTTGAGAGCATGTTGTCATTTAGGCTGTTACTTTCCAACAGAAGCACTCAGAAACAAGTTTTCAAGCCAGAAACAAGTTTTCAAGCCAGATTTGTGATTTGGGGAATTCTACACTACCAGAGCAGTTTCATGTAGTTGGCATCAGTAATTGGTCCGAAAACAGCAGAATGTCACTTTTGAGCTTTTCGGCCCGAGAGAAGCATTTTGAGAGCATGTTGTCATTTAGGCTGTTACTTTCCAACAGAAGCACTCAGAAAGTTTTCAAGCCAGAAACAAGTTTTCAAGCCAGAAACGTGTGATTTGGGGAATTCTACACTACCAGAGCAGTTTCATGTAGTTGGCATCAGTAATTGGTCCGAAAACAGCAGAATGTCACTTTTGAGCTTTTCGGCCCGAGAGAAGCATTTTGAGAGCATGTTGTCATTTAGGCTGTTACTTTCCAACAGAAGCACTCAGAAACAAGTTTTCAAGCCAGATTTGTGTGATTTGGGGAATTCTACACTACCAGAGCAGTTTCATGTAGTTGGCATCAGTAATTGGTCCGAAAACAGCAGAATGTCACTTTTGAGCTTTTCGGCCCGAGAGAAGCATTTTGAGAGCATGTTGTCATTTAGGCTGTTACTTTCCAACAGAAGCATTTCAGAAACAAGTTTTCAAGCCAGATTTGTGTGATTTGGGGAATTCTACACTACCAGAGCAGTTTCATGTAGTTGGCATCAGTAATTGGTCCGAAAACAGCAGAATGTCACTTTTGAGCTTTTCGGCCCGAGAGAAGCATTTTGAGAGCATGTTGTCATTTAGGCTGTTACTTTCCAACAGAAGCACTCAGAAACAAGTTTTCAAGCCAGAAGTGTGATTTGGGGAATTCTACACTACCAGAGCAGTTTCATGTAGTTGGCATCAGTAATTGGTCCGAAAACAGCAGAATGTCACTTTTGAGCTTTTCGGCCCGAGAGAAGCATTTTGAGAGCATGTTGTCATTTAGGCTGTTACTTTCCAACAGAAGCACTCAGAAACAAGTTTTCAAGCCAGAAACAAGTTTTCAAGCCAGAGTGTGATTTGGGGAATTCTACACTACCAGAGCAGTTTCATGTAGTTGGCATCAGTAATTGGTCCGAAAACAGCAGAATGTCACTTTTGAGCTTTTCGGCCCGAGAGAAGCATTTTGAGAGCATGTTGTCATTTAGGCTGTTACTTTCCAACAGAAGCACTCAGAAACAAGTTTTCAAGCCAGAAACAAGTTTTCAAGCCAGACGTGTGATTTGGGGAATTCTACACTACCAGAGCAGTTTCATGTAGTTGGCATCAGTAATTGGTCCGAAAACAGCAGAATGTCACTTTTGAGCTTTTCGGCCCGAGAGAAGCATTTTGAGAGCATGTTGTCATTTAGGCTGTTACTTTCCAACAGAAGCACTCAGAAACAAGTTTTCAAGCCAGACGTGTGATTTGGGGAATTCTACACTACCAGAGCAGTTTCATGTAGTTGGCATCAGTAATTGGTCCGAAAACAGCAGAATGTCACTTTTGAGCTTTTCGGCCCGAGAGAAGCATTTTGAGAGCATGTTGTCATTTAGGCTGTTACTTTCCAACAGAAGCACTCAGAAACAAGTTTTCAAGCCAGATTGTGTGATTTGGGGAATTCTACACTACCAGAGCAGTTTCATGTAGTTGGCATCAGTAATTGGTCCGAAAACAGCAGAATGTCACTTTTGAGCTTTTCGGCCCGAGAGAAGCATTTTGAGAGCATGTTGTCATTTAGGCTGTTACTTTCCAACAGAAGCACTCAGAAACAAGTTTTCAAGCCAGAAACAAGTTTTCAAGCCAGTGTGTGATTTGGGGAATTCTACACTACCAGAGCAGTTTCATGTAGTTGGCATCAGTAATTGGTCCGAAAACAGCAGAATGTCACTTTTGAGCTTTTCGGCCCGAGAGAAGCATTTTGAGAGCATGTTGTCATTTAGGCTGTTACTTTCCAACAGAAGCACTCAGAAACAAGTTTTCAAGCCAGAAACAAGTTTTCAAGCCAGAAAGTGTGATTTGGGGAATTCTACACTACCAGAGCAGTTTCATGTAGTTGGCATCAGTAATTGGTCCGAAAACAGCAGAATGTCACTTTTGAGCTTTTCGGCCCGAGAGAAGCATTTTGAGAGCATGTTGTCATTTAGGCTGTTACTTTCCAACAGAAGCACTCAGAAACAAGTTTTCAAGCCAGAAACAAGTTTTCAAGCCAGATGTGTGATTTGGGGAATTCTACACTAGCAGAGCAGTTTCATGTAGTTGGCATCAGTAATTGGTCCGAAAACAGCAGAATGTCACTTTTGAGCTTTTCGGCCCGAGAGAAGCATTTTGAGAGCATGTTGTCATTTAGGCTGTTACTTTCCAACAGAAGCACTCAGAAACAAGTTTTCAAGCCAGAAACAAGTTTTCAAGCCAGTTGTGTGATTTGGGGAATTCTACACTACCAGAGCAGTTTCATGTAGTTGGCATCAGTAATTGGTCCGAAAACAGCAGAATGTCACTTTTGAGCTTTTCGGCCCGAGAGAAGCATTTTGAGAGCATGTTGTCATTTAGGCTGTTACTTTCCAACAGAAGCACTCAGAAACAAGTTTTCAAGCCAGAAACAAGTTTTCAAGCCAGATTTGTGTGATTTGGGGAATTCTACACTACCAGAGCAGTTTCATGTAGTTGGCATCAGTAATTGGTCCGAAAACAGCAGAATGTCACTTTTGAGCTTTTCGGCCCGAGAGAAGCATTTTGAGAGCATGTTGTCATTTAGGCTGTTACTTTCCAACAGAAGCACTCAGAAACAAGTTTTCAAGCCAGAAACAAGTTTTCAAGCCAGATGTGATTTGGGGAATTCTACACTACCAGAGCAGTTTCATGTAGTTGGCATCAGTAATTGGTCCGAAAACAGCAGAATGTCACTTTTGAGCTTTTCGGCCCGAGAGAAGCATTTTGAGAGCATGTTGTCATTTAGGCTGTTACTTTCCAACAGAAGCACAGAAACAAGTTTTCAGCCAGAAACAAGTTTTCAAGCCAGAAACGTGTGATTTGGGAATTCTACACTACCAGAGCAGTTTCATGTAGTTGGCATCAGTAATTGGTCCGAAAACAGCAGAATGTCACTTTTGAGCTTTTCGGCCCGAGAGAAGCATTTTGAGAGCATGTTGTCATTTAGGCTGTTACTTTCCAACAGAAGCACTCAGAAACAAGTTTTCAAGCCAGAAACAAGTTTTCAAGCCAGAAACGTGTGATTTGGGGAATTCTACACTACCAGAGCAGTTTCATGTAGTTGGCATCAGTAATTGGTCCGAAAACAGCAGAATGTCACTTTTGAGCTTTTCGGCCCGAGAGAAGCATTTTGAGAGCATGTTGTCATTTAGGCTGTTACTTTCCAACAGAAGCACTCAGAAACAAGTTTTCAAGCCAGAAACAAGTTTTCAAGCCAGATTTGTGTGATTTGGGGAATTCTACACTACCAGAGCAGTTTCATGTAGTTGGCATCAGTAATTGGTCCGAAAACAGCAGAATGTCACTTTTGAGCTTTTCGGCCCGAGAGAAGCATTTTGAGAGCATGTTGTCATTTAGGCTGTTACTTTCCAACAGAAGCACTCAGAAACAAGTTTTCAAGCCAGAAACAAGTTTTCAAGCCAGAAACGTGTGATTTGGGAATTCTACACTACCAGAGCAGTTTCATGTAGTTGGCATCAGTAATTGGTCCGAAAACAGCAGAATGTCACTTTTGAGCTTTTCGGCCCGAGAGAAGCATTTTGAGAGCATGTTGTCATTTAGGCTGTTACTTTCCAACAGAAGCACTCAGAAACAAGTTTTCAAGCCAGAAACGTGTGATTTGGGGAATTCTACACTACCAGAGCAGTTTCATGTAGTTGGCATCAGTAATTGGTCCGAAAACAGCAGAATGTCACTTTTGAGCTTTTCGGCCCGAGAGAAGCATTTTGAGAGCATGTTGTCATTTAGGCTGTTACTTTCCAACAGAAGCACTCAGAAACAAGTTTTCAAGCCAGAAACAAGTTTTCAAGCCAGATTTGTGTGATTTGGGGAATTCTACACTACCAGAGCAGTTTCATGTAGTTGGCATCAGTAATTGGTCCGAAAACAGCAGAATGTCACTTTTGAGCTTTTCGGCCCGAGAGAAGCATTTTGAGAGCATGTTGTCATTTAGGCTGTTACTTTCCAACAGAAGCACTCAGAAACAAGTTTTCAAGCCAGAAACAAGTTTTCAAGCCAGATTTGTGTGATTTGGGGAATTCTACACTACCAGAGCAGTTTCATGTAGTTGGCATCAGTAATTGGTCCGAAAACAGCAGAATGTCACTTTTGAGCTTTTCGGCCCGAGAGAAGCATTTTGAGAGCATGTTGTCATTTAGGCTGTTACTTTCCAACAGAAGCACTCAGAAACAAGTTTTCAAGCCAGAAACAAGTTTTCAAGCCAGAAACGTGTGATTTGGGGAATTCTACACTACCAGAGCAGTTTCATGTAGTTGGCATCAGTAATTGGTCCGAAAACAGCAGAATGTCACTTTTGAGCTTTTCGGCCCGAGAGAAGCATTTTGAGAGCATGTTGTCATTTAGGCTGTTACTTTCCAACAGAAGCACTCAGAAACAAGTTTTCAAGCCAGAAACAAGTTTTCAAGCCAGAAACGTGTGATTTGGGGAATTCTACACTACCAGAGCAGTTTCATGTAGTTGGCATCAGTAATTGGTCCGAAAACAGCAGAATGTCACTTTTGAGCTTTTCGGCCCGAGAGAAGCATTTTGAGAGCATGTTGTCATTTAGGCTGTTACTTTCCAACAGAAGCACTCAGAAACAAGTTTTCAAGCCAGAAACAAGTTTTCAAGCCAGATTTGTGTGATTTGGGGAATTCTACACTACCAGAGCAGTTTCATGTAGTTGGCATCAGTAATTGGTCCGAAAACAGCAGAATGTCACTTTTGAGCTTTTCGGCCCGAGAGAAGCATTTTGAGAGCATGTTGTCATTTAGGCTGTTACTTTCCAACAGAAGCACTCAGAAACAAGTTTTCAAGCCAGAAACAAGTTTTCAAGCCAGACGTGTGATTTGGGGAATTCTACACTACCAGAGCAGTTTCATGTAGTTGGCATCAGTAATTGGTCCGAAAACAGCAGAATGTCACTTTTGAGCTTTTCGGCCCGAGAGAAGCATTTTGAGAGCATGTTGTCATTTAGGCTGTTACTTTCCAACAGAAGCACTCAGAAACAAGTTTTCAAGCCAGAAACAAGTTTTCAAGCCAGATTGTGTGATTTGGGGAATTCTACACTAGCAGAGCAGTTTCATGTAGTTGGCATCAGTAATTGGTCCGAAAACAGCAGAATGTCACTTTTGAGCTTTTCGGCCCGAGAGAAGCATTTTGAGAGCATGTTGTCATTTAGGCTGTTACTTTCCAACAGAAGCACTCAGAAACAAGTTTTCAAGCCAGAAACAAGTTTTCAAGCCAGATTTGTGTGATTTGGGGAATTCTACACTACCAGAGCAGTTTCATGTAGTTGGCATCAGTAATTGGTCCGAAAACAGCAGAATGTCACTTTTGAGCTTTTCGGCCCGAGAGAAGCATTTTGAGAGCATGTTGTCATTTAGGCTGTTACTTTCCAACAGAAGCACTCAGAAACAAGTTTTCAAGCCAGAAACAAGTTTTCAAGCCAGAAACGTGTGATTTGGGGAATTCTACACTACCAGAGCAGTTTCATGTAGTTGGCATCAGTAATTGGTCCGAAAACAGCAGAATGTCACTTTTGAGCTTTTCGGCCCGAGAGAAGCATTTTGAGAGCATGTTGTCATTTAGGCTGTTACTTTCCAACAGAAGCACTCAGAAACAAGTTTTCAAGCCAGATTGTGTGATTTGGGGAATTCTACACTACCAGAGCAGTTTCATGTAGTTGGCATCAGTAATTGGTCCGAAAACAGCAGAATGTCACTTTTGAGCTTTTCGGCCCGAGAGAAGCATTTTGAGAGCATGTTGTCATTTAGGCTGTTACTTTCCAACAGAAGCAGCCAGAAACAAGTTTTCAAGCCAGTTGTGTGATTTGGGGAATTCTACACTACCAGAGCAGTTTCATGTAGTTGGCATCAGTAATTGGTCCGAAAACAGCAGAATGTCACTTTTGAGCTTTTCGGCCCGAGAGAAGCATTTTGAGAGCATGTTGTCATTTAGGCTGTTACTTTCCAACAGAAGCACTCAGAAACAAGTTTTCAAGCCAGAATGTGTGATTTGGGGAATTCTACACTACCAGAGCAGTTTCATGTAGTTGGCATCAGTAATTGGTCCGAAAACAGCAGAATGTCACTTTTGAGCTTTTCGGCCCGAGAGAAGCATTTTGAGAGCATGTTGTCATTTAGGCTGTTACTTTCCAACAGAAGCACTCAGAAACAAGTTTTCAAGCCAGAAACGTGTGATTTGGGGAATTCTACACTACCAGAGCAGTTTCATGTAGTTGGCATCAGTAATTGGTCCGAAAACAGCAGAATGTCACTTTTGAGCTTTTCGGCCCGAGAGAAGCATTTTGAGAGCATGTTGTCATTTAGGCTGTTACTTTCCAACAGAAGCACTCAGAAACAAGTTTTCAAGCCAGAAACAAGTTTTCAAGCCAGACGTGTGATTTGGGGAATTCTACACTACCAGAGCAGTTTCATGTAGTTGGCATCAGTAATTGGTCCGAAAACAGCAGAATGTCACTTTTGAGCTTTTCGGCCCGAGAGAAGCATTTTGAGAGCATGTTGTCATTTAGGCTGTTACTTTCCAACAGAAGCACTCAGAAACAAGTTTTCAAGCCAGATTTGTGTGATTTGGGGAATTCTACACTACCAGAGCAGTTTCATGTAGTTGGCATCAGTAATTGGTCCGAAAACAGCAGAATGTCACTTTTGAGCTTTTCGGCCCGAGAGAAGCATTTTGAGAGCATGTTGTCATTTAGGCTGTTACTTTCCAACAGAAGCACTCAGAAACAAGTTTTCAAGCCAGAAACAAGTTTTCAAGCCAGATTTGTGTGATTTGGGGAATTCTACACTACCAGAGCAGTTTCATGTAGTTGGCATCAGTAATTGGTCCGAAAACAGCAGAATGTCACTTTTGAGCTTTTCGGCCCGAGAGAAGCATTTTGAGAGCATGTTGTCATTTAGGCTGTTACTTTCCAACAGAAGCACTCAGAAACAAGTTTTCAGCCAAGAAAGATTTGTGTGATTTGGGGAATTCTACACTACCAGAGCAGTTTCATGTAGTTGGCATCAGTAATTGGTCCGAAAACAGCAGAATGTCACTTTTGAGCTTTTCGGCCCGAGAGAAGCATTTTGAGAGCATGTTGTCATTTAGGCTGTTACTTTCCAACAGAAGCACTCAGAAACAAGTTTTCAAGCCAGAAACAAGTTTTCAAGCCAGATTTGTGTGATTTGGGGAATTCTACACTACCAGAGCAGTTTCATGTAGTTGGCATCAGTAATTGGTCCGAAAACAGCAGAATGTCACTTTTGAGCTTTTCGGCCCGAGAGAAGCATTTTGAGAGCATGTTGTCATTTAGGCTGTTACTTTCCAACAGAAGCACTCAGAAACAAGTTTTCAAGCCAGAAACAAGTTTTGTGATTTGGGGAATTCTACACTACCAGAGCAGTTTCATGTAGTTGGCATCAGTAATTGGTCCGAAAACAGCAGAATGTCACTTTTGAGCTTTTCGGCCCGAGAGAAGCATTTTGAGAGCATGTTGTCATTTAGGCTGTTACTTTCCAACAGAAGCACTCAGAAACAAGTTTTCAAGCCAGAAACGTGTGATTTGGGGAATTCTACACTACCAGAGCAGTTTCATGTAGTTGGCATCAGTAATTGGTCCGAAAACAGCAGAATGTCACTTTTGAGCTTTTCGGCCCGAGAGAAGCATTTTGAGAGCATGTTGTCATTTAGGCTGTTACTTTCCAACAGAAGCACTCAGAAACAAGTTTTCAAGCCAGAAACAAGTTTTCAAGCCAGATTTGTGTGATTTGGGGAATTCTACACTACCAGAGCAGTTTCATGTAGTTGGCATCAGTAATTGGTCCGAAAACAGCAGAATGTCACTTTTGAGCTTTTCGGCCCGAGAGAAGCATTTTGAGAGCATGTTGTCATTTAGGCTGTTACTTTCCAACAGAAGCACTCAGAAACAAGTTTTCAAGCCAGAAACAAGTTTTCAAGCCAGACGTGTGATTTGGGGAATTCTACACTACCAGAGCAGTTTCATGTAGTTGGCATCAGTAATTGGTCCGAAAACAGCAGAATGTCACTTTTGAGCTTTTCGGCCCGAGAGAAGCATTTTGAGAGCATGTTGTCATTTAGGCTGTTACTTTCCAACAGAAGCACTCAGAAACAAGTTTTCAAGCCAGATTGTGTGATTTGGGGAATTCTACACTACCAGAGCAGTTTCATGTAGTTGGCATCAGTAATTGGTCCGAAAACAGCAGAATGTCACTTTTGAGCTTTTCGGCCCGAGAGAAGCATTTTGAGAGCATGTTGTCATTTAGGCTGTTACTTTCCAACAGAAGCACTCAGAAACAAGTTTTCAAGCCAGATTTGTGTGATTTGGGGAATTCTACACTAGCAGAGCAGTTTCATGTAGTTGGCATCAGTAATTGGTCCGAAAACAGCAGAATGTCACTTTTGAGCTTTTCGGCCCGAGAGAAGCATTTTGAGAGCATGTTGTCATTTAGGCTGTTACTTTCCAACAGAAGCACTCAGAAACAAGTTTTCAAGCCAGAAACAAGTTTCAAGCCAGTGTGTGATTTGGGGAATTCTACACTACCAGAGCAGTTTCATGTAGTTGGCATCAGTAATTGGTCCGAAAACAGCAGAATGTCACTTTTGAGCTTTTCGGCCCGAGAGAAGCATTTTGAGAGCATGTTGTCATTTAGGCTGTTACTTTCCAACAGAAGCACTCAGAAACAAGTTTTCAAGCCAGATTTGTGTGATTTGGGGAATTCTACACTACCAGAGCAGTTTCATGTAGTTGGCATCAGTAATTGGTCCGAAAACAGCAGAATGTCACTTTTGAGCTTTTCGGCCCGAGAGAAGCATTTTGAGAGCATGTTGTCATTTAGGCTGTTACTTTCCAACAGAAGCACTCAGAAACAAGTTTTCAAGCCAGAAACAAGTTTTCAAGCCAGATTTGTGTGATTTGGGGAATTCTACACTACCAGAGCAGTTTCATGTAGTTGGCATCAGTAATTGGTCCGAAAACAGCAGAATGTCACTTTTGAGCTTTTCGGCCCGAGAGAAGCATTTTGAGAGCATGTTGTCATTTAGGCTGTTACTTTCCAACAGAAGCACTCAGAAACAAGTTTTCAAGCCAGAAACGTGTGATTTGGGGAATTCTACACTACCAGAGCAGTTTCATGTAGTTGGCATCAGTAATTGGTCCGAAAACAGCAGAATGTCACTTTTGAGCTTTTCGGCCCGAGAGAAGCATTTTGAGAGCATGTTGTCATTTAGGCTGTTACTTTCCAACAGAAGCACTCAGAAACAAGTTTTCAAGCCAGAAACAAGTTTTCAAGCCAGATTTGTGTGATTTGGGGAATTCTACACTACCAGAGCAGTTTCATGTAGTTGGCATCAGTAATTGGTCCGAAAACAGCAGAATGTCACTTTTGAGCTTTTCGGCCCGAGAGAAGCATTTTGAGAGCATGTTGTCATTTAGGCTGTTACTTTCCAACAGAAGCACTCAGAAACAAGTTTTCAAGCCAGAAACAAGTTTTCAAGCCAGAACGTGTGATTTGGGGAATTCTACACTACCAGAGCAGTTTCATGTAGTTGGCATCAGTAATTGGTCCGAAAACAGCAGAATGTCACTTTTGAGCTTTTCGGCCCGAGAGAAGCATTTTGAGAGCATGTTGTCATTTAGGCTGTTACTTTCCAACAGAAGCACTCAGAAACAAGTTTTCAAACCAGATTTTATGTGATTTGGGGAATTCTACACTACCAGAGCAGTTTCATGTAGTTGGCATCAGTAATTGGTCCGAAAACAGCAGAATGTCACTTTTGAGCTTTTCGGCCCGAGAGAAGCATTTTGAGAGCATGTTGTCATTTAGGCTGTTACTTTCCAACAGAAGCACTCAGAAACAAGTTTTCAAGCCAGAAACAAGTTTTCAAGCCAGATTTGTGTGATTTGGGGAATTCTACACTACCAGAGCAGTTTCATGTAGTTGGCATCAGTAATTGGTCCGAAAACAGCAGAATGTCACTTTTGAGCTTTTCGGCCCGAGAGAAGCATTTTGAGAGCATGTTGTCATTTAGGCTGTTACTTTCCAACAGAAGCACTCAGAAACAAGTTTTCAAGCCAGAAACAAGTTTTCAAGCCAGAATGTGTGATTTGGGGAATTCTACACTACCAGAGCAGTTTCATGTAGTTGGCATCAGTAATTGGTCCGAAAACAGCAGAATGTCACTTTTGAGCTTTTCGGCCCGAGAGAAGCATTTTGAGAGCATGTTGTCATTTAGGCTGTTACTTTCCAACAGAAGCACTCAGAAACAAGTTTTCAAGCCAGAAACGTGTGATTTGGGGAATTCTACACTACCAGAGCAGTTTCATGTAGTTGGCATCAGTAATTGGTCCGAAAACAGCAGAATGTCACTTTTGAGCTTTTCGGCCCGAGAGAAGCATTTTGAGAGCATGTTGTCATTTAGGCTGTTACTTTCCAACAGAAGCACTCAGAAACAAGTTTTCAAGCCAGATTGTGTGATTTGGGGAATTCTACACTACCAGAGCAGTTTCATGTAGTTGGCATCAGTAATTGGTCCGAAAACAGCAGAATGTCACTTTTGAGCTTTTCGGCCCGAGAGAAGCATTTTGAGAGCATGTTGTCATTTAGGCTGTTACTTTCCAACAGAAGCACTCAGAAACAAGTTTTCAAGCCAGAAACAAGTTTTCAAGCCAGATTTGTGTGATTTGGGGAATTCTACACTACCAGAGCAGTTTCATGTAGTTGGCATCAGTAATTGGTCCGAAAACAGCAGAATGTCACTTTTGAGCTTTTCGGCCCGAGAGAAGCATTTTGAGAGCATGTTGTCATTTAGGCTGTTACTTTCCAACAGAAGCACTCAGAAACAAGTTTTCAAGCCAGAAACAAGTTTTCAAGCCAGACGTGTGATTTGGGGAATTCTACACTACCAGAGCAGTTTCATGTAGTTGGCATCAGTAATTGGTCCGAAAACAGCAGAATGTCACTTTTGAGCTTTTCGGCCCGAGAGAAGCATTTTGAGAGCATGTTGTCATTTAGGCTGTTACTTTCCAACAGAAGCACTCAGAAACAAGTTTTCAAGCCAGAAACAAGTTTTCAAGCCAGATGTGATTTGGGGAATTCTACACTACCAGAGCAGTTTCATGTAGTTGGCATCAGTAATTGGTCCGAAAACAGCAGAATGTCACTTTTGAGCTTTTCGGCCCGAGAGAAGCATTTTGAGAGCATGTTGTCATTTAGGCTGTTACTTTCCAACAGAAGCACTCAGAAACAAGTTTTCAAGCCAGAAACAAGTTTTCAAGCCAGAAACGTGTGATTTGGGGAATTCTACACTACCAGAGCAGTTTCATGTAGTTGGCATCAGTAATTGGTCCGAAAACAGCAGAATGTCACTTTTGAGCTTTTCGGCCCGAGAGAAGCATTTTGAGAGCATGTTGTCATTTAGGCTGTTACTTTCCAACAGAAGCACTCAGAAACAAGTTTTCAAGCCAGAAACAAGTTTTCAAGCCAGATTTGTGTGATTTGGGGAATTCTACACTACCAGAGCAGTTTCATGTAGTTGGCATCAGTAATTGGTCCGAAAACAGCAGAATGTCACTTTTGAGCTTTTCGGCCCGAGAGAAGCATTTTGAGAGCATGTTGTCATTTAGGCTGTTACTTTCCAACAGAAGCACTCAGAAACAAGTTTTCAAGCCAGAAACAAGTTTTCAAGCCAGATTGTGTGATTTGGGGAATTCTACACTACCAGAGCAGTTTCATGTAGTTGGCATCAGTAATTGGTCCGAAAACAGCAGAATGTCACTTTTGAGCTTTTCGGCCCGAGAGAAGCATTTTGAGAGCATGTTGTCATTTAGGCTGTTACTTTCCAACAGAAGCACTCAGAAACAAGTTTTCAAGCCAGATTTGTGTGATTTGGGGAATTCTACACTAGCAGAGCAGTTTCATGTAGTTGGCATCAGTAATTGGTCCGAAAACAGCAGAATGTCACTTTTGAGCTTTTCGGCCCGAGAGAAGCATTTTGAGAGCATGTTGTCATTTAGGCTGTTACTTTCCAACAGAAGCACTCAGAAACAAGTTTTCAAGCCAGAAACAAGTTTTCAAGCCAGAAACGTGTGATTTGGGGAATTCTACACTACCAGAGCAGTTTCATGTAGTTGGCATCAGTAATTGGTCCGAAAACAGCAGAATGTCACTTTTGAGCTTTTCGGCCCGAGAGAAGCATTTTGAGAGCATGTTGTCATTTAGGCTGTTACTTTCCAACAGAAGCACTCAGAAACAAGTTTTCAAGCCAGAACGTGTGATTTGGGGAATTCTACACTACCAGAGCAGTTTCATGTAGTTGGCATCAGTAATTGGTCCGAAAACAGCAGAATGTCACTTTTGAGCTTTTCGGCCCGAGAGAAGCATTTTGAGAGCATGTTGTCATTTAGGCTGTTACTTTCCAACAGAAGCACTCAGAAACAAGTTTTCAAGCCAGAAACGTGTGATTTGGGGAATTCTACACTACCAGAGCAGTTTCATGTAGTTGGCATCAGTAATTGGTCCGAAAACAGCAGAATGTCACTTTTGAGCTTTTCGGCCCGAGAGAAGCATTTTGAGAGCATGTTGTCATTTAGGCTGTTACTTTCCAACAGAAGCACTCAGAAACAAGTTTTCAAGCCAGAAACAAGTTTTCAAGCCAGAGTGTGATTTGGGGAATTCTACACTACCAGAGCAGTTTCATGTAGTTGGCATCAGTAATTGGTCCGAAAACAGCAGAATGTCACTTTTGAGCTTTTCGGCCCGAGAGAAGCATTTTGAGAGCATGTTGTCATTTAGGCTGTTACTTTCCAACAGAAGCACTCAGAAACAAGTTTTCAAGCCAGAAACAAGTTTTCAAGCCAGATTTGTGTGATTTGGGGAATTCTACACTACCAGAGCAGTTTCATGTAGTTGGCATCAGTAATTGGTCCGAAAACAGCAGAATGTCACTTTTGAGCTTTTCGGCCCGAGAGAAGCATTTTGAGAGCATGTTGTCATTTAGGCTGTTACTTTCCAACAGAAGCACTCAGAAACAAGTTTTCAAGCCAGATATGTGTGATTTGGGGAATTCTACACTACCAGAGCAGTTTCATGTAGTTGGCATCAGTAATTGGTCCGAAAACAGCAGAATGTCACTTTTGAGCTTTTCGGCCCGAGAGAAGCATTTTGAGAGCATGTTGTCATTTAGGCTGTTACTTTCCAACAGAAGCACTCAGAAACAAGTTTTCAAGCCAGAAACAAGTTTTCAAGCCAGAAACGTGTGATTTGGGGAATTCTACACTACCAGAGCAGTTTCATGTAGTTGGCATCAGTAATTGGTCCGAAAACAGCAGAATGTCACTTTTGAGCTTTTCGGCCCGAGAGAAGCATTTTGAGAGCATGTTGTCATTTAGGCTGTTACTTTCCAACAGAAGCACTCAGAAACAAGTTTTCAAGCCAGAAACAAGTTTTCAAGCCAGATTTGTGTGATTTGGGGAATTCTACACTACCAGAGCAGTTTCATGTAGTTGGCATCAGTAATTGGTCCGAAAACAGCAGAATGTCACTTTTGAGCTTTTCGGCCCGAGAGAAGCATTTTGAGAGCATGTTGTCATTTAGGCTGTTACTTTCCAACAGAAGCATTCAGAAACAAGTTTTCAAGACAGAAACAAGTTTTCAAGCCAGATTTGTGTGATTTGGGGAATTCTACACTACCAGAGCAGTTTCATGTAGTTGGCATCAGTAATTGGTCCGAAAACAGCAGAATGTCACTTCTGAGCTTTTCAGGCCGAGAGAAGCATTTTGAGAGCATGTTGACTTTTAAAAGTTTTGTTGAAATATATCAGTTGAAAAAAAACGTTGTTCCAACATCCAAACAATGCTGATTGAACTGTTGAAAAGTGTTGATCCATGAATAATGATACAATGTTGAAAGATCAACTCTGAATAAGTTTGTTGAGTCCAGTTAAAGCCCTACCTACATATGTATACTTTTAACTGGGAGCAGGTGGTTTTGGAACATAGTTCAAGGGCTTGATTGGAGTATAGATGTTGTCCGTCACACCTCTAAATTCATTTATTCTATTTATTGACTGTTTGTTTTTGTATCTCTGAAACAGCTCTCATGTATTGTGTTATGTGTTAGTGTTTTTTCATAATTTGTAAATTGAATATTTAAATAAAGGTTAAAAAAAGACACATAGGCGACACCCGCTTGCGCATGCGCAAAGTGGGTCTGTGTCATCATGGTCAGGCTAAACTGGTTTTGACCGGCGGTTCAGACTGTGGTTGACATTGACAGTAACAGCTACAAATCTATAACGGTAAGAACACGTGGTTAACATTAAAGCACATTTGACAAACTCAAGGCCCATGGGCCGAATTCGGCCCGCCACATCATTTTATGTGGCCCACAAGAGCTGGCATGACTGCTGCTTTTGGGGGGTGTTGTGGGGAAAATGCTTTTCTACCTGTCTGGTTAAATTTTTTATTTTTTTGTCCAACATACAGCAGTAACGGGTCTATTTTCAGCTGCTGACACAGCTGGAAAGCATGCCTGACACTGCATAAGTGTGGATGCTCACATCATCTTTATAGCTACAGTTATTAAAATAGTTATCATTATTCGCGTGGACAGCCTTTCACATATCTATAATCAACCAGATCCAACCTCTCTCTGTATTTTACTGGTGAATAGGATCCACCGGTGTGTAAGATTCAAATCACTTTTCAATGAAAAAAAAGGTGCGTTTTATTACGGTATGTTGTAATAACACAGCAATGGATTTACACATGTTTTTATATTTTTTGTAAAAACATGTACAATATTTGTGCGTGGGTAAATAAATATTAGTAATCAAATGCAGAGAGTTATTCAACAATATGTTAATAAGTAGTTACATTTATACAGTCTTACAGTTCCAACCGGCCCTTCAAGGACAACCATAATGCTGATGTGTGATGAGGCCAGAGCGTAGCGGTAAATCTCCTGCTGATGGTGAATGTGGCTGCGAAGGCCCCGAGCTCACCCAGCACACTTCACAGATGTGTATTGAAACAGGAACCTTTGTTACAATGTCTCTGTTGGTCGAACGTGGCACATTGGCACACTTTCCATCCACAAACTTTAAAAATAAGGTTGAGACTTCACATTCTTCTGCCTTCTCTTTTCCAGAGATTTGGAAGAACACGATCTGAAAGTCTCCTTCAACGGTGAGCTGTCCCCAAACCTAACCCAACCATCTATTTGAATCTGAAAGTAACTTACTGTAACTCTTAAAACTAAAAAAAAAAAAAAACATCATTTACATTCTTGTGAAATTTAAATACAGGCTGTTGTGGAAGGTATTATAAAAAAAAATGATGGCACAGCCTACCTCATTTAAATGAATGTTTTTATTATTTTCAAATTGAATGATTTTCTTTATAAAACATTTAGGCTTAAAAATATTTATTTTGGGTTTTTTTCACTCCCAGATGTATCACAAAAAATGGAGACGACAAAATGCACAATTACGTGCATTGATGGACTCTAGTGACTCAATGAGAATCCAGGTCCCTCATCACGCTCCCTCCTGGTAGTTGTAGTCTGCTGTGATAGTGTCCTGTGGCAGTCAGGGCTGCCACCTGTAATAATGTATAAACTTGTATAGAATCACACAGAGACACGTCTGTATGAAATAACTTGTTTACGTCCTGTCTCTTCTTTTATGAACACTCCCAGCAGGTTAACAACAACGCTGGTGACAGACTCCACCTAGCGGTCGGCTATCACACAACCCGTCACGTCAGAATCTTTTGTCTGTATTGTATGCGTTAATTTCCCTTGCGTGTGTGTTTAAGTGATGAAATGCACTACTTGTTTGTTGTTTTTAGAGGTGATAACGGGCATTTTTATACCTGTGATACAACTTGCCTGGCCTGTGCTACAAAACTAGGAACCTCTGTAGCACCAGTGGTATGTGCTCAAAAAGTTAACATATAGCCCTGGTGCAATATTGCCAGTATAAATTAAGTACTGTAAAGCTGCAAAGCTACAACAACAACTACAAGTCTTCTAGATGTAAGAAAATGTTTGGCACAGACCTCAACAAATGTCACGATATATATATTTTATAAAAACTGCAATGCAAAATGATCATGCCCACTAATTGAATTAGACCTAATTTGCAATAACGGTCATAGCAATTTCCTTTTTAAGTTATATATATATTTTTAACCATATCATTTAGCTGTAGCCGAAAGAGTCGGTTCAAGCGGAGTTCCTCAGAGTCCTTCTCACGGCTGCAGAATGCTTCTGAACCCACAAGGAGCAGTAAGAGGTGAGAGTGTTGTGAGGAACATATTCTGGCATATGGGAAAAAAAATACTGGAACTCTTTAAGATACCTGTATCTGTCTTGGGTGTACATGATCATGTATCATTATCAGTGACACTCCAAGAACGACTATCGACCGGAACCTCAGGCAGCCTCCTGAAAAGTCTATGAGAGCCGAGGCAAATGCAGCCGAGGCAATGTTCACGCATGCACACTCAAACAAATTGAGGAAGGAAGACTTCCCGATGTCTGAAAAAAGTAATGTTATTCTCTTATTTTTGCTGACAAATAATTAGGAGTCTTCCAGTGTCCAAGCTGTCCCAAAAGTTTCAGTTGAATCAGATTCAGCAGTTCAATATGACACTTTGCTGATTTCAAACTAACCTGTTTTTTTTTCCACATGGGCACATGGTAAAACTGTAAGTTTTTCTTTTTTTTATTACAAGCCAAAAAAAAAAAAAAAAAAAAAAGCTCCACTGGCAGATTTTTCTACTTATTCCAAGTGAAAATTTGTGTGAAACAAATGAAAATTGATATTTTGAGTGTATGAGATTTATTTTGACTAGAAATTAGATATTTTGACTAGAAATATCACAAATATTCTTGGTAAGATTTTGAGTTTTGCAGTGCGTTTTTATTGGGCAAATGAAAAAACAATGATTTTGTGGTGTAAAAATAATAATTGGCCACTTCTTTCTTGGCTAGAATTCCAGAAGAGAGTTCTTCAGCTCCTTCTCGAAATCAAGTATACAATTTAAGTTGCCACCTCATCTGCTGGAACAAGTTATGAAGTGAAGCTGGCAAACACTAAAGAGGAGCTCGAAGCTTTAGAGAATCGCCTGGAGGACAAGAATGAGGGAGCAGAACTGGTAAGTTTTAACCCTCAGGTGGTATTGACCCCAATACCACCTGAGGGTTAAAACTTACCAGTTCTGCTCCCATTCTGAGTATCAGGCTAGTGAAATGTGGTTTCACAACTCTAACGTACATGGGGCTAATGAAGTTCTCAGGCACCATTCCTAATTTCAGGCAAAGAGCACTTTTGAAATAATTGTGCACATTTCCTGCTGGACACTTCTCAGGCCTCAAATCTTTTCTTCCTTTAAGCCCTGAATTTCAAAGCTAAATATTTGTAGAGATATTATGATGCCTCTCCCTGATTGGGTACAAGACAAAAACAATCAGACTGATGTAATAAGTACAGCTTCATGGGGCATTTCACATTTTGATCAGAGACAGCAGCAGAGACAGACTGTGTACAGTACACAGTATGTTTTCATCCAGGTAATGTCTTTACAGCAAGAAGTGCCTTTTACGGCTTCTTGTACCACTGAGGTGTGTGTGTGTGTGTGTGTGTGTGTGCGTGTGTGTGTGTGCATGTTATGCTAGCAGTAGCTAATGTACCCGGGAGGACAAGTGCTATGAAAAAAACAAACAACAAAAGGGTTAAATAATTAATCTTGTAAAGTGCTGGCAAAGTTTCATTATGACTATAGGTTTCTTCACCTTGGTGACCGCTACAAACCCCTCATGTGCCTGTTTTGTGGAGGTCTGGACTCTACTGTCCTCTTTTTATGGTTATAATTTTAATTTCTTGTTGCTCCTTTTCAGAGTAAACATCTGAAGAGGTTGGGAGGCAATGATGTTGCAGACCTTGTTAAGAAGTCAATGGCTGCGTAAGTAACTTTATGTCCCTTTTTTGCATTAGATTATTGGTCCAGGTAATATGAACAACACAAACATGATCCAGTAGTTTGGATAAGTTGGAGAAAATTCATGGAAATGGATTTTACTTAACAAAAAAATGTTCCCTGACATATACTGACACACCCACTTACTCACTCTCTGCTACATTTTCATATTCTAATATTCTGTTTTACCATGGCAGAACTATGACAAATAAAATGATGGCCAAAATGAGCCTCAGAGGAAGAAGTGGGAAGGTTGCCTTCTGTACAAGACAATCTGTGGTGAGTTTGCTTTAACATAGTAGCTTTGTGACAATGTTTTAAATAATTTAATATAGTAAGCAGAATAATAACTCATAGCAAATCATTTTTAGTTGGAGGACTCTACAGATCATGCTCTACAGGTTGCATATGTGGTTGCAGTCTAGAGCCCTGCCCCATCACCTTTTGCACAATATGCTTTGATAGATAATGCAGTAAAATAAGGCAATTTTGTGTGTGTTAGTATTTTGTTGTAATTGAAAGGTTAGCATTTGCTAATACTGATTTGCTGTTTTTCCCCCCCTACAGACGCTGTCTTCAGCTCATTTGATAAAACAACGACCAAAGTAGCAGAATATATGTCCAAATATTTGAAATATGCGCCATAGAGGATGGGTGGTGGTGGCAGAAAGAAGGAGCACATGAAGCGAAGATTTAACCAAAGCCCTGCTGTGATCAGTATTGCCCAATGTTCGGGCTATTTTTCTCAGGTTGAACTTTAACATATGATTCAAAAAAACGTTGAAAAAAAGACTGCTTGTGTGTGAAATGTTGGTACACTTGATTTTTCAGCCATGTCAGTATTAAAGCATATAGTTTCTTACACCATTGAAATGTCTTTATTTATCTTCTTCCTGGTCTTGCTTTGGCTTCTTCCTAGCTGACTGTCCATGTTGTGAACATTTAAATGACAGTGTTTTTGGTGCTTTCCATGTAATATCAATGAGATCTCTTCAAGATGATTAGTAATCACAAAAACGATTCTTGTTATGATTGCTTGCCTAGCTTACTTGTCTAGTGAAGAGAGAATTATGTTTGGAGTGAGAGTGAGTGCTTCTGTTGGAAACAACAGTCTAAATTACAGCACGCTCTCAAAATGCTTCTCTCTGCCTGAAAAGCTCAAAAGTGACATTCTGCTGTTTTTCGACCAACTACTGATGGAAACTAGAGAAAAAAAGCATTAGCAACAGAAATGGCAGTCCACCCCAACTATGCAACATACAAAAGGTCAAAAGGCTGTTTCGCTACAATATGACACAACGAGGTGTGTGCCCGGTTGGGAGAGGAGGAAGGTAAGGTATGCCTGCTAGCTCACAGCGACTGCCATCTTGGTCCTTTAAAAACGAACGGCCTTGACGGCAGCCAGTCAGGAACGAGCACGGATCCAAAGAACCAATCACCGCTGGGCTGTGGCACACACCTATTTGCACAAAAAAAAAAAACAAAAAACAAAGCACAGAGAACATGTGCAGGAAAACTCTCACAAAGAAAAGAAATTACGACAACAGTCATAACAATGCTTCTCTCGGCCTGAAAAGCTGAAAAGTGACATTCTGCTGTTTTCCGACCAACTACATGAAACTGCTCTGGTAGTGTAGAACTCCCCAAATCACACGTTTCTGGCTTGAAAACTTGTTTCTTAGTGCGTCTGTTGGAAAGCAACAGTCTAAATTACAACATGCTCTCAAAATGCTTCACTTGGCCTGAAAAGCTCAAAAGTGAGACAAAAGTAGCCCAAAATGGGACAGAGTTGCCCAAAACAGACCAGTAGCCCAAAAAGACAGTCCAAAACGGACAAAGTTGCCCAAAAGGACAGTAGCCCAAAACAACAAAGTAGCCCAAAATGACACAGTAGCCCAAAAAGGAAAAAGTAGCCAAAAAGGACCAAGTAGCCCAAAAAGAACAGTAGCCCAAAACGGAAAGTAGCCAAAAAAAGTAGCCCAAAATAGATCCACAGTAGCCCAAACGACCAAAGTAGCCCAAAACGGAAAGTAGCCCAAAACGGAAAAGTAGCCCAACGGAAAAGTAGCCAAAACGGACCACAGTAGCCCAAACGGGAAAAAGTAGCCAAAAACGGACCAAAGTAGCCCAAAACGGACCACAGTAGCCCAAAACGGGAAAAAGTAGCCAAAAACGACCAGAGTAGCCCAAAAGATCCACAGTAGCCCAAAACGGACCAAGTAGCCCAAAAAAAAGTAGCCCAAAACGGACCACAGTAGCCCAAAACAGGAAAAAGTAGCCCAAAACGGACCACAGTAGCCCAAAACAGATCCAAGTAGCCCAAAAACGGAAGTAGCCCAAAACGGAAAAAGTAGCCCAAAACGGACCACAGTAGCCCAAAACGGGAAAAAGTAGCCCAAAACGGACCACAGTAGCCCAAAAAGTAGCCAAAAAAGGACAAGTAGCCCAAAAAGATCAAAGTAGCCCAAAACGGACAAAGTAGCCCAAAACGGAACAGTAGCCCAAAACAGACCAAAGTAGCCCAAAAGATCCACAGTAGCCCCAAAACAGACCAAAGTAGCCCAAAACGGACCAAGTAGCCCAAAACGGACCACAGTAGCCCAAAAAAAAGTAGCCCAAAACGGACCACAGTAGCCCAAAACAGGAAAGTAGCCCAAAACGGACCACAGTAGCCCAAACAGGAAAAAGTAGCCCAAAAAGGACCAAAGTAGCCCAAAAAGACACAGTAGCCCAACAAAAGTAGCCCAAAACGGACCACAGTAGCCCAAAACAAAAGTAGCCCAAAACGGACCAAGTAGCCCAAAAGATCCACAGTAGCCCCAAAAGACCAAAGTAGCCCAAAACGGACCAAGTAGCCCAAAACGACCAAAGTAGCCCAAAAAGACCACAGTAGCCCAAAACAGACCAAAGTAGCCCAAAACGGACCAGTAGCCCAAAACAGGAAAAAGTAGCCCAAAACGGACCACAGTAGCCCAAAAGGAAAAAGTAGCCCAAAACGGAAGTAGCCCAAAACACACAGTAGCCCAAAATGGAAAGTAGCCCAAAACGGGAAGCCCAAAACGGACCAGTAGCCAAAAAAGTAGCCAAAACGGACAAAGTAGCCCAAAACGGACCACAGTAGCCCAAAACAGGAAAAAGTAGCCCAAAACGGACCAAAGTAGCCCAAAACAGACCACAGTAGCCCAAAACAGGAAAAGTAGCCCAAAACGAAGTAGCCCAAAATAGATCCACAGTAGCCCCAACAGACCAAGTAGCCCAAAACATCAAAAAAGTAGCCCAAAAAAACCCCAAAAAAACAGCCCAAAAAAACAAAAACCAAACAA